>CM034402.1:23467500-23487544 GCA_019925095.2 Dendrolimus kikuchii | reverse complement strand
GCCCAAGAGGAGACAACCTCAATAAAAAGCCCTAAACTTAAGCTGCGGCGCAGGGCGAGCTGTTTTAAGGCCGGGAGTAAACCCGGTCGTTACTGCATTACCCACACCCAGAATTTTCTTCATAAAAAGTTTTCGACTCGGGGGAACAAAAATGGCTGATTCAATTTCTAAAACAACTGACGTAGTGCCCGAGAAGGGCGGTGATGATGTAGGTGACGTGCCCGCGAAGGGCAAACCCAACTCGAAAGGGCCCGAGAAGGGCGGAGACAAATTTTTATTCACGCTTCCTGTCGGCGATCTCTCTGCCGGCGGAAGCGAAAAAGCTCTTCCACTCAAGCCAGCTCCTGCACGGTGCGGTTGCAGCGGCTTGAGGATGTAGATGCGTTCCTACCCGGCCCATCCGGGAAAGGAAGGCCCCCCTGCTCAGGCCCCACCAAAGGCCCCGGCTCCGAAAGAGCCGGAGGGGAAGAACAAGAGCCGGAGCTTCCTCCGCAACACGCGGTTGCGAGGTCATTACCTGGCTCTAGACGACCTCTCACCACCGACGTCGTCCGACGAAGAGGGGATACTACCCCCCCCCTTCAGCCCCCTGTGCAGGCCCGCCAAAGGCCCCGGCCCCCAAAGGGTCGGCAGGGACGGCAAAGGAGTAAGTCGGCAGCCCGTAGAGACGGGATGCGTCTCCAGCTGCCGGACATATCTTCTCGGACTCCTCTCCGTTGGCGTCGTCGACGGATGAGGATGACGAGGAGAGAGCCGCCTCCTAAACCCCCCGGCTAAGACTCCGCTTGCTTCTGGCGCCGGACGACAAGCAGGGCAGAAGGCGCCTCCAACAACGAGGAGTACGTGGGCCTAGCTGCTGCCAAGCAGGCGCTTGTGCAGGCCCAGCGCGCTGAGCTCGAGATCGCGAGCGAAAAGGAGATCGTGGAGCGATGCCTCAGCAATGGCTACCGCGAGGGCGACGAGGTTCTAGGACCGTTCCCGCCCTCGCGAGCCAACCGCTCCCGAGGCTCACGCGGCTCACGCGCAGGAGCCTGCAGAAGCAGATCGCCGACTCCTTGGCGGTCGTGGCCGGGGTGGCCAAAGTCTCCAAAGAGCCTGAAGGGACTCTCCAGAAGGCCCCTTAAGGGAGACTGCGGCAGCCATCCAGGAGAGCCTCGGAGGAGCTCCTGAGCCAGACCAACAGCGAGAGGTCGCCCTGCTCCGTGCGACAGAGCAGCCGCGTAGAGTCAGAGATCCTTGACCTCCCGTAACGAGCTCAGGGAGCCTCCAGGCGGAGAGTTGTGCGGAGGCCGCGCCGGGCCAGATGCCGCGCCGCCAGCTGCCAAATGTGGAGAGTCGGAAATGGCCGCAGATCTCGACCGAATGACTCTCCTCATGGAGAGTCGGTTCGCGGCCATGGAGAAACGGTTGCGCTCGGTAGCAACTCGAGCCCCGCTCACCGCAGTCAGGCTACCTCCCAGCCGAGTTCGCCTCATGTGTTGAGGCTCTCGGCTGCGGAGTACCCCCGTTGCCCTCCCAGAGGCAAGTTTGGAGAAGGCGGTGGCAGAGTCAAGCCGCCACCGCCACCGCCTGCCCGGCCGGCGCCCTCCTCCTCGGCTGAGGCTGAGCAGGGCTGGACGACGGTCGGGCCGTAAGAAGAAGGCCAAAAACAAGGCCCCACCGTCGTCCGGCACACCACTGGCTACGACTGCCACGCGGCAGCGCAGCTCACCAGCGCGCCGCGGCTTAAGGAGGAGGAAGAGGACGCGGGAGAGGAAAGGACAGGGGATGTGGCGCAGGCTCCGGCCTCGCAGCCCCCTCCTCCACCCCCCGCACCTAAAAAAAGAAGACAGCCGCCAAGGAGAAGAGGTCTCCGCGCCTGCGTCCCCAAAATCCGCCGTGCCGTCGTGCTGACGCTTCCAGCCAGGCGCGGCGGAGAGAGGGGTGACCTATGCGAACCTCTTCTCTCCAAAGCGAAGTCGCGAATCCGGCTGGCCGACCTCCCGGGATAGAGGGGAGGCCTAAAGCTCAGGCAGGCGCGCACTGGGGGCCGTATACTGGTGCTTTCCTAGCGCCAGTGACGCCTCCAAGGCAGACGCCCTGGCTGGAGTGTGCTGAGAGGATAAACCTCTATCCCGAGGACGTGCAGGTATCTCCAGGCCCGAGAAGACTGGTGTGTCTTCGCGTCTCGGGCCTGGACGACCATGCGTACTGGGAGGACGTGGCCGCTGCCATCGCGCGGGACCACCGGATGCTCCTACGGGAGCATCAAAGCGTCGAACGGTCCGTCCCGGCAGAGACGGGATGGGCCAGACGGTGGTGGCCTGCCCGGTGGCGGCCGCCAAACAGCTCCTCGCTGTTGGGACAGAAAGCTCCCTGGTGGGCTGGGCCTCGGCTTCACGGTTGAAGCCCTCCCCCATCACCCAGGAAGGTGCTGCCTCCTTTCCGCCACGAGGCTGGTCACACGTGGCGGCCCAGAGAGATGCACCTCGGAGCGTGCAGACCGCAGCGGTGACTGTTACCGCTGCGCGGAAAAGGCAGGTCACCTGGTGACCGGCCCCTGCTCGGCGAAACCACGCACTGTCCTGCGTGGCAGAGGAGCCGCGGGCAGGCAAGCCGGTCACCAGCTGGGCTCGAGGCCGTGCAAGGCCAAGTCCACCAGGAGAAAGGTCCCGGCCAGCCGGATGGCGCCGGGACAGTGCGGCGCAACCGCGACGGCTGCTAACATCAGCCGCCGCGGGGGCGGCGGTGAGTGACGCCCGTGGCGGTATTGCCACGGGCGAGGCGGCAGCGGAGCGTTGAGGCCTGGGGATCAATTTGGGCCTCCGCCCGCATCAATGCCGGCGAGAGGCGCGCGAGAGGGCAGCCGCGCGGACCCTCTCAGGAGCCGGGTAACCTTCCACCCGGCCCACACAGGAGAGAAGGCCGCCCCTGTTTATGCAGGGCGGCCCACCGCTCGCCGGGGTTGTGGAGGTAGGAGGCTCACGCTGTATACCGTGACCCCCGGCATCAATGCGAAGTAGGCTCCCATGGGGTTTTAGGGGTGGGTATACACGGCGCCGGTCGTATTGATTAATCGGCGTCGGGAGTTCTGCACACACCGGCCGCGGCGATCCCCACGCGGCTGACGGTGAGGGTAACTCATTTTCCCCCATGTAAAAAAAAAAAAAAAAAAAAAAAAAAGGGAGTTAGGTTAGGTTAGGTTAGGTTAGGTCCCCCGTACTCTCAGGTGCCACTCCTGGACTCTTTCTCTCCGTCCAGGTAGTGGTACAAGGGGATGCGTCCCCGGGGCCCTCTGAGCCGCTCATTGTCACATTCCCCCTTCACTCCGTAGACAGTAGGTGTCCCACCTATCCACTCCAAATCCTTGTATTCCTTCCCATCCTTCCAAACGTATTCCTCCCCAAACACCTCTCCCATCCGACGAAAAGGAGGAGCGCCGTTCTGCCGGTCTTCATGGCGGAGCGGCGGGCACCGGCCCAGCGTTGACGCACCTTGCTCCGCTGGCGCCGTTGCCAGGAGAGGGCTGCGCAGTTTTGCCCTGCGCGCCCCATCGACGTAGACAGTGGCGGCGGGCTCAGTGGCGGGGCGAGAGTCTCGCCACTGGGCGCTACCGCCGAGCGTTTCCCCGTGTGGTGTCGTGGATCACGTCTCGCGGCCACACGGGACCGCGGGGCTTGCCTTTACCGGCTGGCCCAAGAGGAGAAAACCTCAATAAAAAACCCCTAATACCTAAGCTGCGGCGCAGGGCGAGAGGTTTTGAGGCCGGGGGGGTAAACCCGGTCGCTACTGCGGACCACACCCAGTTTTTCTTTTTAAAATGCAGTAGTACTCGTGGGAACAGAATATGGATGCTTTCAATAAAAAACCCCAAACTGACGTCGTGCCTGCGAAGGGCGTAGTTGATGTAGGAGAGGGGCCCGAGAAGGGCCCAACCACCAACCCGAAAGGGCCTGTGAAAGGCGAAGGAAAGAGTTTCTACTCGCGCTTCCTGTCGGCGATCTCTTCGCCGACGGAAGCACCAAGCTCATCTCATCAAGCTGGCTCCCGCCCAACGCGGTTTGAGCCGCTTGATGAGAGTGAGGAGGAGGAGTTCCTCTCCAATGTTTTTGAGGATGAGGACTCGATTGCCCCCCCTGTTCAGGCCCCACCAAAGGCCCCGGCCCCTAAAGGTCCGGAGGGGAAGGGCAAAAGCCAAGCTGCCTCCCGCGTTACGCGGAGCAGATCGGCGGCCTCGTCCCGATTACCATCAGCGGACGAGGCGGGGGGCTCCACCAATCCCCCCCCCACCAAAGGAGACAAGGCCAGGGAGGTCGCGCGCAACGAGGCGCTGCGACGTTACCTGGCCTTAGACGATCTGGACAGGATGATGGAGTCGTCTCTTTCATCTCCATCCTCATCGGATGACGAAAGGAGGCCGTTCCCCGCCAAGCCCCCGCCCAAGCCATCGGCTGCTCAAGCGCCGGACGCTAAGCGGGGCAGAGGCCGGCCTCCCACAACAGGCGAGTATGTGGGCCTAGCGGCCGCGAAGCAAAAGCTTGTGGAGGCCCAGCGCGCGCAGCTCGAACTTGACTTGGAGAGAGAGGTCGCGGAGAGGACCACAGCGATGGTGACCGCGAGGGCTACCCGGCCTAGGGCCGGTCCTGCCCCCGCGGACCCGGATCCTCCCGCGGCCAAAGAACAGGAAGAGGCTCGGACTGCGCTTGCGGGGGGCCTCCAGAGGCAAATCGCGGAGTCTCTGGCGGTGGTGGCCAATGTGGCCAAAGTCTCCTGAAAGAGGTCTCAAAGGACCCTTCAGAAGGCTTTAAAGAAGCGGCGGCCTCTATTCAAGAGGCCACGGACGAGCTCCTCAGCCGCACTAGACTCGGAGGGAGGTCGTTCTGCTCCCGTGCGGGCCAATGGCCGCATGGAAGCAGAAATCGCGGACCTCCGACGAGAGCTGAGGAGCCTCCGAGACGAGATGACCCCGGCCGCGCTTGCCAAAGCCTCCGCGCCGCCGCCACCACCGCCAGAAATGGAGAGATGAATATGGCCGCGAACCTGGAGAGGGATGACTCTCCTAATGGAGAACAGGTTCGCGGCCATCCGAGGAGCAGATGCGCTCGGTCCGGCCGGCACCATCGCCGGCCCGCACCTGAGCCCTGCTCCTCGGATCAAACCTAGTTTTACACCTCCGCCGACCTCGCCCATTCCTGGGCCGTCCCGGTGGAGTAGGAATACCTCCGCTACCGCAGCGGGGAAGAAAGGGAGAGCGGTGGCGTATGTCACCCCGCCACCACCCACAATAAGGCGCCCCTCCCCCTCGACCTCGGCCGAGCAGGGCTGGACAGCAGTCCAGTCATGAGAAGAAGGCTAGTAATGCCCAACCGTCGTCCGGAGACCCAACCGGCCGCGGCTGCCGCCGATGCGCAGATCACCCGCGCCGCGGCGAGGCGGCAAAGAGAAGAGTGGCGGGAGAGAAAGAAGGGGATGTGGCGCGAGGCTCCGGCCTCTGCAGCCCCCACCTCCACCTCCCCACCCAAAAGGAGAGAATAGGGCCAGGGGCAGGAAGGTGCCGCGAATGCGTCATGAGGAAATCCTCCGCCGTCGTTCTGACAATGCAGTCAGGCGCGGAGGAAAGAGGCGTGACGTACGCGAGCCTCCTGTCCCGGGCCAAAGCCAACATACGGCTGGCCGACCTCGGCATTGAGGGCGGGCTCCGGTTGAAGCGTGCGCGCACTGGGGCGCGGATGCTGGTGGTACCTGGTGCCACTAGCGCCCCCCAGGCAGACGCCCTTGCCGAGAGCCTTCGCACCGTCCTCAACGCCGAGGATGTGCGCGTGTCCAGGCCTGAGAAGGCGGTGTACGTCCGCGTATCGGGCCTGGACGACACCACGGAAGGCGACGATGTGGCCGCTGCCATCGCGCGGACCACCGGATGCTCGCGCGAGAGCGTAAAAGCATCCAAAGTCCGCCCCGGACCTGACGGGGCGGGCACGACGGTGGTGGCCTGCCCGGTGGCGGCCGCCAAATCGTTGCTGAAGGTGTGCACGAAACTCCTGGTGGGCTGGGCCTCAGCCGAGGTCAAGGCCCTCCCGCACCGTGCACAGAGGTGCTTCCGCTGCCATGAGCTCGGGCATGTGGCGGCGGCATGCACCTCTGAGGTGAACCGCAGCGATTGCTGTTATCGCTGCGGAGTAGCCGGGCACCTGGTGACCGGCCCCTGCACCGCGAAGCCTCACTGCGCTGTGTGCGCGGCCGCGGGCAGGCCTGCCGGTCACCAGCTAGGTGGAGGGACCTGCGGGTCCCGGAAGCCCACCAGGAGGAAAACGGCCAGCCGTAGGGCGCCGGACAGAGCCGCGGCTGCGGCGGCTTCATCAGCCGTTGCGGGGAGCGGCGAGGAGAACGCCCGTGGTTAAATGGTAGCCACGGGCGAGCGGCAGCGGGCGTCGAGGCCACGGGGATCGATTAGGCCTCCGCCCGCACTAATGCCGCGAGAGGGCGCGAGAGGCAGCCGCGCGACCCTCTCAGGGCCGGGTAACTCTCACCCGGCCCACTTAGGAGAGGCCGCCCCTGTTTAAGGGGTGGCCCACCGCCCGCCGGGGTCGCGGAGTAAGGCTCACGCTGTGTACCGTGACCCCGGCACCTCGGCGGAAGAAGGCTCCCATGGGGTTTTAGTGGGTATACCGGCGCCGGTCGTATTGATTAATCGGCGTCGGGGAGTCCCACACACCGGCCGCGGCGATCCCCACGCGGCTGACGGTGAGGTAACTCATTTCCCCATGTAAAAAAAAAAAAAAAATAAAGGTTAGGTTAGGTTAGGTTAGGTTAGGTTAGGTTAGGTTAGGTTAGGTTAGGTTAGGTTAGGTTAGGTTAGGTTAGGTTAGGTTAGGTTAGGTTAGGTTAGGTTTCCCCCAGGGGGTGCCACCCTGGACTCTTCTCCGTCCAGGTAGTGGTACAAGGGGATGCGTCCCCGGGGCCCCGAGCGGCCACTGTCACATTCCTTCATTCACTCCGTGACAGTGGTGTCCCACCTATCCACTCCAAATCCTTGTATTCCTTCCCTTCCTTCCAAACGTATTCCTACCCAAACACCTCTCCCATCCGACGAAAAGGAGGAGCGCCGTTCTGCCGGTCTGCAAGGCGGAGCGGCGGGCACCGGCTCAGCGTTGAGCACCCTGCTCCGCTGAAGCCGTTGCCAGGAGAGGGCAGCGCGGTTCTGCCCCGCGCGCCCCGACGAGGAGGACAGTGGCGGCGGGCCCAGTGGTGGGGCGAGAGTCTCGCCGCTGGGCATTACCGCCGAGCGTTTCCCCGTGCGGTGTCGTGGTCACGTCTCGCGGCCGCACGGGACCGCGGGGCCTGCCTTAATTGGCCGGCCCAAGAGGATGAGCACCTCAATAAAAAATCCCCCAAACCTAAGCTGCGGCGCAGGGCGAGAGGTGAATGGCCGGGGGGGCAAACCCGGTCGTTACTGCGAACCACCCCCCGTTTTTTATGTCTGAAATGTTTACTACTCGTGGGAACAAAAATGGAAGCCTCAAAAATTAAACAAAAAATCGACGTCGTGCCTGCGAAGGGCGTAGTTGATGCAGGAGAGGGGCCCGAGAAGGGCCCACCCAAAAAACCCGACACGAAAGGGCCCGCGAAGGGCGGCGAAAAAACGTTTTACTCTCGGTTCCTCTCGGCAATATCATCGCCGATCGAGGAACCGAAGAGTGGTCAATCTGGCTCCCGCACCACGCGGTCGAAGCCAATTGACGATGACGACATCTCCTCGCTCAGCTCATCTGAGGGCGAGGAGAGGACGGCCCCCCCTGATAAGGCCCCACCAAAGGCCCCGGTGGCGAAGGCACCGGAGGGGAAGGGCAAGAGCCAGGCTGCCCCCCGCAACGAGCGGTTGAGGCAGTACCTGGCTCTCGACGACCTATCACCTATGTCGTCATCCGATGAGGAGGGAATCGTACCCCCACCTCTGCCCCCACCTAAGGCACTGGCAGCCAAAGCGCCGGAAGCCAAACGGGGCAGAGGTCGCCCCCCCACTACGGGGGAGTACGTCGGTTTGGCTGAGGCCAAACAGAAATACGTTGAGGCCCAGCGCGCAGCTCTCGCGCTGGAAACTGAGAAAGAGATTGTGGAGAGGGCTTCCACAATGGCGGCGACGAGGGTGACGCGGTCCAAAGCGGCACCCTTCCTCGCGAGCCAGCCCTCTCCGGAGGCCAGCGCGGAGCTCGCGCAGGGCCTCAAGAGACAAATCACCGACTCTCTGGCGGTGGTTTCAGGAGTGGCCAAGGTCTCCAAAGGCCTAAAGGGGACCTTACAGAAGGCCCTCAAGGAGGCGGCTGCGGCCATACAAGAGGCTTCCGAGGAGCTTCTCAGCCGCACCAGCAGCGAGGAGGTCGCCCTCCTCCGTGCAGCGAACGCGCGCATGGAGTCAGAGTTGGCAGACCTCCGAAGCGAGCTGAAGAAGCTCCAGACGGAGCTCATGAGGCCGCGGGAAGCCGCGCCGCCTCCAGCGGAACCACCGCCGAACACAGAGTCGGTGATGATGGCCGCGAACCTAGAGCGCATGACGCTCCTCTTCGAGAGTCGGTTCGCGGCCATGGAGGAGCGGATGCGCTCGGCCCAGCTGGCCCCGTCACCGAGGCCAGCACCTACGCCGAGCCCCGCTCCTCAAAGCAGAAGATCCCTGCCGAGTTCGCCCAGCATGCTGAGGCACTCGGCAGAGGAATTCCCTCCACTACCCTCTCAGAGGGTAAGTACGGAGACGGCGGTGACGGAAATCATCCCGACACCGCCTGCCTGTCCGGCGCCCCTTCCCTCTTCGGCCGCGGCTGAGGACGGCTGGACGACGGTCAGCAAGAGGAAAAGAAAGGCCGCTCAACCGCCGTCCGGCCCTCAACCGGCCGCGGCTGCCGCCAACGCGCCGACTACCCGCGCAAGGCGGCAAAGAGGCAGAGGACGTGGGGGGAAAAGAAAGGGGGATGAGGCGCAGGCTTCGGCCTCGCAGCCCCCCCCTCCTCCACCTCCCCCACCCAAAAAGGAGACAAGGGCCAGGGGCAGGAAGGTGCCGCGCCTGCGTCCGCCGAAGTCCTCCGCAGTAGTCCTGACTATGCAGTCAGGCGCGGAGGAAAGAGGCGTGACGTACGCGAGCCTCCTGTCCCAGGCCAAAGCCAATATCCGGCTGGCTGACCTCGGCATTGAGGGCGGGCTCCGGCTAAAGCGAGCGCGCACTGGGGCGCGGATGCTGGTGGTGCCTGGCGCCACTAGCGCCCCCCAGGCTGACGCCCTAGCCGTGAGCCTACGCACCGTCCTCAAGGCCGAGGATGTGCGTGTGTCCAGGCCTGAGAAGGCGGTGTATGTCCGCGTCTCGGGTCTGGACGACACCACTGAAGGTGAAGACGTGGCCGCTGCCATCGCGCGGACCACCGGATGCTCCCTTGAGAGCATCAAGGCGACGAAGGTCCGCCCCGGTCCAGACGGGGCGGGCACGACGGTGGTGGCCTGCCCGGTGGCAGCCGCCAAGACGTTGCTAAAGAAGGAAACGAAACTCCTGGTGGGCTGGGCCTCAGCTACGGTTGAGGCCCTCCCCCATCGAGCACAGAGGTGCTTCCGCTGCCATGAGCTCGGGCACGTGGCGGCGGGATGCGCCTCTGAGGTGAACCGCAGCGATTTTTGCTATCGCTGCGGAGTAGCGGGTCACCTGGTGACCGGCCCCTGCACCGCGAAGCCGCACTGCGCTGTGTGCGAAGCCGCGGGCAGGCCCGCCGGTCACCAGCTGGGTGGGGGGTCCTGCGGGTCCCGGAAGCCCACCAGGAGTAAAAAGGCCAGCCGGATAGCGCCGGACAGGGCCGCGGCCGCGGCGGCAACAACATCAGCCGCCGCGGGGAGCGGCAAGGAGTAACGCCCGTGGCGGTAATGCCACGGGCGGGCGGCAGCGGGCGTTGAGGCCACGGGGATCACATCTGGCCTCCGCCCGCACTAATGCCGCGAGAGGGCGCGAGAGGCAGCCGCGCGACCCTCTCCGCGCCGCCCGCTGAGGTTCATCTGAGGCGGAGTGGAAGCCGGTAACCAGCGTCGATAATCGCTCCGCTGGTCGCCGACAGGTGGAGGGTGCAGGTTCTGTCACGCACCCAACACGACGTTTCGTGGGTGGCGACGGCAATATGGCGGGGCGAGAGAGCTCGTCACTGTGCACTACGCCGAGCGTTTCCCGTGTGGTGTCGTGTGGGAATACGTCTCGCGGCCACACGGGACCGCGGGGCTGACCTTTAACCGGCTGGCCCAAGAGGATGAGCACTCTAACAAAAATCCCCATCGCCCAGTAAGATGCGGCGCAGGGCGAGAGGCTTTCGAGGTCTGGGGGGTAAACCTGGCCGTTACTGCGGGACCAGGTTACCCTGTTTTTATGTATAAAATGTTAATGACTCGTGGGAACAAAATGGAAGATGCTAACAAAACAAAACCCCCAAAAGACGTAGTGCCTGAGAAGGGCGGAGTGAAGGTAGGCGACGTACCCGCGAAGGGTAATCTCAACGCGAAAGGGCCCGAGAAGGGCGGAGGCGACAAGAGCTTTTACAGCCGGTTTCTGTCGGCGATTTCATCACCAGCAGAAGCCCCAAGCTCCAGTCAGCCAGGCTCCCGCACAACGCGGTCGCAGCCAGCTGACCAAGATGACCTGTCCTCGTCCGGACTATCCGAGGACGAGGACGTATTGGCCCCCCGTCCAGTGCCTCTATCAAAGCGCCCCGGCTCCCAAAGAGCCGGAGGGGAAGCGGTAAGAGTCAGGCTGCCTAGCCGCAACACGCGGTTGAGGCAGTTCCCGGCTCTGGACGACTTGTTCCTGGGCATGACGTCGTCCGACGAAGAGGGGATAGTGCTCTCCACCCAAGCCTCCCTGCCCAAGGCACTGGGCCGCCGCCACCAAGGCGGCCGGAAGCCAAACGGGGCAGAGCCCGCCCTCACCACGGGGAGTACGCGGGTCTAGCTGACGCTAAACGAGCGCCAGTGGAGGCTCAACGCGCGCGAGCCGCAGCTCCAGACCGAAGGGGCGAGATCGTGGAGCGGCCTCAGCCATGGCTACCGCGAGGGTGACTCCGGTCACAAACTGGTATCACCTCTTTGCGAGCCACCAGGCCCCTCCCCGAAGCTCGAGAAATTCACGCCGAGGGCCTCCAGCGCCAGATCGCCGACTCGTTGGCGGTGGTGACCGAGTCGCCATGTCGAAGGGTCTAAAAAGCGGACCCTCTCAGAAGGCACTGAAGCGAAGCCGCGGCCGCCATTCAGAGGCCTCGAAGAACCTCCTCGGTCGCACTAACAGCGAGGGGAGGTCGCCTCTGTTCCGCGCGCGGCTAACAGCCGCATGGGAGGCAGAGAGATCGCTGACCTCCGCAGCGAACTGGAGTGAGTTCCAGGCGGAGCTCACGCGGCCGCGCGCTGAAGTCGCGCAGCCAGTCACCCCCGCCAAATCTGGAGTCGGCGATGGCTGCGAACCTGGAGCGGATGACTCTCGCAATGGAGATGCAAGTGTTCAGAGCCAGCGGAGGAGCAGATGCGGCCGGCCCGGTTGGCACCTCCGCCAGCTTTCGGCCCTTGAGCCCTGCTCCCTGGCGCCAGGGCTTCCACATCCCTTACCGACCTCACCCAGCCTCCTGCCTGGGTTGTCGGTAGAGGAGTACCTCTCGCTACCGCAGCGGGGTAAAAAGGAGAAGGCGGTGGCGAAGTCCACGCCGCCACCGCCTCGTTCGTCCGGCGCCCTCCTCCTCTCGGCCGAGGCTGAGGCTATGGGCTGGACGACGATCAGCAGGAAGAAGAGGCCGGTAAAAAGGCCAACTCAACCGTCGTCCGGCACCCGGAAGCCGACCACGGCAAGCGCCGCTGGTGCGCAGGACCACCCAGCGCCCAGCGCGGCGAAGAGGGAGAGTGACGTGGGGGGAAAAGGACAGGGGACGTGGCGCAGGCTCCGGCCTCGCAGCCTCCATCCTCCCTCCCGCGCTCTAAAAAGAAGGAAATTGCTGGCGAGAAGGAGGTCTCCGCGCCTGCGTGCCCTGAAAATGCCCGCTGCCGTCGTCCTGACTTACTTCAGCCAGGCGCGGCGGGACCGAGGGCAACGTTCGCGAACCTCTTTCCTCAAAGGCGAAGGCGAATATCCGGCTGGCCGACCTCGGATAGAGGGCGGCGTTCGGCTGAAGTGCGTGCGCGCGCACTGGGGCGCGGATACCGTTGGTGCTCTCCGGGCGCCGATACCGCCCTCCAAAGCCGACGCCCTGGCCGAACAGGCTTCGGAACCGTCCTCTACCCCGAGGACGTGGAGGTCCTGCAGGCCCGAGAAGACCGTGTGTTCTTCGCGTCTCGGGCCTGGATGACCACGTCCATGAGGAGTACGGCCGCTGCCAAGCATCGCGCGGGACCACCGGATGCTCCCGTGGGGGGCATCAAGGCGTTGCAAAAGCACGTCTTCCTGCCCAGACGGGCTGGGGTGAAGACGGTGGTGGCTCGCCCGGTGGCGGCCGCCAAACAGCCCTCTGCTGAGGGAACGAAGCTCCTGGTATTGGTCTTCCGCCCTGGTGAAGGCCCTGCCCCACAGGACGCAGAGGTTGCTACCGCTGCCACGAGGCTGGCCACGTGGCGGCGGTGTGCGCCTCTGAGGTGGACCGCAGCGGGTCATTGCTACCGCTGCGACAAGTCGGCCACCTGCGTCCGGCCCTGCACAGCGAAGCCACACTGCCTCGTGTGTGCTGGCCGCGGCGTCAAGCCGGCCGGACACCAGCTGGGCTCGATATCCTGCGGGCTGCTCACCAGAGGAAGACGCCAGGCCAGCCGGACGACGGCGCCGGACAGACGGGAGTCGCGCCGGCGCGGTTGGCTAACATCAGCCGCCGCGCCCAGCGGCAGGAGTAACGCCCGTGGCGGTAATGCCACGGGCGAGCGGCAGCGGGCGTTGAGGCCCGGGGACCAATGAGGCTCGCCCGCACTCATGCCGCGGAGGGCGCGAGAGGCAGCTGCGCGATTCTCTTCAGGCCGGGTAACCTTCACCCGGCCCACTTAGGAGAGGCCGCCCTGTTTAGGAGGCGGCCCACCGCCTGCCGGGGTTGCGGAGTAAGGCTCACGCTGTGTACCGCCGACCCCGGCACCAATGCGGAGGAAGGCTCTCTGGGGTTTTGGTGGGGTATACCGGACGCCGGTCGCATTGGATTAATCGGCGTCGGGAGTCCCACACACCGGCCGCGGCGATCCCCACGCTGGCCGACGGTGAGTGCAACCTGGCACTCCCGCCGCCAAGCCAGGCTGAAGCAGGCCAGGTTGTGCTAGCTAGGTTGCCAGGCTGTGCGTGCGCTAAAGAAGCAGGCCAGGCGCTGTGCCAGGCCAGGCCAGGCCAGGCCAGGCCAGGCCAGGCCAGGCCAGCCAGGCCAGGCCAGGCCAGGCCAGGCCAGGCCAGGCCAGGCTGAAGCAGGCCAGGCCAGGCCAGGCCAGCCAGGCCAGGCCAGGCCAGGCCAGGCCAGGCCAGGCCAGGCCAGGCCAGGCCAGGCCAGGCCAGGCCAGGCCAGGCCAGGCCAGGCCAGGCCAGGCCAGGCCAGGCCAGGCCAGGCCAGGCCAGGCCAGGCCAGGCCAGGCCAGGCCAGGCCAGGCCAGGCCAGGCCAGGCCAGGCCAGGCCAGGCCAGGCCAGGCCAGGCCAGGCCAGGCCAGGCCAGGCCAGGCCAGGCCAGGCCAGGCCAGGCCAGGCCAGGCCAGGCCAGGCCAGGCCAGGCCAGGCCAGGCCAGGCCAGGCCAGGCCAGGCCAGGCCAGGCCAGGCCAGGCCAGGCCAGGTTGTGCCAGGCCAGGCCAGGCCAGGCCAGGCCAGGCCAGGCCAGGGCCAGGCCCAGGCCAGGCCAGGCCAGGCCAGGCCAGGCCAGGCCAGGCCAGGCCAGGCCAGGCCAGGCCAGGCCAGGCCAGGCCAGGCCAGGCCAGGCCAGGCCAGGTGCCAGGCCAGGCCAGGCCAGGCCAGGCCAGGCCAGGCCAGGCCAGGCCAGGCCAGGCCAGGCCAGGCCAGGCCAGGCCAGGCCAGGCCAGGCCAGGCCAGGCCAGGCCAGGCCAGGCCAGGCCAGGCCAGGCCAGGCCAGGCCAGGCCAGGCCAGGCCAGGCCAGGCCAGGCCAGGCCAGGCCAGGCCAGGCCAGGCCAGGCCAGGCCAGGCCAGGCCAGGCCAGGCCAGGCCAGGCCAGGCCAGGCCAGGCCAGGCCAGGCCAGGCCAGGCCAGGCCAGGCCAGGCCAGGCCAGGCCAGGCCAGGCCAGGCCAGGCCAGGCCAGGCCAGGCCAGGCCAGGCCAGGCCAGGCCAGGCCAGGCCAGGCCAGGCCAGGCCAGGCCAGGCCAGGCCAGGCCAGGCCAGGCCAGGCCAGGCCAGGCCAGGCCAGGCCAGGCCAGGCCAGGCCAGGCCAGGCCAGGCCAGGCCAGGCCAGGCCAGGCCAGGCCAGGGCCAGGCCAGGCCAGGCCAGGCCAGGCCAGGCCAGGCCAGGCCAGGCCAGGCCAGGCCAGGCCAGGCCAGGCCAGGCCAGGCCAGGCCAGGCCAGGCCAGGCCAGGCCAGGCCAGGCCAGGCCAGGCCAGGCCAGGCCAGGCCAGGCCAGGCCAGGCCAGGCCAGGCCAGGCCAGGCCAGGCCAGGCCAGGCCAGGCCAGGCCAGGCCAGGCCAGGCCAGGCCAGGCCAGGCCAGGCCAGGCCAGGCCAGGCCAGGCCAGGCCAGGCCAGGCCAGGCCAGGCCAGGCCAGGCCAGGCCAGGCCAGGCCAGGCCAGGCCAGGCCAGGCCAGGCCAGGCCAGGCCAGGCCAGGCCAGGCCAGGCCAGGCCAGGCCAGGCCAGGCCAGGCCAGGCCAGGCCAGGCCAGGCCAGGCCAGGCCAGGCCAGGCCAGGCCAGGCCAGGCCAGGCCAGGCCAGGCCAGGCCAGGCCAGGCCAGGCCAGGCCAGGCCAGGCCAGGCCAGGCCAGGCCAGGCCAGGCCAGGCCAGGCCAGGCCAGGCCAGGCCAGGCCAGGCCAGGCCAGGCCAGCTGCCAGGCCAGGCCAGGCCAGGCCAGGCCAGGCCAGGCCAGGCCAGGCCAGGCCAGGCCAGGCCAGGCCAGGCCAGGCCAGGCCAGGCCAGGCCAGGCCAGGCCAGGCCAGGCCAGGCCAGGCCAGGCCAGGCCAGGCCAGGCCAGGCCAGGCCAGGCCAGGCCAGGCCAGGCCAGGCCAGGCCAGGCCAGGCCAGGCCAGGCCAGGCCAGGCCAGGCCAGGCCAGCCAGGCCAGGCCAGGCCAGGCCAGGCCAGGCCAGGCCAGGCCAGGCCAGGCCAGGCCAGGCCAGGCCAGGCCAGGCTGTGCCAGGCCAGGCCAGGCCAGGCCAGGCCAGGCCAGGCCAGGCCAGGCCAGGCCAGGCCAGGCCAGGCCAGGCCAGGCCAGGCCAGGCCAGGCCAGGCCAGGCCAGGCCAGGCCAGGCCAGCCAGGCCAGGCCAGGCCAGGCCAGGCCAGGCCAGGCCAGGCCAGGCCAGGCCAGGCCAGGCCAGGCCAGGCCAGGCCAGGCCAGGCCAGGCCAGGCCAGGCCAGGCCAGGCCAGGCCAGGCCAGGCCAGGCCAGGCCAGGCCAGGCCAGGCCAGGCCAGGCCAGGCCAGGCCAGGCCAGGCCAGGCCAGGCCAGGCCAGGCCAGGCCAGGCCAGGCCAGGCCAGGCCAGGCCAGGCCAGGCCAGGCCAGGCCAGGCCAGGCCAGGCCAGGCCAGGCCAGGCCAGGCCAGGCCAGGCCAGGCCAGGCCAGGCCAGGCCAGGCCAGGCCAGGCCAGGCCAGGCCAGGCCAGGCCAGGCCAGGCCAGGCCAGGCCAGGCCAGGCCAGGCCAGGCCAGGCCAGGCCAGGCCAGCCAGGCCAGGCCAGGCCAGGCCAGGCCAGGCCAGGCCAGGCCAGGCCAGGCTGTGCCAGGCCAGGCCAGGCCAGGCCAGGCCAGGCCAGGCCAGGCCAGGCCAGGCCAGGCCAGGCCAGGCCAGGCCAGGCCAGGCTGAGCCAGGCCAGGCCAGGCCAGGCCAGGCCAGGCCAGGCCAGGCCAGGCCAGGCCAGGCCAGGCCAGGCCAGGCCAGGCCAGGCCAGGCCAGGCCAGGCCAGGCCAGGCCAGGCCAGGCCAGGCCAGGCCAGGCCAGGCCAGGCCAGGCCAGGCCAGGCCAGGCCAGGCCAGGCCAGGCCAGGCCAGGCCAGGCCAGGCCAGGCCAGGCCAGGCCAGGCCAGGCCAGGCCAGGCCAGGCCAGGCCAGGCCAGGCCAGGCCAGGCCAGGCCAGGCCAGGCCAGGCCAGGCCAGGCCAGGCCAGGCCAGGCCAGGCCAGGCCAGGCCAGGCCAGGCCAGGCCAGGCCAGGCCAGCCAGGCCAGGCCAGGCCAGGCCAGGCCAGGCCAGGCCAGGCCAGGCCAGGCCAGGCCAGGCCAGGCCAGGCCAGGCCAGGCTGTGGCCAGGCCAGGCCAGGCCAGGCCAGGCCAGGCCAGCCAGGCCAGGCC
Source organism: Dendrolimus kikuchii (assembly GCA_019925095.2). Taxonomy (NCBI): domain Eukaryota; kingdom Metazoa; phylum Arthropoda; class Insecta; order Lepidoptera; family Lasiocampidae; genus Dendrolimus; species Dendrolimus kikuchii. The sequence goes on along the minus strand of CM034402.1, from coordinate 23,471,116 downwards.
AGGCCAGGCCAGGCCAGGCCAGGCCAGGCCAGGCCAGCCAGGCCAGGCCAGGCCAGGCCAGGCCAGGCCAGGCCAGGCCAGGCCAGGCCAGGCCAGGCCAGGCCAGGCCAGGCCAGGCCAGGCCAGGCCAGGCCAGGCCAGGCCAGGCCAGGCCAGGCCAGGCCAGGCCAGGCCAGGCCAGGCCAGGCCAGGCCAGGCCAGGCCAGGCCAGGCCAGGCCAGGCCAGGCCAGGCCAGGCCAGGCCAGGCCAGGCCAGGCCAGGCCAGGCCAGGCCAGGCCAGGCCAGGCCAGGCCAGGCCAGGCCAGGCCAGGCCAGGCCAGGCCAGGCCAGGTCAGGCCAGGCCAGGCCAGGCCAGGCCAGGCCAGGCCAGGCCAGGCCAGCTGCCAAACAGGCCAGGCCAGGCCAGGCCAGGCCAGGCCAGGCCAGGCCAGGCCAGGCCAGGCCAGGCCAGGCCAGGCCAGGCCAGGCCAGGCCAGGCTTGTGCCAGGCCAGGCCAGGCCAGGCCAGGCCAGGCCAGGCCAGGCCAGGCCAGGCCAGGCCAGGCCAGGCCAGGCCAGGCCAGGCCAGGCCAGGCCAGGCCAGGCCAGGCCAGGCCAGGCCAGGCCAGGCCAGGCCAGGCCAGGCCAGGCCAGGCCAGGCCAGGCCAGGCCAGGCTGTGCTGGCCAGGCCAGGCCAGGCCAGGCCAGCCAGGCCAGGCCAGGCCAGGCCAGGCCAGGCCAGGCCAGGCCAGGCCAGGCCAGGCCAGGCCAGGCCAGGCCAGGCCAGGCCAGGCCAGGCCAGGCCAGGCCAGGCCAGGCCAGGCCAGGCCAGGCCAGGCCAGGCCAGGCCAGGCCAGGCCAGGCCAGCCAGGCCAGGCCAGGCCAGGCCAGGCCAGGCCAGGCCAGGGGCCAGGCCAGGCCAGCCAGGCCAGGCCAGGCCAGGCCAGGCCAGGCCAGGCCAGGCCAGGCCAGGCCAGGCCAGGCCAGGCTGGTGCCAGGCCAGGCCAGGCCAGGCCAGGCCAGGCCAGGCCAGGCCAGGCCAGGCCAGGCCAGGCCAGGCCAGGCCAGGCCAGGCCAGGCCAGGCCAGGCCAGGCCAGGCCAGGCCAGGCCAGGCCAGGCCAGGCCAGGCCAGGCCAGGCCAGGCCAGGCCAGGCCAGGCCAGGCCAGGCCAGGCCAGGCCAGGCTGTGCCAGGCCAGGCCAAAACAGCCAGGCCAGGCCAGGCCAGGCCAGGCCAGGCCAGGCCAGGCCAGGCCAGGCCAGGCCAGGCCAGGCCAGGCCAGGCCAGGCCAGGCCAGGCCAGGCCAGGCCAGGCCAGGCCAGGCCAGGCCAGCCAGGCCAGGCCAGGCCAGGCCAGGCCAGGCCAGGCCAGGCCAGGCCAGGCCAGGCCAGGCCAGGCCAGGCCAGGCCAGGCCAGGCCAGGCCAGGCCAGGCCAGGCCAGGCCAGGCCAGGCCAGGCCAGGCCAGGCCAGGCCAGGCCAGGCCAGGCCAGGCCAGGCCAGGCCAGGCCAGGCCAGGCCAGGCCAGGCCAGGCCAGGCCAGGCCAGGCCAGGCCAGGCCAGGCCAGGCCAGGCCAGGCCAGGCCAGGCCAGGCCAGGCCACAGGCCAGGCCAGGCCAGGTTAGGCTAGAAGAATAATGCGCTATTGTAAGAAGGCTAGTATTAGTGCTGTATGCTGAAAGCTTGCAGCTGTAGTTGTTAAGAAGTAGTTGTGCTTGTGATTGAAATAAATGCTTGTGAAATATAATAGGTTGTAAGAAGTGCTGAAGAGGTTAGGTTAGCTGTATTGGAAAATGTGGTTGTATTGTGCTATTATAATATGCTGTGGTTGTAGCTGTGCCATAAATGTATTGTAATAGGTGTCATATTGTAGTTAGGTTGTAGCTGTATGCTAGGTTGTGCAGGTTGTATTGTATTGTTATAAGAAGAATTAGGTTGATATTGTTGTAAGAATGTTGTTAGGTTGTATTGCTGTGCGCTAGGTTATGTGTTGTAATAAATTGGTTATGTTGTGTTGTGCTGTAAATGTAGGTTGAAGCTGCTGTGCTGTGCTGAAGCTATTGCCAGCAAAGCAGCTGAAGAATTAGGTTAGGTTAGTTAGGTTAGGTTGTGTTATGTTAGGTTGTATGTGCTAGTATTAGAATGTTAATAGGTTGTGTTATTGTGTTAGGTTTGTGTTGTGCCATTGTGCTAGGTTAGGTTAGGTTATGCTTGTGGCTTGCTATTATAGTTAGGTATTGTATTGTATTAGGCTAGGTTTGTGTTATATTAATGTGCTGTAGCTGTATTATAGATTAAGTTAGACAGAAGTTAGTGTTGTGTTGAAACAAAGAAGTAGGTGAATATATGAATATTGTAATAGGCTATAGGTTGTGCTTAGCTTATATTGTAGGTTGTATTGTGCTAAATGAGATATAGTTGTATATGGTTCAATAAATGTGGTTGTATAAAATATAGGAATGTAATATATTATGCGCAGTTTGAATATAATGTGTTAGGTTATAGTTGTATGAAGTATTGTGGTTATATTGTAAGAAGAAATAGCTGTAATGTAGGTTAGTTGTGCTGTAGATTAGGTTAGGGCTAGTTAGGTTAGGGGCTAGGTTGTATTAGGGCTTGTAGGTTTAGGTTGCAATGTAAGCACTATATAGGTAATAAAGAATATTTGTAATAATAGATGTTAATATAGTTGTGTTATTAGGTTAAGTTATTGTATTATAAATATATTAGTTAGTATGTTAGGTTGTGCTAATATTATATTAGGTATGTTTGTAATAGTTTGTATATTATAATAGTTAATGGTTATTAAATAGGCTATAATAAATATATTAGGTTAATAGTATTAGGGTTATTGAATGTAATGAATATATTAATATATGTGTAAATGTGAATATAGGAATAGCTTGCAAATATTATTGTATTATATATTATAATAGGTTAGGTTATTAGGTTAATGAATAGGCTTAGGTTGTATTGTATTGAGGAATAGGTTAGGTTATTAGGTTAGTTATGTAGTTGTACAGGCTAGTGTTGTTAGAATAGGGTGTTAGACCTAACCTAACCTAACTAACCTAACCTAACCTAACCTAACCTAACCTAACCTAACCTAACCTAACCTAACCTAACCTAACCTAACCTAACCTAACCTAACCTAACCTAACCTAACCTAACCTAACCTAACCTAACCTAACCTAACCTAACCTAACCTAACCTAACCTAACCTAACCTAACCTAACCTAACCTAACCTAACCTAACCTAACCTAACCTAACCTAACCTAACCTAACCTAACCTAACCTAACCTAACCTAACCTAACCTAACCTAACCTAACCTAACCTAACCTAACCTAACCTAACCTAACCTAACCTAACCTAACCTAACCTAACCTAACCTAACCTAACCTAACCTAACCTAACCTAACCTAACCTAACCTAACCTAACCTAACCTAACCTAACCTAACCTAACCTAACCTAACCTAACCTAACCTAACCTAACCTAACCTAACCTAACCTAACCTAACCTAACCTAACCTAACCTAACCTAACCTAACCTAACCTAACCTAACCTAACCTAACCTAACCTAACCTAACCTAACCTAACCTAACCTAACCTAACCTAACCTAACCTAACCTAACCTA
>CM034402.1:23092500-23462500 GCA_019925095.2 Dendrolimus kikuchii | reverse complement strand
CTAACCTAACCTAACCTAACCTAACCTAACCTAACCTAACCTAACCTAACCTAACCTAACCTAACCTAACCTAACCTAACCTAACCTAACCTAACCTAACCTAACCTAACCTAACCTAACCTAACCTAACCTAAACCTAACCTAACCTAACCTAACCTAACCTAACCTAACCTAACCTAACCTAACCTAACCTAACCTAACCTAACCTAACCTAACCTAACCTAACCTAACCTAACCTAACCTAACCTAACCTAACCTAACCTAACCTAACCTAACCTAACCTAACCTAACCTAACCTAACCTAACCTAACACACAAATTTCAACAACACACGCACAAGCATTCCCCTAACACACCTAATACACTTACCTTTCACACAACGAAAATAAAAAACTTACCTCATACTTACCTTTACCTTTTACCTTACCTTTATAACCAACCCTTCTCCTACCTTTACCACCAACCTTACCTGATCCCTACCCATACCTTAACCTTACCTTACCTCCCTACCTCATACTTACCTTATTTACCAAACTTACCTTGTTATCCAATACTTACCCATATCCTGTACACTGACGCTCGGCGCCTCCTTTGGGGTACCTGTAAATAAAATAGAACTGTAATTAGAATAAGTTAATCTTAGGCTGTAAATTTAATAAGTGACGAATAAATAATTTATTGTTTATACAATTTTATCGTGTTGACTGGTTCAATATATACTATATTCTATTTTTACTCAATTGACCCTTCGACTGGTGTTTTACGCGCCAATCGATTAGTGTAGGACCCACCTTTAGATAGTAAGTTAGAACCACCCTCAGCAGTTAGGAAACATGTTCAGGACACCGAAGAAACTGAAAAGGGTTGGAGAAGAAGAAGAAGATAGGACAGAAGAATGGAACCGGTATCCAACAATGGACGAAATTGACCAACGTAGTAGTCAAATGGCGGAAGAGGGGGTGGAAGGTAGCCCACTGCAGGACCTCTTGCAGGAGAGAAGGGAGAAGAGGCAATCCTTGGGCATCGACACCTCCCCGTCTCCGAAGCCATTACCATCCTACACTACCTACGCGGAGGTCAGAAAGCAGCGGGCAGATTGCCTCGTTCGCTTAAATGAGATAAGAGTGGCAAAGGGCTTGGAGCCGTTTGAGCAGCCACCGACACCGCCTAGCCCGAGAACACAAAGGCTAGAAATGCAGCAGATGAGGGTGGGAGGATCAAATTTCTCTCCGCCCCCCAAGAAATCTACGCAGGCTGTCCCCGGCCCCAGCAAAGAGAAGGCAAATAAAACGTACACCAAACGGACTCCTCCAGCGGTCACAAAACATGAGGAGCTACGTAAAAACAGAATGCGGGAGGCCGGACAATGCCTTGAGAAATTCAATGACCATATAGCCAGCTCGAGAAACCTCAAGACGGAAATAAAGCAGGGCGTAGTGAACGCGGTGGGTCGGATGTTCGTCCTGCTGAAGCACACCGATAAAGCGCTTGGGGAGGCTTTGAAGGCAATTGCGAGGAAGGACTCGGGCGAACGCATCGTAAGAGATATGCAAACGCAGTATCCACCACCGGGTTCTACTCAGGAGGACATGAGTGACCCTGTCAAAGAAAAGGAGTTTATAGCGGGGAAGTTGGAGGAGCATGCCTTACTCATCCAAAAAAGCATGGAGAAGATCGATAACTTGCAACAAGTTATCGAAAGGAGCAATGCAAGTATGGGTGAGGCATGTGTCCCGAAAGCGAGCTACGCGAGCGTAGCGGCTATAAGGACCGGGGCAAAGCCCCTGAATTATAGAACACTGCACTCGGTGGCAATAACCAACGCCCAAGAGAACCGCTCCAGCGACGACACCCTCAAGGATCTAAGAGAGGCGTTAAACGCCAAAGAAGGGGGGGTGGACGTGGAGCGTGTCCGCAAGGCCAAGGATGGAAGGGTGATTGTCAGCTGCAGAACGGTGGAAGATCAGAAAAGCTTAAGCTTAAACTTAAGCAGAAGAAGGCAGCATTAGTGGCAGAAGACATCACTAATAAAAGACCGTTAGTGATGATAACCGGCGTCCTAAGGGTCCATACAGACGACGACCTGTTCCGGGCCCTCAAGAATCAGAATCCTCTGGTCTTTGGGGGTCTGGAGGAGGGCGACGAATGTATGGAAGTCGCGTATAAGATAAGAGGTAAAAACCCGAACACCCATAAGGTGATACTTCGAGTAGCACCGGCCTTATGGAAGAGATTAACGGAGGAAGGCACAGTAAGGATAGACCTGCAGACACTGCAGGTCACGGACAGGTCGCCGCTGACCCAATGTACGACATGCCTGGGCTTCGGGCACGGCAGAAAGCTGTGCCGGGAGACCCAGGTTATGTGTAGTCATTGCGGAGGCCCTCACACGAGTGCCGAATGCGAGGAGTACGCAGTCGGCACGCAACCAGTCTGTAAAAATTGCACCCGAGAGAAAAGGAGATAACGCAGAACATAATGCCTTTAGTGCGGCGTGCCCGGTGAGGGCCCGCTGGGATAAAATAGTGCGTGCAACCGTCGCCTACTGTTAGATGCGCTGCAGGGGACAACACAATAGTAATGGGTCGGAAGCCGTGCCTTGCTGTGAAACTACAACTACGACACTGGCAGCATTTGGACTATTACCAGGCAACAATGCATGGCCTACGACCCCGCTATCGTGCGTGGAACCTGCAGATACGTATCTAACAATAGGCGGCGAGTACATAAAAGAGGGACACTTAGCGGCGAAGTATTTTGGAAGACGGAACCGGGTATCCGAATAACAACAAAACACACACAGGGTAACACTATCCATCACAACACAAAAACACAAAACAGACAGACAATATAACAAGAACGCGAAACACACACAGGCACAAGAGAAACAAGTAACTTTTGGTGTCAAAAATTGCTGTTCTCAGTAAAACATACACACGCACAACACACAACAATAGAAAACATACAAGCATAAGTCAAACACAACAAAGTACAGAAATACATGCAAAAACACGAACACACACACACGGGCACAAACACGCTTACGCGCATACACACACACGTACAATACATACACTTACAAGACAAGCACAACATCGATGCAGTCGTAAAATAAACAAGCAACATAACTTTAAACATATAAATAATAAAAAACACAATCACACACATGCAACACACACTGATACAATACACAAAATAAAAGATACTCACCTGTGGTGGTCCTATGCAGCGTGCTGGCACAGCAGTGGACCCGGAGTAGGACTCCACGAGGAGTGCAGTTCTCAGGTACCCGGTGCAGACGTGACTGAAAGTAGAAAAGATTACGGTAAAACAATATGTATTGAAACAGCAAAAATAGATTAAGAATAATAAATTAAGTTAGCAAAATAAAAAGTGTATAAAATACGACATTGGGAATATATAATAGTATATATTCTACCAGCGTCTGATAATAAGTAAGTGGCAAATACATAAAAAAATAAGTAAAATAAAACAAGACACAATCTGCGTGAAAGGAAGGAGGTAGAACCCTATTGTATGAGTTAGTGAGATAAAAGATACTATGTATAAAAAGTAGAAAATAAAGTTACAGATCTAATACTATTTAAAAATGCAACGAGAATATTATATCAAAAACAGACAACAAGAAATTGGAATCAAAATTACGAAATAAATACGTACAAAATATAAATATAAATATAGTTAAATTTAGGCCAATCAGAATTGTAATAAGATAAAGACACACGTAATGTATCATAACCAGCAACTGTAATAGATTATAATAGAAAGTAAGAAGGAAACAAAAATTGTATAGAAATAAGAAAGTAAATATGTATAAGAGTAAATAAATAAATAAAAATCCTTCACTACATCCTAACCCTCCAAAAATATAATAATATGTATGTATGTGTAAATACAACGAAGTAGTAATAGGCAAAAGTAGGGAAGTATATATGCATGTGTCTGATCATCTCCCCTGGGCCAGAACAACCAACACAAACACAAATCGTGTTGGGGGTTCTGACTCGGGGGAGGCAACGCGGATGCATACATATATATCCAGTTGTGAAATATATATATTAGAACTCCAAAATATACAAAATAGTATAAGTAAGTATATAGAAACAATAACACACCCAAAAAACACTTCCCCCCCTTGATAACATAAACCAACACATCCAAACTATTACTCAACACCAAATCACAACCGAAGTATTATATATATATAAAAATAGTTAGAATATAAATAGTATTTGACTCGGGTATATCTCGTTCGCCCGGGCTAAAGAAGGAGAATAAAAAAAAAAAAAAAAAAACCTAACCTAACCTAACCTAACCTAACCTAACCTAACCTAACCTAACCTAACCTAACCTAACCTAACCTAACCTAACCTAAATCAACTAAACCTCAACCCAACCTGAACCTAACCTAACCTAACCTAACCTAACCCAACCTAACCCAATCAACCTAACCTAACCTAACCTTAACCTAACCCAACCTAACCTCAACCCAATCCTAACCTAACCTAACCTAACCCAATCCCAACCTAACCTAACCTAACCTAATCCTAACCTAATCCTAACCTAACCTAACTCTAACCTAATCCTAATCCTAACTCTAACCTAACCTAACCTAACCTAACCTAACCCAACCCAACCTAACCTAACCCAACCTAATTTAACCTAACCTAACTCTAACTCTAACCCAACCTAACCTAACCTAATCCTAACTCTAACCCAACCTAATCCTAACCTAACCTAACCTAACCTAATCCCAACCTAACTCAATCCCAACCTAACCTAACCTAACCCAACCTAATCCTAACCCAACCTAACCTAACCCAACCTAACCTAACCCAACCTAACCTAACCCAACCTAATCCCAACCTAACCTAACCTAACCTAACCTAACCTAACCTAACCTAATCCCAACCTAACCTAACCTAACCTAACCCAACCCAACCTAACCCCTAACCTAACCTAACCAAACCTAACCTAACCTAACCTAACCTAACCTAACCCAACCTAACCTAACCTAACCTAACCTAACCTAACCTAACCTAACCTAACCTAACCTAACCTACCTAACCTAACCTAACCTAACCTAACCTAACCTAACCTAACCTAACCTAACCTAACCTAACCTAACCTAACCTAACCTAACCTAACCTAACCTAACCTAACCTAACCTAACCTAACCTAACCTAACCTAACCTAACCTAACCTAACCTAACCTAACCTAACCTAACCTAACCTAACCTAACCTAACCTAACCTAACCTAACCTAACCTAACCTAACCTAACCTAACCTAACCTAACCTAACCTAACCTAACCTAACCTAACCTAACCTAACCTAACCTAACCTAACCTAACCTAACCTAACCTAACCTAACCTAACCTAACCTAACCTAACCTAACCTAACCTAACCTAACCTAACCTAACCTAACCTAACCTAACCTAACCTAACCTAACCTAACCTAACCTAACCTAACCTAACCTAACCTAACCTAACCTAACCTAACCTAACCTAACCTAACCTAACCTAACCTAACCTAACCTAACCTAACCTAACCTAACCTAACCTAACCTAACCTAACCTAACCTAACCTAACCTAACCTAACCTAACCTAACCTAACCTAACCTAACCTAACCTAACTAACCTAACCTAACCTAACCTAACCTAACCTAACCTAACCTAACCTAACCTAACCTAACCTAACCTAACCTAACCTAACCTAACCTAACCTAACCTAACCTAACCTAACCTAACCTAACCTAACCTAACCTAACCTAACCTAACCTAACCTAACCTAACCTAACCTAACCTAACCTAACCTAACCTAACCTAACCTAACCTAACCTAACCTAACCTAACCTAACCTAACCTAACCTAACCTAACCTAACCTAACCTAACCTAACCTAACCTAACCTAACCTAACCTAACCTAACCTAACCTAACCTAACCTAACCTAACCTAACCTAACCTAACCTAACCTAACCTAACCTAACCTAACCTAACCTAACCTAACCTAACCTAACCTAACCTAACCTAACCTAACCTAACCTAACCTAACCTAACCTAACCTAACCTAACCTAACCTAACCTAACCTAACCTAACCTAACCTAACCTAAACTAACCTAACCTAACCTAACCTAACCTAACCTAACCTAACCTAACCTAACCTAACCTAACCTAACCTAACCTAACCTAACCTAACCTAACCTAACCTAACCTAACCTAACCTAACCTAACCTAACCTAACCTAACCTAACCTAACCTAACCTAACCTAACCTAACCTAACCTAACCTAACCTAACCTAACCTAACCTAACCTAACCTAACCTAACCTAACCTAACCTAACCTAACCTAACCTAACCTAACCTAACCTAACCTAACCTAAACCTAACCTAACCTAACCTAACCTAACCTAACCTAACCTAACCTAACCTAACCTAACCTAACCTAACCTAACCTAACCTAACCTAACCTAACCTAACCTAACCTAACCTAACCTAACCTAACCTAACCTAACCTAACCTAACCTAACCTAACCTAACCTAACCTAACCTACCCTAACCTAACCTAACCTAACCTAACCTAACCTAACCTAACCTAACCTAACCTAACCTAACCTAACCTAACCTAACCTAACCTAACCTAACCTAACCTAACTAACCGCGTCCGTCTCCCCGCTCCCCGGGGCGGCTGAGGTAGCCGTCGCGGCCGCGGCACTGTCCGGCGCCTTTTTCCGGCTGGCCTTACTCCTGGCGGGCTTTTTGGCCCCACAGGGCCTAGAGCCCAACTGGTGACCGGCTGGCCTGCCCGCGGCCTCGCACACTGGACAGTGCGGCTTCGCAGAGCAGGGGCCGGTCACCAGATGACCGTCTTTACCGCAGCGGTAACAGTTACCGCTGCGGTTCGCCTCAGAGGTGCATTTCGCCGCCACGTGGCCAACCTCGTGGCAGCGATAGCACCTCTGGGTACGATGTGGGAGGGCCTTGACAGTCGCCGAGGCCCAGCCCACCAGGAGTTTGGTACTCTCCAACAACAACATTTTGGCGGCTGCCACCGGGCAGGCCACCACCGTCGTGCCCGCCCCGTCTGGACCGGGGCGGACCTTAGACGCCTTGATGCTCTCGAAGGAGCATCCGGTGGTCCGCGCGATGGCAGCGGCCACGTCGTCGTCGTTGGTGGTGTCGTCCAGACCCGAAACGCGAAGACACACAGTCTTCTCGGGTCTGGACACACGTACCACCTCGGCATCTAGGACGGAGCGTAGGCTCGCGGCGAGGGCGTCGGCCTTGGGGGCATTAACCTGACACCCGGAAGTATCAACATCCGCGCCCCAGTGCGCGCCTGCTTCAGCCGGAGCCCGCTCTCGATGCCGAGGTCGGCCAGCCGGATATTGGCTTTTGCCCGGGATAATAGGGCGGCGTACGTCACGCCCCGGTCCTAACCGCGCCTGGCTGAAGAGTCAGCACTACGGCGGAGGACCTAGGCGGCCTGATTCGCGGAGCCTTTTTCTCCCGGGCAACATCCTTCTTTTTGGATGGTGGGGGAGGCGGGGGGGGCTGCGAGGCCGAGGCCTGCGCCATCTCCCCCTGTTCCTTCCCCATTCGTCCTCTACCTCCTCGCCGCCTCGCGCGGGTGGTCTGCGCGTTTGAGGCGGCTGCTGCAGCCGGTACGGAACCGGCCGACGGCGGTTTGGCCTTTCGGGGCCTCTTCTTACCTGCCGTCGTCCATCCCTCTTCAGCCGCAGCCGAGGGAGGGGGAGGCGCCGGACAGGCGGGCAGTGGTGGCCTGGGAGACGCCACCGCTGTCTCCATGCTGCTCCTTTGGGAGGGCAGCGGGGGGTATTCCTCCACCGACAGTCCAGGCAGAAGGCTGGGCGAGCTCGGTGTGGAGGTGGGTCTGGCTCGGAGGGCAGGGCTCGGCGTAGGGGCTGGCCTTGGTGAAGGTGCCAGCCGGGCCGAGCGCATCTGCTCCTCCATGGCCGCGAACCTGCTCTCCATCAGGAGAGTTATCCGCTCCAGGTTCGCGGCCATCACCGATTCCACTTGCGGTGTGGGGTCTACTGGGGGAGGCGGCGCGGGTGTCGCGCGCGGCCTGGAGAGCTCCGTTTGGAGACTCCTCAGCTCATTGCGAAGGTCGGCGATTTCTGACTCCATGCGGCTGTTCGCCGCACGGAGCAGAGCGACCTCTTCGCTACTTGTGCGGCCGAGGAGCTCCTCAGAAGCCTCCTGTATCGCCGCTGCCGCCTCTTTGAGGGCTTTCTGCAAGGTCCCTTTCAGGCCCTTGCTTACTTTAGCCACTCCTGCCACAACCGCCAGGGAATCGGCGATCTGTTGTTTGAGGCCCTGCGCGTGCTCCGCGCTGGCCTCCGGAGAGGGCTGGCTCGCGAGGGTGGGTGCCGCTCTTGATCGCGTCACCCTCGTCGTAGCCATTGCTGAAGCCCTCTCCACAATCTCCTTCTCTAACTCCAGCGCGAGCTCCGCGCGCTGGGCCTCAACGTACTTTTGCTTGGCCTCGGCTAACCTACGTACTCCCCCGTGGTGGGGGGACGGCCTCTGCCCCGCTTGGCCTCCGGCGCTTTGGCTGCTGCCGGCTGCCTTAGGCGGGGGCTCCTAACGCCAACGGAGAGGAGTGGGGCACTATCCCCTCCTCGTCTGACGAACGTCAAAGGGGCTTAGACCTAGGTCGTCCCTAGCCTAGGTACCTGCCTCATCCGCTCGTTGCGGGGGGCAGCCTGACTCTTGCCCTTCCCCTCCGGCCCTTTCGGGACCGGGGCCTTTGGTGGGGCCTGGACAGGGGGGGCCGTCCTCTCCTCGTCCCCGGATGAACCTGACGAGGAACCGTCTAACCTCGTCAAGCGGCTGCGACCGCGTGGTGCGGGAGCCAGATTGACCACTCTTCGGTTCCTCGGCCGGCGATGATATTGCCGAGAGGAACCGAGAGTAGAACGTTTTTTCGCCGCCCTTCGCGGGCCCTTTCGAGTCGTGTGGTTTTGGTTGGCCCTTCTCGGGCCTCTCCTTCTCATCAACTCCGCCCTTCGCGGGCACTTCGTCGATAGGGTTTTTGGTTTTTTTAACAGTCTCCATTTGATTCCCACGAGTAATCTACGGTTTATACTAACCTAAACTAACCTAACCGCAGTAACGACCGGGTTTACCCCCCCGGCCTCAAACCTCTCGCCCTGCGCCGCAGCTTAGGTTGGGGGATTTTTTATTGAGGTTTACTCCTCTTGGGCCAGCCGGTAAAGGCAAGCCCCGCGGTCCCGTGTGGCCGCGAGACGTGACCACGACACCACACGGGGAAACGCTCGACGGTAGCGCCCAGTGGCGAGACTCTCGCCCCACCACTGAGCCCGCCGCCACTGTCCTCGTTGTCGGGGCGCGGGGCAGAACCGCGCACCCCTCTCCTTGCAGCGGCGTCAGCGGAGCAGGGTGCTCAACGCTGGCCCGGTGCCCGCCACTCCGCCTAACGAAGACCGGCGAAGCGGTGCTCTCCTAACGTCGGAAGTGGAGGGGAGTTTTGGGGGGAACAAGTTTGGAAGGAAAGGAAGGAGTACAAGGATTTGGAGTGGATAGGTGGGACACCACTGTCACGGAGTGAAGGGGGGAATGTGACGATGGCCGCTCGGGGCCCCGGGGACGCATCCCCTTGTACCACTACCTGGACGGAGAAGAGTCCAGGGTGGCACCCCCTGGGGGAAACCTAACCTAACCTAACCTAACCTTTTTTTTTTTTTTTTTTTTTTTTTTTTTTTTTTTTTTTACATGGGGAAATGAGTTACCTCACCGTCAGCCGCGTGGGGATCGCCGCGGCCGGTGTGTGGGACTCCCCGACGCCGATTAATCAATACGACCGGCGCCGGTATACCCACTAAAACCCCATGGGAGCCTTCCTCCGCATTGATGCCGGGGTCACGGTATACAGCGTTGGCCTTAGTCCGCAACCCCGGCGAGCGGCTGGCCGCCCCGTAAACAGGGGCGGCCTCTCCTGTGTGGGCCGGGTGAAGGATACCCGGCCCTGAGAGGGTCGCGCGGCTTCCTCTCGCGCCCTCCCGCGGCATTGGTGCGGGCGGAGGCCTATGTGATCCCCTGGCCTCGACGCCCGCTGCCGCTCGCCCGTGGCATTACCGCCACGGGCGTTACTCCTGGCCGCTGGGCGCGGCGGTTGGAGTCACCGCCGCGTCTGCGGCTTTGCCCGGCGCCATCCGGCTGGCCTGGACGTTTCTCCTGGTGGGCTTCTTAGCCCCGCAGGGCTTCGAGCCCAGCTGGTGCCCGGCTGGCCTGCCCGCGGCCTCGCACAGAGGACAGTGCGGTTTCGCCGAGCAGGGGCCGGACACCAGGTGCCCATCTTTGCCGCAGCGGTAACAATTACCACTGCGGTCAACTTCCGAAGGGCATACCGCCGCCACGTGGCCAACCTCGTGGCAGCGGTAGCACCTTTGGGGCCTACGGGGCAGGGCCTCAACGGTTGCGGAGGCCCAGCCCACCAGGAGCTTCGTCCCAACAGCTAGGAGCTGTTTGGCGGCCGCCACCGGGCAGGCCACCACCGTCTGGCCCATCCCGTCTTTGCCGGGACGGACCGTCGACGCTTTGATGCTCCCGTAGGAGCATCCGGTGGTCCGCGCGATGGCAGCGGCCACATCCTCCCAGTGCGCGTGGTCGTCCAGGCCCGAGACGCGAAGACACACAGTCTTCTCGGGCCTGGAGATGCGCACATCCTCGGGATAGAGGTTGATCCTCAGTTGCTCAGCCAGAGCGTCCGCCTTGGAGGCGTCACTGGCGCTGGGTAGCACCAGCACACGACCCCCAGTGCGCGCCTGTCTGAGCTTTAGGCCTCCCTCTATCCCGAGGTCGGCCAGCCGGATGCGTGACTTCGCCTTGGAGAAGAGGTTCGCATACGTTACCCCTCTCTCCGCCGCGCCTGGCTGAAGTGTCAGCACAACGGCGGCGGATTTTGGGGCACGCAGACGCGGAGACCTCTTCTCCTTGGCGGCTGTCTTCTTTTTGGGTGCGGGGGGTGGAGGAGGGGGGGGCTGCGAGGCCGGAGCCTGCGCCACATCCCCCTGTCCTTTCCCCCCGCGTCCTCTTCCTCCTCGCCGCGGCGCGCTGGTGGGCTGCGCTGCCGCGGCAGTCGTGGCCGGCTGGGTGCCGGACGACGGTGGGGCTCTATTTTTGGCCCTCTTCTTTCGGCTGACCGTCGTCCAGCCTTCGGCCGCAGTTGCGACCGGAGGAGGGGGCGCCGGGCAGGCGACATGCGGCGGTCCAGAGACCGCCGTCTCCGTAGATTCCCTCCTCGATGGGAGTGGAGGGAATTCTTCCGCCAAGCGCCCAGAGATGAGCGAGGGGCTTGGCGGGGTCATCCTGGGAGGAGCGGGTCGCGGCGATCTGACCGGTCCCGGTGACGGTGCCGGTCTCGCGGGCGGTATCCGCTCCTCCAGGGCCGCAAACCTGTTCTCCATGAGGAGAATTAGACGGTCCAGGTTTGCGGCCGTCGACGTCGGTGGTGTGGGCTCTGGCGGGGGTGGTGGCGCAGAACGGACTGACCCGGCGCGAGCCTCGGCGAGCTCCGACCGGATGCTCGCCAATTCGCGGCGCAGGTCCGCCAGCTCCGCCTCCATGCGGCGATTCGCCGCACGGAGCAGAGCGACCTCTTCGGTGTCGGTGCGGCCCAGGGGCTCGTCTGGGGCCTCCTGGGCTGACGACACCGCCTCCTTAAGGGCCTTTTGGAGGGTGCCCTTAAGGCCCTTCGACACCTTGGCCACTCCAGCCACCACCGCCAATGAGTCGGCGATCTGCCGTTGGAGGCCCTCGGCATGCTCCATGCGAGACTCGGGAGGGGCCTGGCCCGCGAGGGTACCACCGGTCTTAGACCTCGTAACCCTCGCGGTCGCCATAAGTCGGGCCTTCTCCACGATGTCTTTTTCGCATTGGAGCTCCAACTCCTTGCGTTGGGCCTCCACGAGCGCCTTTTTGGCGTCCGCCAGACCCACGTACTCTCCGGTAGTAGGAGGGCGACCTCTGCCCCGCTTGGCATCCGGCGCTTTCGCAGCAGCCGGAGGCTTGGGCGGGGGCTTAGGGGAGACCACCCTCTCGTCGTCCTCGTCGGTGCTCGAGGCCAAAGGTGATGAGTCCTCGAACACCATATCAGGGAGTCGTAGCCGCATCCTATCTCGGCGTGCGGCCGACTTACTCCTTTTTTTCCCCTTCCCCTCCGGCCTTTTGGGGCCCGGGGCCTTTGGTGGGGCCTGGACAGGGGGGGGCACAATCAGGTCTTCGTCCTCCGAGAAATCGGAGGACACATACTCAACTTCGAGTGGCTGCGACCGCATTGTGCGGGAGCCAGCATCTTTGGAAGTACTCGGCGCTTCCGTCGGCGAGGAAATCGCCGACAGGAAGCGCGAGTAGAACGTCTTCTCACCTCCGCCCTTCACGGGCCCTTTCGGGTTGGATGTTTTGCCCTTCGCGGGCCCCTCTCCTACGTCTGCTCCGCCCGTCACAGGCACTGCGTCGGTTTGGGTTTTGTTAAAAGCTTCCATATCAGTTCCCACGAGTACTACAACATTTTATAAAAGAAAAACGGGGTGTGGTCCGCAGTAACGACCGGGTTTACCCCCCCGGCCTCAAAACCTCTCGCCCTGCGCCGCAGCTTAGGTGTTAGGGGTTTTTTATTGAGGTTTTCTCCTCTTGGGCCAGCCGACTAAGGCAAGCCCCGCGGTCCCGTGCGGCCGCGAGACGTGACCACGACACCGCACGGGGAAACGCTCGGCGGTAGCGCCCAGTGGCGAGACTCTCGCCCCACCACTGGGCCCGCCGCCACTGTCAACATCGGTGGGGCGCGCAGGGCAGAACTGCGCACCCTCTCCTGGCAACGGCGCCAGCGGAGCAAGATGCGTCGACGCTGGGCCGGTGCCCGCCGCTCCGCCACAAGACCGGCAGAACGGCACTCTCCTTACGTCGGAAGGGAGGGGTGGTTTTGGAAGGAATACGTTTGGAAGGAAGGGAGGGAATACCAGGATTTGGAGTGGATAGGTGGGACACCACTGTCACGGAGTGAAGGGGGGAATGTGACAGTGGCCGCTCGGGGCCCCGGGGACCCTAACCTAACCTAACCTAACCTAACCTAACCTAACCTAACCTAACCTAACCTAACCTAACCTAACCTAACCTAACCTTTTTTTTTTTTTTTTTTTTTTTTTTTTTACATGGGGAAATGAGTTACCTCACCGTCAGCCGCGTGGGGATCGCCGCGGCCGGTGTGTGGGACTCCCCGACGCCGATTAATCAATACGACCGGCGCCGGTATACCCACTAAAACCCCATGGGAGCCTTCCTCCGCATTGATGCCGGGGTCACGGTATACAGCGTTGGCCTTAGTCCGCAACCCCGGCGAGCGGCTGGCCGCCCCGTAAACAGGGGCGGCCTCTCCTGTGTGGGCCGGGTGAAGGATACCCGGCCCTGAGAGGGTCGCGCGGCTTCCTCTCGCGCCCTCTCGCGGCATTGGTGCGGGCGGAGGCCTATGTGATCCCCTGGCCTCGACGCCCGCTGCCGCTCGCCCGTGGCATTACCGCCACGGGCGTTACTCCTGGCCGCTGGGCGCGGCGGTTGGAGTCACCGCCGCGCCTGCGGCTTCGCCCGGCGCCATCCGGCTGGCCTCGACTCTTCTCCTGGTGGGCTTCTTAGCCCCGCAGGGCTTCGAGCCCAACTGGTGGCCGGCCGGCCTGCCCGCGGCCTCGCACAAGGGGCAGTGCGGTTTCGCCGAGCAGGGGCCGGACACCAGGTGCCCATCTTTACCGCAGCGGTAACAGTTACCGCTGCGGTCTACGTCCGAAGGGCATACCGCCGCCACGTGGCCAACCTCGTGGCAGCGGTAGCACCTTTGGGGCCTACGGGGCAGGGCCTCAACGGTTGCGGAGGCCCAGCCCACCAGGAGCTTCGTCTCAACAGCGAGGAGCTGTTTGGCGGCCGCCACCGGGCAGGCCACCACCGTCTGGCCCATCCCGTCTTTGCCGGGACGGACCTTCGACGCTTTGATGCTCCCGAGGGAGCATCCGGTGGTCCGCGCGATGGCAGCGGCCACATCCTCCTCGTGTGCGTGATCATCCAAGCCCGAGACGCGAAGACACACAGTCTTCTCGGGCCTGGAGATACGCACATCCTCGGGATAGAGGTTTATTCGCAACTGCTCAGCCAGGGCGTCTGCCTTGGAGGCGTCACTGGCGCTGGGAAGCACCAGTATACGGCCCCCAGTGCGCGCCTGCCTGAGCTTAAGGCCTCCCTCTATCCCGAGGTCGGCCAGCCGGATTCGCGACTTCGCCTTGGAGAAGAGGTTCGCGTAGGTCACCCCTCTCTCCGCCGCGCCTGGCTGAAGCGTCAGCACAACGGCGGCGGATTTTGGGGGACGCAGACGCGGAGACCTCTTCTCCTTGGCGGCTGTCTTCTTTTTGGGTGCGGGGGGTGGAGGAGGGGGGGGCTGCGAGGCCGAAGCCTGCGCCACATCCCCCTGTCCTTTCCCCCCGCGTCCTCTTCCTCCTCGCCGCGGCGCGCTGGTGGGCTGCGCTGGGGCGGCAGTCGTGGCCGGTTGGGTGCCGGACGACGGTGGGGCTCTATTTTTTGGCCCTCTTCTTTGGGCTGACCGTCGTCCAGCCTTCGGCCGCAGTTGCGCCCGGAGGAGGGGGCGCCGGGCAGGCGACATGTGGCGGTCCAGAGACCGCCGTCTCCGTGGATACCCTCCTCGATGGCAGAGGAGGGAATTCATCCGCCAAGCGCCCAGAGATGAGTGAGGGGCTTGGCGGGGTCGTCCTGGGAGGAGCGGGTCGCGGCGATCTGACCGGTCCCGGTGACGGTGCCGGTCTCGCGGGCGGTATCCGCTCCTCCAGGGCCGCAAACCTGTTCTCCATGAGGAGAATTAGACGGTCCAGGTTTGCGGCCGTCGTCGTCGGTGGTGTGGGCTCTGGCGGGGGTGGTGGCGCGGAACGGACTGACCCGGCGCGAGCCTCGGCGAGCTCCGACCGGATGCTCGCCAATTCGCGGCGCAGGTCCGCCAGCTCCGCCTCCATGCGGCGATTCGCCGCACGGAGCAGAGCGACCTCTTCGGTGTCGGTGCGGCCCAGGAGCTCGTCTGAGGCCTCCTGAACCGACGACACCGCCTCCTTAAGGGCCTTTTGGAGGGTGCCCTTAAGGCCCTTTGACACCTTGGCCACTCCGGCCACCACCCCCAACGAGCGGGCGATCTGCCGTTGGAGGCCCTCGGCATGCTCCGTGCGGGACTCGGGAGGGGCCTGGCCCGCGAGGGTACCACCGGTCTTAGACCTCGTAACCCTCGCGGTCGCCATAAGTCGGGCCTTCTCCACGATGTCCTTCTCGCACTGGAGCTCCATCTCCGCGCGTTGGGCCTCCACGAGCGCCTTTTTGGCGTCCGCCAGCCCCACGTATTCTCCGGTGGTTGGTGGGCGGCCTCTGCCCCGCTTGGCATCCGGCGCTTTGGCAGCAGCCGGAGGCTTGGGCGGGGGCTTAGGGGGGGCCACCCTCTCGTCGTCCTCGTCGGTGCTCGAGGCCAGAGGAGATGAGTCCTCGAGGGCCAGGTAGTCGCAGCCGCATCCGATCGCGGCGAGCGGGCCGACTTGCTCCTCTTATTGCCCTTCCCCTCCGGCCCCCCTTGGGGGCCGGGGCCTTTGGTGGGGCCTGGACCTTAGGGGGGGCACGATAAGGCGGTCCTCGTCCTCCGATGAAGTCGGAGGACAGATACTCCACGTCGGAGTGGCTGCGACCGCAGTGCTGCGGGAGCCAACTTCTTTCGAGTCTTACTACTTCCCGATTTCCGTCGGCGAGAAATCGCCGACAGGAAGCGCGAGTACAACGTCTTCGACTTCTCACTCCGCCCTTCACGGGCCCTTTCGGGTTGGTTTTTGGGCCCTTCGCGGGCCCCTCTCCTACATCTGCTCCGCCCTTCTCGGGCACTGCGTCGGTTTTAGTTTTTGTTTAAAACATCCATATCTTGTTCCCACGAGTACACAACTTTTTATAAAAGAAAACGGGGTGTGGTCCGCAGTAACGACCGGGTTTACCCCCCCGGCCTCAAAACCTCTCGCCCTGCGCCGCAGCTTAGGTATTAGGGGTTTTTTATTGAGGTTTTCTCCTCTTGGGCCAGCCGGTAAAGGCAAGCCCCGCGGTCCCGTGTGGCCGCGAGACGTGATCCACGACACCACACGGGGAAACGCTCGGCGGTAGTGCCCAATGGTGAGACTCTCGCCCCACCACTGGGCCCGCCGCCACTGTCCACGTCGATGGGGCGCGCAGGGCAGAACTGCGCACCCTCTCCTGGCAACGGCGTCAGCGGAGCAGGATGCTCGACGCTGGGCCGGTGCCCGCCACTTCACCCAGAAAACCGGCGAGGTGGCGCTCTCCTAACGTCGGAAGGGAGAGGTGTTTGGGGGAGGAATACGTTTGGAAGGAAGGGAAGGAATACGAGGATTTGGAGTGGATAGGTGGGACACCACTGTCACGGAGTGAAGGGGGGAATGTGACAGTGGCCGCTCGGGGCCCCGGGGACGCATCCCCTTGTACCACTACCTGGACGGAGAAGAGTCCAGGGTGGCACCCCCTGGGGGAAACCTAACCTAACCTAACCTAACCTAACCTAACCTAACCTAACCTAACCTAACCTAACCTAACCTTTTTTTTTTTTTTTTTTTTTTTTTTTTTTTACATGGGGAAATGAGTTACCTCACCGTCAGCCGCGTGGGGATCGCCGCGGCCGGTGTGTGGGACTCCCCGACGCCGATTAATCAATACGACCGGCGCCGGTATACCCACTAAAACCCCATGGGAGCCTTCTTCCGCCTAGGTGCCGGGGTCACGGTACACAGCGTGAGCCTTACTCCGCGACCCCGGCGAGCGGTGGGCCGCCCCTTAAACAGGGGGCGGCCTCTCCTGTGTGGGCCGGGTGACAGTTACCCGGCCCTGAGAGGGTCGCGCGGCTGCCTCTCGCGCCCTCTCGCGGCATTAGTGCGGGCGGAGGCCTGTTGCGACCCCCGTGGCCTCAACGCCCCCTGCCGCACGCCCGTGGCTACCATTTACCCACGGGCGTTACTTCTTGCCGCTCCCCGCGGCGGCTGATGTCGTAGCCGCCGCGGCCGCGGCTCTGTCCGGCGCCCTACGGCTGGCCGTTTTCCTCCTGGTGGGCTTCCGGGACCCACAGGTCCCCCCACCTAACTGGTGACCGGCAGGCCTGGCCGCGGCCGCGCACACCGCGCAGTGTGGCTTCGCGCTGCAGGGGCCGGTCACCAGGTGCCCGGCTACGCCGCAGCGCTAGCAGAAAGCGCTGCCGTGCACCCCTGAGGTGCATCCCCGCGCCACATGCCCGAGCTCGTGGCAGCGGAAGCACCTCTGTGCACGGTGCGGGAGGGCCTTGACCTCGGCTGAGGCCCAGCCCACCAGGAGTTTCGTGCCCACCTTCAACAATGATTTGGCGGCCGCCACCGGGCAGGCCACCACCGTCGTGCCCGCCCCGTCAGGTCCGGGGCGGACTTTGGATGCCTTTACGCTTTCGCGCGAGCATCCGGTGGTCCGCGCGATGGCGGCGGCCACATCGTCGCCTTCCGTGGTGTCGTCCAGGCCCGATACGCGGACGTACACCGCCTTCTCGGGCCTGGACACGCGCACATCCTCGGCGTTGAGGACGGTGCGTAGGCTCGCGGCTAGGGCGTCAGCCTGGGGGGCGCTAGTGGCGCCAGGGACCACCAGCATCCGCGCCCCAGTGCGCGCCCGCTTCAACCGGAGCCCGCCCTCAATACCGAGGTCAGCCAGCCGGATATTGGCCTTGGCCCGGGACAGGAGGCTCGCGTACGTCACGCCTCTTTCCTCCGCGCCTGACTGCATAGTCAGCACGACGGCGGAGGATTTCGGCGGACGCATCCGCGGCACCTTCCTGCCCCTGGCCCTATTCTCCTTTTTGGGCGGGGGAGGAGGAGGAGGGGGGGGCTGCGAGGCCGGAACCTGCGCCACATCCCCCTTCTCTTTTCGACCCCGCCCTCTGCCTCTTTGCCGCCTAGCGCGGGTGGTCTGCGCGTCGGCGGCAGTCGCGGCCGGCTGTGTGCCGGACGACGGTTGGGCGGCCTTTCTTGGGGCCTTCTTCTTACTGACCGTCGTCCAGCCGTCTTCAGCCGCGGCCGAAGAGGTAGTGGGCGCCGGACAGGGGGGCGGTGGCGGGGTGGACATCGCCACCGCTCTCTTCTTTCTACCCCGCTGCGGTAGCGGGGGGTACTCCTCCACCGACGGCCCAGGAATGGGCGAGGTCGGCGGAGGTGTGGGCCTAGCTCGAGGAGCAGGGCTCAAGGTGCGGGCCGGCGATGGTGCCGGCCGGACCGAGCGCATCTGCTCCTCGATGGCCGCGAACCTGCTCTCCATAAGGAGAGTCATCCTCTCCAGGTTCGCGGCCATGTTCGTCTCCACCTCTGGCGGTGGTGGCGGCGGCGGCGCGGAGTTCGCGCGTGGCCGGCTCATTTCGTCCCGGAGGCTCCTCAGCTCTTGCCGGAGGTCCGCGATTTCTGCTTCCATGCGGCCATTGGCCGCACGGAGCAGAGCAACCTCCCCCGAGCTAGTGCGGCTGAGGAGCTCGTCCGTAGCCTCCTGAATGGAGGCCGCCGCTTCTTTTAAGGCCTTTTGAAGGGTCCCTTTGAGACCCTTCGAGACCTTGGCCACATTGGCCACCACCGCCAGAGACTCAGCGATCTGCTTCTGGAGGCCCTCTGCCAGCGCAGCTCGAGCCTCTACTTGTTTTTCTGCCGCGGGAGGATCCGGGTCCGCGGGGGCAGGACCGGCCCTAGGCCGGGTAGCCCTCGCGGTCACCATCGCTGAGGTCCTCTCCGCGACTTCCCTTTCCAGCTCGAGCTCGAGCTGCGCACGCTGGGCCTCCACGAGCTTCTGCTTCGCTGCTGCTAGGCCCACGTACTCGCCTGTTGTGGGAGGCCGGCCTCTGCCCCGCTTAGCGTCCGGCGTTTGAGCAGCCGGTGGCTTGGGCGGGGGCTTGGCGGGGGCCGGCCTCCTTTCGTCTTCCGACGAGGATGGGGATGACAGGGATGACTCCATCATCCTATCCAGGTCATCCAAGGCCAGGTACCGTCGCAGCGCCTCGTTGCGCGCGACCTCCCTGGCCTTGTCTCCTTTGGTGTGGGGGGGATTGGTGGAGCCCCCCGCCTCGTCCGTAGATGGTAGTCGGGACGAGGCCGCCGATCTGCTCCGCGTGACGCGGGAAGCAGCCGGGCTTTGGCCCTTCCCCTCCGGACCTTTGGGGACCGGGGCCTTTGGTGGGGCCTGAACAGGGGGGGCCGTCATATCCTCATCCTCAAACGCATTGGAGAGGAACTCCTCCTCCTCACTCTCATCAAGCGGCTCAAACCGCGTTGGGCGGGAGCCAGCCTGATGAGGTGGGCTTGGCGCTCCCGCCGGCGATGAGATCGCCGACAGGAAACGCGAGTAAAAACTTTTCTCACCGCCCTTCACGGGCCCTTTCGGGTTGGTGGTTGGGCCCTTCTCGGGCCCCTCTCCTACATCAACTACGCCCTTCGCAGGCACGACGTCGAGTTGGGTTATAAATTTTTCAGCTTGCATTTTTGTTCCCACGAGTAGATAAACAATTTCAACATAAAAAACGGGGGTGGTTCGCAGTAACGACCGGGTTTACCCCCCCGGCCATTCACCTCTCGCCCTGCGCCGCAGCTTAGGTTTGGGGGATTTTTTATTGTGGTGCTCATCCACTTGGGCCAGCCGGTTAAGGCAAGCCCCGC
The DNA here is from genome assembly GCA_019925095.2 of Dendrolimus kikuchii. Classification (NCBI taxonomy): domain Eukaryota; kingdom Metazoa; phylum Arthropoda; class Insecta; order Lepidoptera; family Lasiocampidae; genus Dendrolimus; species Dendrolimus kikuchii. The sequence continues at coordinate 23,442,699 of CM034402.1, read as the reverse complement.
GGTCCCGTGTGGCCGCGAGACGTGATCCACGACACCACACGGGGAAACGCTCGGCGGTAATGCCCAGCGGCGAGACTCTCGCCCCACCACTGGGCCCGCCGCCACTGTCCACTTCAAAAAGCGCGAAGAGACCGCGCACTCCTTGTCTGTCGCGGAGCAATAGGCTACGACGCGACAGACCCTACCATCCCGCCTGAACGACCGGCAAGGATGGTGCTTCACCTTTCTACGGATGGGAGGGGTGTTTGGGGAGGAATACGTTTGGAAGGAAGGGAAGGAATACAAGGATTTGGAGTGGATAGGTGGGACACCACTGTCACGGAGTGAAGGGGGGAATGTGACAGTGGCCGCTCGGGGCCCCGGGGACGCATCCCCTTGTACCACTACCTGGACGGAGAAGAGTCCAGGGTGGCACCCCCTGGGGGAAACCTTTTTTTTTTTTTTTTTTTTACATGGGGAAATGAGTTACCTCACCGTCAGCCGCGTGGGGATCGCCGCGGCCGGTGTGTGGGACTCCCCGACGCCGATTAATCAATACGACCGGCGCCGGTATACCCACTAAAACCCCATGGGAGCCTTCTTCCGCAATGGTGCCGGGGTCACGGTACACAGCGTGAGCCTTACTCCGCGACCCCGGCGAGCGGTGGGCCGCCTCATAAACAGAGGCGGCCTCTCCTGTGTGGGCCGGGTGAAAGTTACCCGGCCCTGAGAGGGTCGCGCGGCTGCCTCTCGCGCCCTCTCGCGGCATTAGTGCGGGCGGAGGCCAGATGTGATCCCCGTGGCCTCAACGCCCGCTGCCGCCCGCCCGTGGCATTACCGCCACGGGCGTTACTCCTTGCCGCCCCCCGCGGCGGCTGATGTTGTTGCCGCCGCGGCCGCGGCCCTGTCCGGCGCTATCCGGCTGGCTTTCTTACTCCTGGTGGGCTTCCGGGACCCGCAGGACCCCCCACCTAGCTGGTGACCGGCGGGCCTGCCCGCGGCCTCGCACACAGCGCAGTGTGGCTTCGCGGTGCAGGGGCCGGTCACCAGGTGCCCGGCTACTCCGCAGCGATAGCAGAAATCGCTGCGGTTCACCTCAGAGGTGCATCCCGCCGCCACATGCCCAAGCTCGTGGCAGCGGAAGCACCTCTGTGCTCGATGGGGGAGGGCCTCAACCGTAGCTGAGGCCCAACCCACCAGGAGTTTCGTCTCCTTCTTAAGCAACGTCTTGGCGGCTGCCACCGGGCAGGCCACCACCGTCGTGCCCGCCCCGTCTGGACCGGGGCGGACCTTCGTCGCCTTGATACTCTCGAGAGAGCATCCGGTGGTCCGCGCGATGGCAGCGGCCACGTCCTCACCTTCAGTGGTGTCGTCCAAGCCCGAGACGCGGACATATACCGCCTTCTCAGGCCTGGACACACGCACATCCTCGGCCTTGAGGACGGTGCGTAGGCTCACGGCTAGGGCGTCAGCCTGGGGGGCGCTAGTGGCGCCAGGCACCACCAGCATCCGCGCCCCAGTGCGCGCTCGCTTTAGCCGGAGCCCGCCCTCAATGCCGAGGTCAGCCAGCCGGATATTGGCTTTGGCCTGGGACAGGAGGCTCGCGTACGTCACGCCTCTTTCCTCCGCGCCTGACTGCATAGTCAGGACTACTGCGGAGGACTTCGGCGGACGCAGGCGCGGCACCTTCCTGCCCCTGGCCCTATTCTCCTTTTTGGGTGGGGGAGGTGGAGGAGGGGGGGGCTGCGAGGCCGGAGCCTGCGCCTCATCCCCCTTTCTTTTCCCCCCACGTCCTCTGCCTCTTTGCCGCCTTGCGCGGGTGGTCGGCGCGTTGGCGGCAGCCGCGGCCGGCTGAGTGCCGGACGGCGGTTGGGCGGCCTTTCTCTTCCTCTTGCTGACCGTCGTCCAGCCATCTTCAGCCGCAGCCGAAGAGGGGAGGGGCGCCGGACAGGTGGGTGGTGGCGGTATGTACTCCGTCACCACCGTCTCCGTACTTACCCTCTGAGAGGGTAGAGGTGGGAATTCCTCTGCCGAGGGCCTCAGCATGCTGGGCGAGCTCGGCAGGGATCTTCTACTTGGGGGAGCGGGGCTCGGCGTAGGAGCTGGCCTGGGAGACGGGGCCAACTGGCCCGAGCGCATCCCCTCCACCAGGGCCGCAAACCGACACCCGAGGAGGAGCGCCATGCGCTCTAGGTTCGCGCCCATCATCACCGACTCTGTGTTCGGCGGTGGTTCCGCTGGAGGCGGCGCGGCTTCCCGCGGCCTCATGAGCTCCGTTTGGAGCTTCTTCAGCTCGCTACGGAGGTCTGCCAACTCTGACTCCATGCGCGCGTTTGCGGCACGGAGCAAGGCGACCTCCTCACTGCTGGTGCGGCCGAGAAGCTCCTCAGAAGCCTCTTGTATGGCCGCAGCCGCCTCCTTGAGGGCCTTCTGCAAGGTCCCCTTTAGGCCTTTGGAGACCTTGGCCACTCCTGAAACCACCGCCAGAGAGTCAGTGATTTGCTTTTTGAGGCCCTGCGCGAGCTCCGCGCTGGCCTCCGGAGAGGGCTGGCTTGCGAGGAAGGGTGCCGCTTTTGATCGCGTCACCCTCGTCGCGGCCATTGTTGAGGCCCTCTCCACTATTTCTTTTTCAGTTTCCAGCGCGAGAGCAGCGCGCTGGGCCTCAACATACTTTTGCTTGGCCTCGGCCAAGCCTACGTATTCCCCCGTGGTCGGGGGTCGACCTCTGCCCCGCTTGGCATCCGGCGCTTTTGTGGCTGCCAGAGCCTTGGGCGGGGGCAGGAGCCGGGGGACAATGCCTTCTTCGTCGGACGACGACATGGGTGATAGGTCGTCCAGAGCCAGGTACTGCCTCAACCGCTCGTTGCGGGGGGCAGCCTGGCTCTTGCCCTTCCCCTCCGGTGCTTTCGCAGCCGGGGCCTTTGGTGGGGCCTTGTCAGGGGGGGCGGTCCTTTCCTCGTCCCCGGATGGGTCGGACGAGGTGAAGGAGTCGTCTTCTGCGTCAAGGGGCTGCGACCGCGTGGTGCGGGAGCCACCTTGGCTACTCTTCGGTTCCTCGACCGGCGACGAGATCGCCGAGAGGAACCGAGAATAAAATGTTTTTTCGCCGCCCTTCGCGGGCCCTTTCGTGTCGGGTTTTTTGGGTGGGCCCTTCTCGGGCCCCTCTCCTACATCAACTACGCCCTTCGCAGGCACGACGTCGAGTTTTGTTTTATTTTTAAGAGCATCCATTTTTAGTCCCACGAGTAAAAACCTTTCTAATCTTAAAAAACGGGGGTGGTTCGCAGTAGCGACCGGGTTTACCCCCCCGGCCATTCACCTCTCGCCCTGCGCCGCAGCTTAGGTTAGGGGGATTTTTTATTGAGGTGCTCATCCTCTTGGGCCGGCCAATTAAGGCAGGCCCCGCGGTCCCGTGTGGCCGCGAGACGTGATCCACGACACCACACGGGGAAACGCTCGGCGGTAATGCCCAGCGGCGAGACTCTCGCCCCACCACTGGGCCCGCCGCCACTGTCCACTTCAAAATGCGCGAAGAGCGCGCGCACTCCTTGTCTGTCGCGGAGCAAAAGGCTACGACGCGACAGACCCCACCATCCCGCCTGAACGGCCGGCAAGGATGGCGCTTCACCTTTCTACGGATGGGAGGGGTGTTTGTGAAGGAGGTTTGGAAGGAAGGGAAGGAATACCAGGATTTGGAGTGGATAGGTGGGACACCACTGTCACGGAGTGAAGGGGGGAATGTGACAGTGGCGGCTCGGGGCCCCGGGGACGCATCCCCTTGTACCACTACCTGGACGGAGAAGAGTCCAGGGTGGCACCCCCTGGGGGGAACCTAACCTAACCTAACCTTTTTTTTTTTTTTTTTTTTTTTTTTTTACTTGGGGAAATGAGTTACCTCACCGTCAGCCGCGTGGGGATCGCCGCGGCCGGTGTGTGGGACTCCCCGACGCCGATTAATCAATACGACCGGCGCCGGTATACCCACTAAAACCCCAAGGGAGCCTTCCTCCGCATTGGTGCCGGGGTCGCGGTACACAGCGTGAGCCTTACTCCGCAACCCCGGCAAGCGGCTGGCCGCCCCGTAAGCAGGGGCGGCCTCTCCTGTGTGGGCCGGGTGAAGGTTACCCGGCCCTGAGAGGGTCGCGCGGCTTCCTCTCGCGCCCTCCCGCGGCATTGGTGCGGGCGGAGGCCTATGTGATCCCCTGGCCTCGACGCCCGCTGCCGCTCGCCCGTGGCATTACCGCCACGGGCGTTACTCCTGGCCGTTGGGCGCGGCGGTTGGAGTCGCCGCCGCGTCTGCGGCTTTGCCCGGCGCCATCCGGCTGGCCTGGACGTTCCTCCTGGTGGGCTTCTTAGCCCCGCAGGGCTTCGAGCCCAGCTGGTGCCCGGCCGGCCTGCCCGCGGCCTCGCACAAGGGGCAGTGCGGCTTTCGCCGAGCAGGGGCCGGACACCAGGTGCCCATCTTTACCGCAACGGTAACAATTACCGCTGCGGTCTACTTCCGAAGGGCATACCGCCGCCACGTGGCCAACCTCGTGGCAGCGGTAGCACCTTTGGGGCCTACGGGGCAGGGCCTCAACGGTTGCGGAGGCCCAGCCCACCAGGAGCTTCGTCTCAACAGCTAGGAGCTGTTTGGCGGCCGCCACCGGGCAGGCCACCACCGTCTGGCCCATCCCGTCTTTGCCGGGACGGACCGTCGACGCTTTGATGCTCGCGTAGGAGCATCCGGTGGTCCGCGCGATGGCAGCGGCCACGTGCTCCGCGTGCGCGTGGTCGTCCAGGCCCGAGACCCGAAGACACACAGTCTTCTCGGGCCTGGAGATGCGCACGTCCTCGGGATAGAGGTTGATCCTCAACTGCTCAGCCAGGGCGTCTGCCTTGGAGGCGTCACTGGCGCTGGGAAGCACCAGTATGCGGCCCCCAGTGCGCGCCTGCCTGAGCTTTAGGCCTCCCTCTATCCCGAGGTCGGCCAGCCGGATTCTTGACTTCGCTTTGGAGAAGAGGTTCGCATAGGTCACCCCTCTCTCCGCCGCGCCTGGCTGGAGCGTCAGGACGACGGCGGCGGATTTTGGGGGACGCAGACGCGGGGACCTCTTCTCCTTAGCGGCTGTCTTCTTTTTCGGCGCGGGGGGTGGGGGAGGGGGGGGCTGCGAGGCCGGAGCCTGCGCCACATCCCCCTTTCCCTTTGCCCCGCGTCTCCTCTCTCTTCGCCGCTGAGCGCGGGTGGGCTGCGCTACAGCGGCGGCCGTAGTCGGCTGTGTGCCGGACGACGGTTGGTTGGCCCTCCGTTTGGCCTTCTTCTTGCTGACCGTCGTCCAGCCCTCCTCGGCCACGGCCGGGAGAGGGAGAGGCGCCGGACAGGCGGGCGGTGGTGGCGCAGAAGCCAACGACACCGCCGTCTCAACTGAGTCCCTCCTCGAGGGAAGAGGGGGGAACTCCCCGGCCGGGCGCCCAAAGATGAGCGAGGGGCTCGGCGGGGGTGTGGGTCTGGCTCGAGGAGCAGGGCTCGACCTGGGGGCTGGCCCCGGTTGGGGGGTCAGCCGAGCCGAGCGCATCTGCTCCTCCATGGCCGCGAACCTGCTCTCCATCGCGAGAGTAAGTTGGTTCAGGCTCGCGGCCATTGTCTTCTCAATGCTGGGCGGTGGTTCGACCGGTGGCGGCGCAGGAGCGGCCTGCGGCCGGACGATTTCCGCCTGAAGGCTCCTCAGTTCCTTCCGGAGGTCTGCGATCTCTACCTCCATGCGGCTATTCGCCGCACGGAGGAGGGCGACCTCCTCGGAAGATGTCCGACTGAGGAGCTCTTCTGAGGCCTCCTGGATGGCCGCAGCCGCATCCTTTAGGGCCTTTTGAAGGGTCCCTTTCAGACCCTTCGACACCTTTGCCACGTTGGTGACCACCGCCAGCGAATCGGCAATTTGCCGCTGGAGGCCCTCCGCGTGAGCTGCTCGAGCTTCGGGAGGGGCCTGGCTCGCGAGGGCTGGACCGGCCTGAAGCCTTGTCACCCTCGCGGTAGCCATTGCCGAGGCCCTCTCCGCTATCTCCCTTTCCGCTTGGAGCTCAAGCTCCGCGCGTTGGGCCTCCACCAGTGCCTTCTTGGCATCTGCCAGACCCACATATTCCCCAGTAGTTGGGGGGCGGCCCCTACCCCGCTTGGCGTCCGGCGCTTTGGCAGCAGCCTTTGCCTTGGCGGGAGTTTTGGGGGCCGGTCTCTCCTCTTCGTCCGATGATATGAAGGACGACGACGACTCCATCATAGCATCTAGGTCGTCTAAGGCCAGGTATCGTCGCAGCGCCTCATTGCGCGCGACCTCCCTGGCCTTTTCTCCTTTTGCGGGGGGTGGGTTTTTAGTGTCCGCCACCCTGGCCTCGTCCTCTGATGGGAGTTGGGACGAGGCCACCGATTCGACCTCCGAATCGGCACGCGTCCTGCTCCGCGTGATGCGGGGTTCCACCGTTTGACTACTACTCGAGGCCTCCGGCTGAGATGAGATAGCCGAGAGGAACCTCGAGTAGAGAGTCTTCTCTCCGCCCTTCTCGGGCCCTTTCGCGTTGTTGGTGTTGCCCTTCTCGGGCCTTCTACGAGCGTCAACACCGCCCTTCTCGGGCTCTACGTCTTTGGGGGGTTTTTTATTTTGCAGTTCCATAGTTGTTCCCACGAGTAAAAAACAGGTCATCATGATTAAAAAGGCGTGGTCCGCAGTAACGGCCGGGTTTACCCCCCCGACCTCAAAGCCTCTCGCCCTGCGCCGCAGCTTAGGCATTAGGGGTTTTTTATTGAGGTTTTCTCCTCTTGGGCCAGCCGGTCAAGGCAAGCCCCGCGGTCCCGTGTGGCCGCGAGACGTGATCCACGACACCACACGGGGAAACGCTCGGCGGTAGCGCCCAGTGGCGAGACTCTCGCCCCACCACTGAGCCCGCCGCCACTGTCCACGTCGATGGGGCGCACAGGGCAGAACTGTGCAGCCCTCTCCTGGCAACGGACCAGCGGAGCAAGGTGCTCAACGCTGGCCCGGTGCCCGCCGCTCCGCCACGAACCGGCAGCACGGCGCTCTCCTGACATCGGAAGGGAGGGGTGGTTTGGCGGGAACAAGTTTGGAAGGAAGGGAAGGAATACCAGGATTTGGACCGCGTGGGGATCACCGCGGCCGGTGTGTGGGACTCCCCGACGCCGATTAATCAATACGACCGGCGCCGGTATACCCACTAAAACCCCATGGGAGCCTTCCTCCGCATTGATGCCGGGGTCACGGTATACAGCGTTGGCCTTAGTCCGCAACCCCGGCGAGCGGCTGGCCGCCCCGTAAACAGGGGCGGCCTCTCCTGTGTGGGCCGGGTGAAGGATACCCGGCCCTGAGAGGGTCGCGCGGCTTCCTCTCGCGCCCTCCCGCGGCATTGGTGCGGGCGGAGGCCTATGTGATCCCCTGGCCTCGACGCCCGCTGCCGCTCGCCCGTGGCATTACCGCCACGGGCGTTACTCCTGGCCGCTGGGCGCGGCGGTTGGAGTCACCGCCGCGCCTGCGGCTTCGCCCGGCGCCATCCGGCTGGCCTCGACTCTTCTCCTGGTGGGCTTCTTAGCCCCGCAGGGCTTCGAGCCCAACTGGTGGCCGGCCGGCCTGCCCGCGGCCTCGCACAAGGGGCAGTGCGGTTTCGCCGAGCAGGGGCCGGACACCAGGTGCCCATCTTTACCGCAGCGGTAACAGTTACCGCTGCGGTCTACTTCCGAAGGGCATACCGCCGCCACGTGGCCAACCTCGTGGCAGCGGTAGCACCTTTGGGGCCTACGGGGCAGGGCCTCAACGGTTGCGGAGGCCCAGCCCACCAGGAGCTTCGTCTCTACAGCTAGGAGCTGTTTGGCGGCCGCCACCGGGCAGGCCACCACCGTCTGGCCCATCCCGTCTTTGCCGGGACGGACCGTCGACGCTTTGATGCTCCCGTAGGAGCATCCGGTGGTCCGCGCGATGGCAGCGGCCACATCCTCCGCGTGCGCGTGGTCGTCCAGGCTCGAGACGCGAAGACACACAGTCTTCTCGGGCCTGGAGATGCGCACGTCCTCGGGATAGAGGTTGATCCTCAACTGCTCAGCCAGAGCGTCTGCCTTGGAGGCGTCACTGGCGCTGGGAAGCACCAGTATGCGGCCCCCAGTGCGCGCCTGTCTGAGCTTAAGGCCTCCCTCTATCCCGAGGTCGGCCAGCCGGATGCGTGACTTCGCCTTGGAGAAGAGGTTCGCATACGTCACCCCTCTCTCCGCCGCGCCTGGCTGAAGTGTCAGCACAACGGCGGCGGATTTTGGGGGACGCAGACGCGGAGACCTCTTCTCCTTGGCGGCTGTCTTCTTTTTGGGTGCGGGGGGTGGAGGAGGGGGGGGCTGCGAGGCCGGGGCCTGCGCCACATCCCCCTGTCCTTTCCCCCCGCGTCCTCTTCCTCCTCGCCGCGGCGCGCTGGTGGGCTGCGCTGCCGCGGCAGTCGTGGCCGGCTGGGTGCCGGACGACGGTGGGGCTCTATTTTTGGCCCTCTTCTTTCGGCTGACCGTCGTCCAGCCTTCGGCCGCAGTTGCGACCGGAGGAGGGGGCGCCGGGCAGGCGACATGGGGCGGTCCAGAGCCCCCCCTCTCCGTAGATTCCCTCCTCGATGGGAGAGGAGGGAATTCTTCCGCCAAGCGCCCAGAGATGAGCGAGGGGCTTGGCGGGGTCATCCTGGGAGGAGCGGGTCGCGGCGATCTGACCGGTCCCGGTGACGGTGCCGGTCTCGCAGGCGGTATCCGCTCCTCCAGGGCCGCAAACCTGTTCTCCATAAGGAGAATTAGACGGTCCAGGTTTGCGGCCGTCGTCGTTGGTGGTGTGGGCTCTGGCGGGGGTGGTGGCGCAGAACGGACCGACCCGGCGCGAGCCTCGGCGAGCTCCGACCGGATGCTCGCCAATTCGCGGCGCAGGTCAGCCAGCTCCGCCTCCATGCGGCGGTTCGCCGCACGGAGCAGAGCGACCTCTTCGGTGTCGGTGCGGCCCAGGAGCTCGTCTGAGGCTTCCTGGACCGACGACACCGCCTCCTTAAGGGCCTTTTGGAGGGTGCCCTTAAGGCCTTTCGATACTTTGGCCACTCCGGCCACCACCGCCAATGAGTCGGCGATCTGCCGTTGGAGGCCCTCGGCATGCTCCATGCGAGACTCGGGAGGGGCCTGGCCCGCGAGGGTACCACCGGTCTTAGACCTCGTAACCCTCGCGGTCGCCATAAGTCGGGCCTTCTCCACGATGTCTTTTTCGCATTGGAGCTCCAACTCCTTGCGTTGGGCCTCAACGAGCGCCTTTTTGGCGTCCGCCAGACCCACGTACTCTCCGGTAGTAGGAGGGCGACCTCTGCCCCGCTTGGCATCCGGCGCTTTCGCAGCAGCCGGAGGCTTGGGCGGGGGCTTAGGGGAGGCCTCCCTCTCGTCGTCCTCGTCGGTGCTTGAGGCTAGAGGTGACGAGTCCTCAAACACCATGTCTGGGAGTCGTAGCCGCATCCTATCTCGGCGTGCGGCCGACTTACTTCTTTTGTTGCCCTTCCCCTCCGGTCCCTTGGGGGGGGCCGGGGCCTTTGGTGGGGCCTGGACAGGGGGGGGCACCATCAGGTCATCGTCCTCCGAAAAATCGGAGGACACATACTCCACTTCGCGTGGCTGCGACCGCAGTGTGCGGGAGCCAGCGTCTTTGGACGAGCTCGGCGCTTCCGCCGGCAATGAAATCGCCGACAGGAAGCGCGAGTAAAACGTCTTCTCACCTCCGCCCTTCACGGGCCCTTTCGGGTTGGATGGTTTGGTTGGGCCCTTCTCGGGCCCCTCTCCTACTTTCGCTCCGCCCGTCACAGGCACTGCGTCGGTTTTGGTTTTTGTAAAAGCTTCCATGTCTGTTCCCACGAGTAGTCTACGTTTTATAAAAGAAAATGGGTGTGGTTCGCAGTCGCGACCGGGTTTACCCCCCCGGCCTCAAAACAGATCGCCCTGCGCCGCAGCTTAAGTGTAGGGGATTTTTTATTGTGGTGCTCATCCACTTGGGCCAGCCGATCAAGGCAAGCCCCGCGGTCCCGTGCGGCCGCGAGACGTGACCACGACACCGCACGGGGAAACGCTCGGCGGTAGCGCCCAGTGGCGAGACTCTCGCCCCACCACTGGGCCCGCCGCCACTGTCAACGTCGGTGGGGCGCGCAGGGCAGAACTGCGCACCCTCTCCTGGCAACGGCGTCAGCGGAGCATGATGCGTCGACGCTGAGCCGGTGCCCGCCACTCCGCCAAGAAGACCGGTGAAGTGGCGCTCTCCTTACGTCGGAAGGGAGGGGTGTTTGGGGAGGAATACGTTTGGAAGGAAGGGAAGGAATACCAGGATTTGGAGTGGATAGGTGGGACACCACTGTCACGGAGTGAAGGGGGGAATGTGACAGTGGCCGCTCGGGGCCCCGGGGACGCATCCCCTTGTACCACTACCTGGACGGAGAAGAGTCCAGGGTGGCACCCCCTGGGGGAAACCTAACCTAACCTAACCTAACCTAACCTAACCTAACCTAACCTAACCTAACCTAACCTAACCTAACCTAACCTAACCTAACCTAACCTTTTTTTTTTTTTTTTTTTTTTTTTTTTTTTTTTTTTTTTTGACGAGGGGAAATCCATTTGCGGAGACCACGCCGCGGGGGTCAGCGGCGTGGTACTGTGGGACTCGCCGGCCTGATGGGCTGCCGGAATACCCACTAAAACCCCCCGGTGTTCCTCCTTTCGCCGTGTTGCCGGGGCCGCGGTACACAGCGTGAGCCTTACTCCGCGACCCCGACTGGCGCTGGCCGCCCCTAACGGGGGCAGCCTCTCCTTGGCCGGGGATTGAACGTCCCCGGCATCTCCCTATCCTAAGGGAATGAGGGGGTCACGCGGAACACCAACGCGCCCCCTCGCGGCTTGCGTGCGGGTGGAGGCCGGTAAGGACCCCCGGTGGCCTCGACACCCGCGTGCCGCATACTTACGGCGGCCGGAGGTCCGACTGGACCGTCCGGCGCCGTCGTCTTCTCCGGTTATTTCTGCGGGAGAGAGATGCGGACTCGCGTTCTCTCTCCCGCTCCGCCGCCTCCTTTGCGGACATTACTGCCTCGCAGAAGGAGGCGACGGCGTCCCAGTTGGTGCTGCTCCCGGCCATGGACAGAACCACGGCCGGGAGCGAGAGGTCACATCCGATGATTACGCCGAGGGCACGACGCTGCTCATCCCATGCGGAACACTCCTGAAGAGTGTGCAGCGCCGTGTCCTCGGCGCCGGCACTACAATGGTGGCACCCTGCCGTCTGCTCCCGCCTTATTTGACACAGGTACCTCCCGAAGCATCCATGCCCCGAGAGGACCTGCGTCAGGCGGTACGACAGGGCGCCGTGCCGTCTGTCCAACCAGGTGGATAAGGCGGGCCGAATAGCCGCAATAACGCGGTGGCCAGCGCTGGGGTGCGCTAGTCGGGTCGCCCATTCTGCCGTGAGATCACGCCGGAACTCCGCCCTCTTGCCCTCGATTTCTCGGGGCGCGGGTCGGAAGTCCCGGCGGAGTGCGTCCTTGCGCCACTCATAGAGGCGCGACAGAACTCTCGCCTCTAGATCCCACGGCAGGGATCCAGCAAGGAGGGAGGCCGCCTCGAAGGAGATCGTGCGATATCCCCTAATAGCCCTGACGGCCATCACGCGCTGCGGCCTGCGCAGCAGCGCGACGTTTTTGGCCGTCAGGTGCTCCGCCCATATTGGGGCCCCATACAGGGCCATGGATCGCACGACCCCCTCGTGGAGTTTCCGGCACGGCGCGTTCGGCCCCCCGATGTTGGGTAGGAGCCGGGACAAAGCGCCGGCTGCCCCCAACAATTTGGGGGCCAACGCCTCGAAGTGCGCCGAAAACTCCCATCGGCTGTCGAGGACGAGTCCGAGGTATTTCATCCTCGCCCCGACAGCGATGCGCGTACCTCCCACGTCGATGTGCAGGTCCGAAGGCGGCTTGTTCCGAGGCCCGTGGAAGACCACGGCCTCGGTTTTGTGCAAGGCCACCTTCAGACCCAGCAGCTGGATCCTGGCGACCACGTGCGCCACCCCTGCTGTGGCCAATCGGCCCGCCTCTTCGTGGGTCCTTTCCCGCGCCGCCACTAGCGTATCGTCAGCGTAACACGTTACGCTGACGCGGGAAAGGACTGCGCCACGGATGACCCAATCATAAGCGATGTTCCACAGGAGCGGGCCCAGAACCGACCCCTGTGGAACACCGCACGACATTGCTCGCCGACTCCAGCCGGTATGACCCGGGAAGACGACGGCCCTCTCTGAGAGGTAGTCCCCGACGATGCGGCGGAGGTAGGTCGGCACTCCGTGATAACGGAGCGCCTCCCTAATGCAGCTCCAGGGGAGGGTGTTGAAGGCATTGGATATGTCCAATGATACCGCCAACAACACCTCTCCCCGAGCTACTGCCTCCTCCGCTTGGCTCTTCACTCGCGCTATGGCGTCTATGGTGGAGCGCCCCTGGCGGAAACCAAACTGGTTTTCCGCCAGATCCGGCCCTGTCTCCTCAAGGTGCCGGACGAGGCGGTTTGCAAGCACACGCTCGAAGAGCTTGCCCACCTCGTCCAGCAACACAATGGGCCGGTAGGCGGACGGTGAGTCCGCCGGGCGCCCCTCCTTCCTGATCAGGACCAGCTTCCCGGTTTTCCACCGGGTTGGGAACTGGCCCTGAATCAGGCACGCCGTGAAGAGCCTCGTCAGGCGGGACTCCAGGGCGTCGTGGGACAGAACCCACGCACGCCCCGGTATGCCGTCGAGGCCGGGGGCGGTGTTTTTGGATTTCATCCTCAACACCGCCGCACCCAGCTCTTCCCGGGTCACTGCGGGCACAGGCTCGTCGTCATGACCCGCGTTGGGCTCCGCTGATGGCGGCGCCATCGCGGGAGGCGGATGCTCTGCCCTCGAGGGGAACAGAGCGCCGACCACGTCGGTCACCACGTGTGGGGGGAGACTCTGGGTCAGCGGAGGCGCCCATGGCCGGAGTTTCTGCCGGACTAGATGGTATGGGCGCCCCCATGGATCGCGATCCAGCGTCCCCAGGAGTTCCTCCCACGCCGCCGACTTGGCGGCTTTGATGGCGACTTTCATGGCCGTCCTGGCGCTTCTGTACCCCTCGTACAGGCGCGCCTCTACGGCCGCTGCTTCCTCACCCTGGCGACGCCGTCTCCTGTACCTGGCGTACTGGTTTCGCGCTCGGAAGCAGGCTGAACGCAGCCGTGCGATCTCCGCGCTCCACCAGTACGCCTGGCGAGCGGGCCTGAACGGGCCCGCTCTCGGCATCGCAGCGTCGCAGATCGACGTCAGCAGCGACCGTAGTGACTCCGCCTCCTGATTCGCGTCCGGCAATTCCGCGAGGTCGGGCCCCGATGGCCATGTGTGGACGATTAGGGCCTCGCGGAATGCCTCGCGATTCAGCTTTTTAATAGCCCAACGCGGGTAGTTCTCCGTAGGGGGGAGCATATCCGCTCGAGGGTCTGGGTTTCTAGGGGAGACGCTGAACCGGACGTATCTGTGATCCGACAGCGTCTCGACCCTCTCCAGGACCCTCCAGTTTTCCACACGGCGCGCTATGGCGGGGCTGGCGAATGAAAGGTCGACGATCGACCCGCCCCGCATCCGCACGCACGTGTGCACTGACCCCCTGTTTAGGACGACGAGCCGGTGCTGGATCGCCCACTCCTCCAGCGCCTCTCCGCGCTGGTCAGTGGCCGGGGAACCCCAAGCCATGGATTTGGCGTTGAAGTCCCCGAGCATGACCACGGGGAGAGGGTGGCTCTGAGCGACGATCCTGCCCGCATCAGTCAACCAGCTTTCGAAGTCGGCGAGACTTACGTTCGGGGAGCAGTAGCCGCCGACGACTACTGTCTCCCCGATGGTGGCCGCGACGAGGCCCCTACCCCTCTGGATGTTGGTGAGGGGGGGGCTGCCCGCAGCCGTCCGCACTATTATGACCACCGAGTCGCACAGGTCTCCGGCCCAGTCATCCCTGGGCGGGACAAAGTACGGCTCGGCGGCCACAGTCACCTGTATGTTCCACTGCGCCATGCTGTGGACCAGGAGATCCTGAGCAGTGGCGCAGTGGTTCAGGTTTGTGTGGAGGAAGTGGAGGGCTTGGTCCATTATTTGGTTTTAACCCCCACTTCCCCCTGTGACTGCTGCGGAACCGGCTGCGTCTGGGCTGGCTTGCCCGTCGCGGCTGCGTTCTGTGTCCTATTTTTATTCTTCCTCCTGGCAGGCTGAGCCCTGCAGTGCGGCCCTCCGCCAAGCTGGTGGTTAGCCGGTCTGCCAGCCGCTTCGCAAACTGCGCAGTGCGGCTTGGCTGTGCAGGGACCGGTTACCTTGTGCCCAGCTTGGCCGCAGCGGTAACAGAAACCGCTGCGGTCCACTTCGGAGGTGCATTTCGCAGCCACGTGATGTAGTTCGTGGCAGCGAAAGCACCTCGGGGCTCGCGGAGGAAGGGCCTTAATAGTGGCTGAGGCCCAGCCTACCAGGAGCTTGGTATTTTCCAATTTTTTGGCGACCGCGACAGGGCAGGCCACCACCGTTGCCCCCAGCCCGTCAAGGCCGGGGCGAATCTTGCTCGGTCGGATCTGTTCCGCCGAGCATTCTGTGGCCCGCGCTATCGCGATCGCCACGTCCTTTTCAGTGGTGCAGTCGTCCAAACCCGAGATACGAAGACCGATGGTCTTCTCGGGCCTGGACACTGCTACGTCCTCGGGATTGAGGACGCGCCGGAGGCTGTCAGCGAGCGCGTCTGCTTTGGGGGTGCTATCGGCACCCGGCAAAACCAGCATCCGCGCCCCCGTACGCGCTATCTTAATTTTGACGCCGCCCTCAATCCCGAGGTCGGTCAATCTAATTTTTTCTTTGGCTTCAGACAGAAGGGTCTCATACGTGACCCCTCTGTCCCCCGCGCCTGCCCTAATTGTTAGGACAACCACGGAGGACCTCGGCGGTCTGAGTCGCGGAGCCCTTCTGCCCTTAGCCTTTCCATCTTCCTTGGATTTGGTTTGCGGAGGGGGGGGAGGGGGCACGGTTTTCGTCTGCCCCTCTTGCCTCTCCTTCCTCTCCTGTATCTTCCTTCCGCCCCGCTTCCTTTTGCGCTTTGTTTGCGCGCCAGTACCAGCAAGGGCGGGGGCGTTGGTTGCGGCCGATCCGGGTTTTGATGACGGGGTCGGCTGCGTTCTCCCTTTCCTCCTCGCGACCGTTGACCAGCCCTCTTCGGCCTCCGTTAGGGCCGGAAGCGACGGTTGGAGACGCGGTTGCGAGGTTGGTGCAACCGCAGTAACATTTTTACCCCTCCTGGGAGAGGGGAAGGGCGGGTATTCCTCCACCGAGGGTCCGGCAATGATTGACGGGCTTGGTGGAGGTGTGGGCCTGGCGGATGGGGCTGGCCTTGGCGAAACGGTCGGCACCGGTGATGGTGGTGGCGCCGACCGGGCCGGGCGCAGTTGTTCTACTAGGGCTGCGAACCTATTCTCGATTAGGAGAGTGAGGCTCGCAGCCATTGCCGGGTCCATGACCTGCGGCGCGGGGTCGGGAGGTGGTACGGACCCACAGCGTGGCCTGGTGAGCTCCGTTCTGATGCTCACCAGTTCGCTTCGCAGGTCCTTTATTTCCGCCTCCATGCGGCGGTTCGCCGCACGGAGGAGGTTTACCTCTTCGGAGGCGGTGCGGCCGAGAAGCTCGTCGGAAGCTTCTTTGACCGATATCACCGCCTCTTTAAGGGCCTTTTGCAATGTGCCTTTAAGGCCCTTAGACACTTTTGCGACCCCGGCCACTACGGCCATGGAATCGGTTATCTGCCTTTGGAGGCCTTCTGCGTGCTCGGCTTGAGCCTCAGGAGTGGCCCAGTCTGTCTGGCCCGCGAGAGCGGTTCTCGATCGCGTGGTTCTCGTGGTGGTCAAAGACTGGGACTTCTCCACTATATCTTTCTCCGTTTGGAGCTCAAGCTCCGCACGCTGGGCCTCCACATAGGCTCGCTTGGCATTGGCCAGGCCCACGTATTCCCCTGTTGTTGGGGGTCTACCTCTGCCCCGCTTTGCCTCTGCCTTGAGGTACGTACGCGGGGCGGGTTTCTCTTTCTCCTCCTCGTTGGACGATGATGATGTTGGGGTTTCCTCGTCCGAGCGGTCGCTTCCATTGAGGCGCGGCTGCTTCTTCTTGGCACCCTTCTTCTTTTTTGTCCTCGCTGGGTCCTGTGACGCTTCCGTGCGTGAGGACGCGACCGAAAGGTATTCCACGTCCGAGGAAACTTCTTCGCCTTTCTCATGCTTTTCTCCTTTCTTCTTTCCCTTCTCGGGTCTCCTACTTTCTTCTTCACCCTTCTCAGGCCTCCTACTTTCTTCTACTTCGCCCTTCGCGGGCTCCTCATCAAAGATTTTTTTACCTGAAGACGCCATTTTCATGAATTTTTTAAGATTCACCCCCCCGAATCCCCACCCATCTTGGGAGTCCGCAGCGTTGGGGATGCCCAGCCTCTTGTGCTGGACACCAGGGCTATCGGAAGGGTATAGGTGCGCAGAGTTAGGGGTTGAGCGCGCAAATCGGGGGCTCGGAGAAGCGCGGCTGGTAAGGCCACGCAACCCTTACCCCGTCTCCAAGGCCGCCCCTATCCCGGTCGGCGAACCGGGACCCCTACGCACCTAGCCTAAGGTGTCGTTAAGCGGCCACCCCTTGCAACCTACCCCACCCGCCGGCTAGCGGAATGGGGTTGCCGGTTCTTCCGGGAAATAAGGGCCAAAGGGGGAGTATTGTCTCACACGGGTAACTGGCTCCGACCCGTGCTCGACTCAGCCCCCCAGGATCCCGTCTTCCCCTCCCCGACGCTCGACTTCACCAGGGTTGCCAACTGGGAAGGTGGATGGTTAAGCGCTCCCCCCTCCCCCATCCACTGAAGAGGGGGGGCCCGGACACAGAGAGCCCTCCTGGTCGGCGAGGAGACCAGGAAGCACCCAACGGTCGACACTCCTTACCCAGAAGCGACGACGAAACGACGCCGGACAACCTAACAACACGACGACGAGCTGAAGGAAGCCGACGGCACCCCGCCGCCGCCTCGCGTCCGCAGAAGGCGTACGTTCTTAAATCCTGGCGGACCGACTCCTGACCTCTTCTAGAGACGGGGACCGGAGCAGCGATGATGACCTCGACGTTCCCCATCCCCTCTTCACCCACGTACTCCGGTGAAGGGCACCACCTGAAACATCGGAAGGGAGAGGTGTTTGTGAGGGAACAAGTTTGGAAGGAAGGGAAGGAGTCCAGGGTGGCACCCCCTGGGGGGAACCTAACCTAACCTAACCTAACCTAACCTAACCTAACCTAACCTAACCTAACCCGAGCAACCTTGATAGCTTGGAGAGAGGAGAAAAAAAAAAAAAAAAAAAAAAACCTAACCTAACCTAACCTAACCTAACCTAACCTAACCTAACCCAACCCAACCCAACCCAACCCAACCCAACCCAACCCAACCCAACCCAACCCAACCCAACCCAACCCAACCCAACCCAACCCAACCCAACCCGGAACTGCCGTCTTTGTTACTCTTTAGTTTAGATAATTTAACTAATCTTATCTCCTTCCCTTTTGTTACAGCGCCATCTGTTGTTGTTATTGCCTTAATCGTCATCGTGATTGTTTCTCTTAACACCTCTTTCGTAATATTTCGCGTGTTCATATTGACCCTGTTATATAACTGTGCAACTGTGTATTGACATCATCATTATCGATCACGAACGATACCATCAGTCACTGTATAGTTCACCTCTATTATTATGTTGTGAGGCGTTAATTAATTAATGGTATGCAACGCTCATCGCCGTACGCGAGGCCACCGGCCTGTTTGTTTCCAGTGTCACCTATGGGACGAATGCGTCACGGTCATACATAATTATGTCGTCGATCGATAGCGGATAGCGATAGGCGGAGGCCACGGCCGACGCGTAACCACCACGTGGCGCTTTCTTGTTGTAGGACGGTCGCCGGGCGCCAGGTGCGGCATAAGGTGCGGCAGCACGCGTTCGATCGGACACTATGGCACCGCCACTGGTTGGCGAGCCTAGTCTCGTACACGCGCTACGCCCGCATCGCGGTGAGGTGGCCTGCCTCGACCTGTTTGGCGCGCGGCTGCTCACCGCCGGCGGGGACCGCAAGTTGCGCCTCTGGCGGTGGGCGCCTGCCGCCGCCTGGGAGGAGGCCGCGGTGGCGCCCGCCGCGCACCGCTTCGGCATCACGGTGGTGCGCTGGTCGCCTGGCGGCGCCCTGCTCGCCTCCGCGGGCGTCGACGGCGTCACTCGCCTCTGGTGCGGGCGCTCGCTCGCGTCGCGTCGCACGCTCGTGGCGCCCGGTGCGACCGCGGTGCGCGCGTTATGCTGGGCGGGCAGCGGCCACCTGCTCGCCGGCCACGACGACGGCGCCCTCTGCGTGTGGCATGTGGCGCGCGGCGCGTTGCTCGTGCGCCTACTGGCGCACGAGGGGGCGTTGAACGCGCTGTGCGCGCCCGCGGGCGGGGCGCTCGTGCTCTCCGCGTGCACCCACGGCGTACTGAAAACGTTCGATCTCGCGGGTGAGTCGAGTCTTCGCATCGTATTGCGGAGGGCTATCCTCTTGTAGAGTTTACTGCTACTGCTGTGTTGCAGGACTGTGCAGGGGTGAGCGCGCGCCTCTCACTTGGGTGGACGCCGTGCACGACCTGGGCGCGCTGTGTGCGGACGCGAGCGAGGACGGCGCCGCGGTGGCGACGGGCGGGCACGACGCGCGCATCCGGCTGTGGCGCGTGGCGGACGGGGCCGCGGGCGTCGTCGAGTGGAGGCCTCCGTTGGAGGGGCACTCGGCCGCGGTTACGGCGCTGCGGTGGGCGCGAGAGGTGCCCCCCTGCGGCCGCGTGGTTGCCTCCGCGTCGTTGGACCGCACCGCGCGCTTATGGGCGCTCGCCACAGGCGGGTGCCTGCACGTGGTGACCGCGCACTCCAGATACCTCACCTGCATAGCGATCGCTCCCGACTTGCGCTGTATGGTGACAGGTGGGTCTAGATACGTCTCCGATCGCGCAGCCAATTGACTTGACTTGACTTAAATACGTTTATGCGGTCTTCCCGTGTTTCGGCGACAGGCTCGAACGACAAGTCGGTGAGGACGTGGTCATTAGGCGCATTCTCCGTGGACGACGAGCTGGAGCCCCCCTGTCATGCGGCCGCCCACTTCGCGCTCGGTGACTTGGAGGGCATCGGTCCAGTGGAAGGCGATGAACTGAACGAGGAGCCCGCGACGGGGCAGGAGGCGGAGGGCGGTGGGGGGGCGCGGCGTGCGTGGCACGAGGCGCACGCGCACGCCGGCGCCGTCAACTGCGTCGCCGCGCACGACGAGCTGCTCGCCACCGCCTCCAGGTTTTCTATAGTTACGAGGCCTTGGCACTTGGCTGTGGAATCTTAAAGTGTCTTTGTCCGAATGTCTAGAGACATAGCTGAATCGAGGCTTACCTAATCGGCTAATAAGTTCTTTCAGTCTATTTATTATTCTTTGCGCATTGAAATAGTTTGTTCAATGAAATACTTGTTGTTAGTAGAAGGTATATTATTATTACTATTAAGGTGGACTGTTGCAGCGACGGCGCGGTGTGCGTGTGGCGCTGGTGCGGCGCGGCGGGCGAGGGGCGCGAGGGGCGCGAGGGGCGCCTGGCGCAGGAGCACGTACTCGACGCGCACCAGTACCCGGCGCTGGCCGCCGACTGGGGCGCCGACGGGCGCCTGCTGCTCACCGCCGGCCTCGACGGCAGCGCCCACCTCTGGGACGCACAGGTAACACGTACCCAAGCCTAATGTAATCATTATAATAGGTTGGGGAACTTGTAATAAGATCTCTTTGGCTATACCATTTGTATCTGGCTGGTTTTGGTATCATTAAAAAAAAAAAAAAAAATTTGAGTTTTGGGTGCCTCATGAACTCACTGAAAGAAACCTAATGAACCGTGTACTCATTTGTGATTCTTTATTACGACGTAATGAAACCGAACCATTTTTGAAGAAACTGATAACTGGTGATGAAAAGTGGATCACGTACGATAAAAACGTGCGAAAAAAAAAAAAAAAAAAAAAAAGATCGTGGTCAAAGGCCGGTCAGGCTTCACAGACTGTAGCGAAACCCGGGTTAACTCGCAAGAAGGTGATGCTGTGTGTATGGTGGGATTGGAAGGGCATTATTCATTACGAGCTGTTACCGCCAGGCAGGACCATCGATTCTAAACTGTACTGCGAACAACTGATGAGATTAAAGCAAAAAGTTGAGAGACAGCGGTCGGAATTGATCAACAGAAGGGGTGTGGTTTTTCACCATGATAACGCTAGACCTCACACATCTTTAGCCACTCAGCAAAAATTACGAGAGTTTGGCTGGGAGGTGTTAATGCATCTTCAGATTTCCACCTGTTTCGGTCTGTGCAGAATTCCTTAGACAGTGTCAGGTTAACATCACGAGAGGACTGCCAAAACCACTTGTCGCAGTTTTTTGATCAGAAGCCCCAAAATTTTTATAGCAATGGGATCACGTCCCTACCTACAAGATGGCAAAAAGTTATCCAACAAAATGGCACCTACATAATTTAGTCAAATGTAAATAAACTTTATAAAGAACCTTTCGAATTTTTATATAAAATGCGAAGAAACTTTTTCCCCAACCTAATAATTAATACTATTTTTCTGGGTTCATAGTGGCATAAGGTTTTTTTTTTTTTTTTTTTACCCGACTCGTATGTTTCAAATGGCTTCACGGGTTTCAACAATTAAGGCAGTGTCCTTAAGTAGTGAAATATATATATATATATTTCACTTATATTGTATAATGTTTGTGTTTTGTTTTGTGTTTCACTTATATTATATTGTATATGTTCTTAATTATATATATATATACATAGATATATATGTATATATATATATATATATATATATATATATATATATATATATATATATATATATATATATATATATATATATATATATATATAATTAAGAACGGTGATTTAAAGTGAAGATTTTTTTTCAAACTAAGACGCAAAACTAATTGCATGCATTTTTTTATTTCTCTCGATATCGTAAAGCTACCGCTGTATTCATTGATATCATTAACTAAAAATAGATAGACAAACTTTTTACACTACTTCTAAACATAGTATTCTTATTTACTGGCTGGTCACGTAATTAAAAATGCTAAATAGTTTATACCTTTATTCAAGTTCAGCTAGAGAACACTCAGTCGATTTGTTACTGTTTGTGTAATTTTGACGCCATTTAGTGCTGTAAAAGATTAAAAGTGATTGCTTAGGAAAAAAAAAAAAAAATCAGACCGAAACATCTTTCGTGTGGCAAAACAAAATCCTTTTAAAGGGTCCAATGAGCTGAGAAAAGGATATTTTGGTGAAAACAACCCTTCAGCAATCTCAGCACGCACTATTCGAAGACGTTGGGTAGAAGAAAAATTGCACGGTAGGATAGCAAGCAAGGTACCTATGTTGAAACTTTGCTACAGGCAAGCCCGGCTCGCATTTGCGAGGAAGTATGAAAACTGGACTGTGCGACAGTGCAAAAATGTACTTTTTTTCTGACGAGACGAAAATAAACACGAGTATGTTCTGATGGAAAACGATATGTACGACGTCCTCCGAATACAGCATTCGACCCTAAGTACATGAAAGTTACATTCAAGCACAAGCACGGTGGTGGAAGTGTGAAAATTTGGGGGTGCTTTTCTGGACATGGTGTTGGACCTGTAAAGTTGATAGAAGGTAACATGGATCAGTTCCAATACAAAAATAAACTGGAAGAAACAATGTTACCTTATGCTGAAGACGTTCTACCGGTTATCTGGATATTCCAGCATGACAATGATCCAAAGCACACTGCACGCATCGTAAAGGAATTTCTTACAGCGCAATCAGTTTCTGTCTTAAACTGGCCAGCTAAACAGCCCAGATCTAAACCCAATAGAGTCTGTGGTTCGAAGTAAAGAAAAAGGTTTCAAATACACAGTGTGGGAATTTAAGAAAGCTGTACGACGTTTTTTTAGAAGAATGGAACTCTATTTCTCTTGCGAAATGCCAAAATTAATAGAGTCAATGCCTCGCCGATGTTAAGCAGTAATTAAAAGCCGTGGATATGCTATTCACTATTAATTTTAGTTAAAAATATATTAAATTGCTTTTTAAATTTCTCGCGCTACATATTATTGTGATTTTTAAATGTGAGTGTCATACAAAACGCTTCCCGAGCAGTTTGATAAATCGTTCTTAATTATTTGTCCAGCTTCAGTACTATTTGAATGTAAATAAAATTTGAAAAAAAAAATAGTTAGCGACTTGATTTTGCTCTTTTAATGCGGCTATTTTATAACATAACTAGTTGCTTCTCAGAAGGTACACATCTCTCTGTATGACACGATTTAAATGAAAAAAAAAACAAAAAAAAAACACGTAGTCCTTCAAATCGTTCTTAATTATATGACCACAACTGTATGTATGTAGTTTACATGAAGAGGTACCCGAATTGTTGCCAATGATGCAATTAATGCCGTATAAGTTATTTTTTCAAAAATTAGGAACAATAAAATGGTCTAAAATGTTTTTGATAGAGTCAAAATGGGCCATGTTTGTGTCAGAGCTCGTGCTATCATATAGAATTTAGAATAGTTATGAATATCAATAGCACAATCACGTTTAAAACGAAATAAATCAGTGTGCTGGGACACTAAAAAGTCTAAAATAAAATAAATCAGAAAATCTAAAACCCGACAGCCAGAAATTAAAACTTATGTATTAAAAAGACCGAAACAAGATTGAGCGGAACCAATTATTTTGTTTCGGTTTATAATTTGTGATTGGGCCCCGCCTGCTCCTGAACTGAATGCGGTATTTAACTCAGGCTTTCAGCTCATAATATAGTCTGTTAAACTTAAGTAGAGTTTACTTTGTTTATAGTTTTTCTCAATCTTGTTTTGGTCTTTTTAGTTCATCACTTTTCAAGTCTTTTTTTTTTTTCTTTAAGAATATTGTGACTGTCAAGTAGTGACTGTCCGCCACAGTATGTCCACCCCGCTTCCCAGCCAGCTTCAGACTGGCCGTGTAGACTGCTCTCTCTTTGCCCGAACACCGCGTGTTTCAGGTCCTCGTGGCGCACCGCAGTGACGTCATCAACAGCATTAACATCTTAAGAACTATACAATTTCTAGACATAGGGGTTGCTAAAGGATAAGTCTTAAGGTGCAATATATCTATACCGCAATCATTTTTGAGATTGGGTATATTTGGTTAAATGCGAATGTCTTGTATGCAGTAGGGTGCAACGCAAGAACGCAACGCCACATCTGCCTTGTGTTGCAGAGCGGCGCGCTGCTGCGGTCGCTGTGCGTGCCCGCGGGCGGCGTCGGCGGCGGAGGGGAGGCGGGCGGCGGCGGGGTGCGGGGCGCACGCGCCTCCCCCCACCGCCCGCCGTTTCTGCTGCTCGCCACCGACGACGGCCTCGCGCCCCTGTGGAGCCTCGCCTCGCAGGACCCGAGGCCCGTGCAGTGAGTCCTCCTCGAGCCTCCACGACACTGCACTACACTGCGATACTGTACACTAAAACTGACAGTGGTCTGTGTACGGTGCAGCGTGTACAGCGGGCACACGGAGGCGGTGACCTGCTGCGCGTGGTCGTGGGACGGGCGCGTGGCGGCCACGGGCGCTGCGAGCGGCGAGCTGCGCGTCCTCGCACCCCCGCCGCGCCCCGCCGCCCTTCATCACGACTCCTCGGCACACGACCTCGGTGACTATCGTGCCCTCGCCTGGACGATCTTTCATTAGTCCTAATTACTCCCAAAGTTGCCCGAGGAGCGGGAATCTCTTATTGCGGTAGCCTTCACGACAGAAAACCAGTATTTTTAGGATAATTCTTTTAAATTTTTGAAACGAAGAAGTCGAGGTGTACAAATAATAAACATTAAAACGCGTGTTTGAAATGGGATGAGGTTTATTAAGTGACGGTGTTTTCGCCGACAGGGGTGTTGAGCTGCGACTTCGCACCGTGCTCAAGTGGGCTACTGGTACCGGACGGATGTCACCTGCTCGCCACCGCCGGCTGCGACTCACTTCTCAAGCTGTGGATCGTCGAGTTGGGTTCGGTGGGAGTCTTTCGTGCTCTTACAGCTGCATGAGCGGGCAGTGTTCGGTAAACACTTCCGCTGCAACTACATATTGTGTTTTTCAGCCGGACGATGCGGTGGAGCGGGCGTCGGTGCGGCTCGTCCGGCAGCTGGAGGCCCACGGGGGCGGTGTGTCGTGCGTACGCTGGGGCCCCGGCGAGGCGGCGCCGCTCGCCACCGCCGGCGACGACCGCTGGGCGAGGGTGTGGCGCGTTGCCGAGGCCGGCGCGGACATCACGCTGCTGGTGGCCGTGCCCGCCGTCGGCGCGGGGGGTACGCTCGCCGTCGCGATGCCGAACCCTTTGCTGCTCGCCGTCGGAGGGGGCGGCGGGGAGCTGACGCTGTGGCACCTGCCCGCCCCCCCCGATGGAGCCGACCAAGACGACGGGGAGGGCGCCACGCCCAGGTTCTGGAGTGAGGCAGGAGTCGCACGCTGGCTGTGCGAGTACGTCTCGCGTGCACCCGGTGAGTATGAGCAGGGAGCGCAGGATACTTGCCCGCCGCACACGACCACGCTGAGTCCTCGCGTTCATACTTCAGGGTCGCCGGTGCCCCGCGAGTGCGAGCGCCGTCTGCTGGAGAGCGCGCGCGCGGCCTCCCTCGACGGCGCGCAGCTGCTCGACCTTCCAATAGAGCGACTCATCGAGGACCTCGGTTATGGTAAATCTATCTATCTCTATCTTTACAATAATAAACCTGTAAATGGCCGGAGTTCGTACAATCCGTTTATAATAGTAAAAAATATCAGGGGGGATATTCGGACCAGCAAATTCCAATAATACAATTGTTAGAATTTTTGTCTGTCTATCTGTTAAAGCATCACGTGAAAACTACTGAACGGATTTAAGTGAAACTCAAAACGTAGCGAGCTTATATTCCGGGTTGTAACTTAAGATACTTTTTATCTCAATAAATAACATCATTTCCGAGGGATAGACGAAAATAGCGAAGATCTTTTTGGAAACTACTGAACGTATAAGAATGAAACTCGACACAGTGCGCCAGCTCTATGTCGAGTACAACCCGAGTTTCCTTAAAATAGACGGATTAGCAAAATAGATGGCGCTGCGATCGCATTTTTCAATTCACTAAAAATACCTACGTTGTCATGTCATTCATTCTAACTAACTACATGTCATTTATTATATTCCTTCAAATCAGGTTAGCTTCGAGTCACGTTTATGTTTTGCTGTGCAGTTGTGTAGACTATTGAAGACTTAGTTTCTTTGTCATTGTAATGAATTTTACAAAAAAGAGTAAAGTTTTAGATTCCACATATTTGTTGAAGGAGGTTTCCAGGTTTGAGGATAATAATAAAATCTCATTAGAAACCATCATTTCATGTTTTATTTTAGTTTACCCTCCGTAGGTATTTACAGTTCCTTTGCTTATATATTTTTAAAACATAATCTTGTCAGTTTAGATCCAATCAGTCACTCAAGTAGGCCGTATGGTCCAGGATCTTTACTAACTTGGCCACTTTTTCATTTGGCATAATGTTATAGTTATTGACCGTTTCACACAGGTGTAATATTTGTGATGTTATTATTGTTGTTAATTTTTAATGAGGTTAAATATTGACAGATAACGTATGAGTATACAATAATGTAGTCAGATAAATTTTCATTGAAGGTTCATATGATATATATGTAATAAAAAATAATCAAGTTTTTATGTAAGTAACATAGAGCTAATAGGGCGAGTTCTTCACGCGGCGTAGCCGAGGAGAAATCGCTAGTCACTAGCGGTCGCGGCAGACATTGACCTGCCCTGAAAAAAAAAAATCTAGAACCCGATTCCAGCGCCAAGTTTTTTGTTTAGATTGCAATCTTTAAATTAGTAATATCTTTTAAATGAAATGAATAATTCAAAAAGTAATCTACAGGTATTGAAACAGTCTTGAATACGGAATGATTTATTTGGATAAGGCTTAATACAAAGGTATGGTTAAAAAGGTGTCTGATTTTGGTTCGCAAACTAGCCAACTCAGCTTACGTACTCTTAAAAAAATCTAGAAGACAGAGATTATGGTTTCTGAATGGCCTTCTTGATGCGAACACAGGATGCATAATAACTAGACATTCGCGTACATAATAATTTAAGAAGAAAGAAAAGAAATTTATAAATAATGAAGTTACAATGAATAATCAACAAAGAGTGTGAAACTTCTTGATGTGCTTAACCGATGCATTGAGACTATCGAGATCATGGCAGATAGGTATTGAGAGTATACAGTGCGACACTCTGACAGAGCGGGTGTTTCACGGTTATGCAAACGGCATCCATCACGAGCTCGTGATACAGTCAATTTTACATACATACATAACTTCACGCCAGTTCCCTTGCGGGGTAGGCACGAACAACAGAGCGCCATTTAGGCTTATTCTTACACACCTCACTTGCTTCTTTGACATTCATAGCTCTTGTCATGCACGCTCGTCTGTTCTTAAGGCTCCTGACATCAGTCTAGTTTAGTTTGTCGAAAAATTCGGGGCTGTCCAATTTGCTGTTTAAGAGTTATAAAAAAAACACATTATCAGAAGTTTGGCGTCGCAAATGCAGTGGCACTGCTTTGTAGTATTCCAATCTGGAACCGTAACTATTTGGACTACGGCAGCGATTATTAGGGTATGTGAGATGGTAAAGAAACTATTTTTGTAGTTTTTCTAATCTCTGTTAGGGATGGGCTGAAATTCGTTTTACATTCGGTTTGACCGAATTTCGGCAGTTTGAGCCGAACTTCGGTTTAAATGCCGAACATTCGGTGCAAGAAAAACGTAAAATACCTACTTGCACTATTTTGACTAAAGTTAATAGACATCACATGTATCATAACCATAATATAAAATTGACATCTATATACTCATGGTCATTTATTTTAGTTAGGAACATGCAAACGTTAACATGCAATATGATAAAAAATAAATAAAATTAGTTCTTGATTGAGATTTGCCTAATTAAATAGACATCAAATTAAAACAAAAATAAAATAATCTTATTATTCCTCTAAGAAACATCAGTAAGTAGTGCAAGTGCTTAATTATAATGTGTAACTTGAATTAAAAAGAACATGTCTAAGGGATATCAGCAACTAAAACTTTAATCTTGATTAAAGTCACTTTTTACGAATTAAACATTGTGAATTTAGAATTATGAAATGGTGATTTTTTTTCAATTAAAGGTCTAAAAATCTATTCTTTTATCCACCTACTCATACTTAAAATTTACTAGCGGCAGGTTATGATGCAAAAAAGCCAAAAATTCGGTGCTAGCAAGTTGACGTTGTCAACAGGTCATGACGTATTGCTCTTGAGAAAGCGTGGCGAAATCAAACCGAAGTTCGGCCGATTTTTTTGTTTTAACTGAATGTTCGGCCGAAGTTCGTATTCGGTTCAAACCACATGCGGCCCATCCCTAATCACTGTACATGAACCGTATAAGATGGGTTCCAAACTGAGCTACAATACTCAAGTAAACTGCGAACATACGTATTAAATAGGTATAGGGTAATAGATATCTCAGGCTCTTTGAAGAGTTTACTTTGTCTTACAACCAAACCAGCCTTAAACCTTTTTTGGTGATAAAATCAATTTGTTCTCTACAATCTAGCTTTTTGTTAACAATCACTCTCAAATCTCGAGTAGGTACTAGTAACTTCCTAGACTGGTGTGCCGTCAATAAAATATTTTGCATCTATTGACTGTCTTTGGCGGGTGAACTTAATGTGGAAACATTTAGCTACATTGAGAATCATGTTGTTTAGCTTACATCAGCGATCAATGTTATTTAGGCTATGTTGCAAGATATTGATATTGTTGTTGGGTTATTCTCTTATATATAAAATTCTCGTGTCACAATGTTCGTTCCCATACTCCTCCGAAACGGCTTGACCGATTCTTATGAAATTTTTTATGCATATTCAGTAAGTCTGAGAATCGGCTACTATCTTTTTTCAAACCCCTAAGTGATAAGGGGTGTCCACCCCAATTATTTCTTTTATTTTTTGGATTAATTTTTATTTTTTTATTATGTATCATTGAAAAATACATACAGCCCTAAATTTTCATTTTTATACCATCGATATTAGTACTTTAATAATTTTCTACTCTCGGCAGTCGATAATTAATCAGCTACCACTCGAACAGTTACTCCCGCCAGGCATCTACCGGTGTCACTTCTCACCCCGTAAACAGCACGGAGCATGGATGAGAACGAAACAGGTGCTGCAATCGGGTTCTAGATTTTTATTTTTTAAAGGCAGGACAACGTCTGCGGGGTAAAGCTAGTAGCTCTATAAATTTTTAAATCATCAGCGAACATTTTGAATTTGGAAGTAATCGTCGGGCAAAGGTCATTAATGTATATTAAGAAAAATAAAGGTCCAAGATGTACGCCTTGAGGTATACCAGTAGAGACTGATTTGGTTGAAGACATGAAGCCACGAACGGCAACTAGTTGTGAGCGATTTCGAAGATATGCCTCGCACCATCTCAGCAACGAACCACATATCCCTACATGACCAAACTTCTGAAGAAGTAAGCCGTGATCATCACTTAGAGGTCCTCGCGGAAGATCAGCGCTGGTTGTGAAACTAGCATTATGCTGAGCAAGAGCCTTTTTAGGACATCACAATTAATTGTTACATATATTATATCATGTAAGACTTTTTGTATCTTGTCCTAAATAAATGTTTTTTCTTTCTTTCTTCTTTGTTTCTGACCGATCACGTCGAACGCTTTTAAAAAGTCGGTGTAGATGACGTGAACATCATTTTTCATTTCAAACGCTTCGATTATATCGTTGATGTGTGCAAGCAGGCTAGACGTGATCGACCTACCTGATAAAAATCCGAATTGTTGGCTGTTGATTAAGGGTTTAAACATCAATACACTTCATTGTACACCAACATAAACACAGTAACACATTTTCATTTCTTAAAATTAGAAGGTAGTAGTACAATGGGCGCCCTTATTGCTTAAAGCAATCTCTTCCAGGCAACCTTTGGATGGACAAGGATCTTATTCACAATAATTTGTTGGCGTGTAGCTCAAGATTGTACTAATGATAATATATATAATATCTCTCTTCTCTCTTTTCTTTCACCATATCCCAATTACTTGGGGTCGGCACAATATGTCTTTTCCTTCCACACTCTTCTGTTCTGACATACCTCTTCTGTCACACCGCATATCATCATGTCATCCTTCACACAATCCATCCATCTTTTTTTTGGTCTACCTTTAAATTTGTACCCATCGATCTTGTAGTATAACATTCTTTTTGTCACGTGTCTTTCATCCCTCCTCATTATATGCCCATACCAACTTAATCTTCTTCCTCTCAATTTTTCTGTCACAGGTGCAACTTTCAAAGATCCCCTTATGTACTCATTTCTCACCTTATCCATTCTTGTAACACCACACATCCATCTCAACATTCTCATCTGAGCTGAGTGGAGACGTTTGTAGTTTATCACTTTAGTGGCCCAATATTCCGACCCGTATAGCATGACTGGTCGTATGATAGATTTATATATTTGACCTTTTAGTTTCAGTGGCATTAGTTTGTCGCACGTCACACCGGTTACCTGTGTCCACTTCAGCCATGCCAGCCATAATATATATAATATAATATACAATAATTTATTAATTAAAATGAAAATATACTATTTTCTGGACTATAAATAGTAATAATAGCCCATAAATGTTCCACTGCTGGGCTCGGGCCTCCCACTTTAGGGCAGGACTATTTTCTGGACCATAGATTTGAATATTTTACCCATTGAAGGCAGAATAGAGATCGGCCGATAGTTGGCTGTCACTGGAATCACCTGTTTTTATTGGCGTGCCGTATGCAGTTTTCCATTTAGTAGGAAACATGCCAGAAAGGCGTAATTTGTTAAAGATGATAAACAATGGCTCAAGCAACTGAGACGCACAATTTCTTAAAAAAACATTGGTGGTGTCGGATACTGGACCTTTGTAAGTACCTAGTAGTTGAAGGGCATTCAGTATTTCAGATTTGGTCATAAAACATGAACTCGGTGAACTGTGACAGTTTTCCAAATTGACAGTTAATGATGTATTTGCTGAGTTCGTATTTATTATAAATTGAGTTAAAGTAATCAGATAATAAATTGCTAATCTGTTGATCACCTTGGACATTCGTGGTGCTAAAAGACATGTAGAGTTTACAACCGCACATTTCCTTATTGTCAGCACTTTTATTATAATTACATTATTTTATGCACCAAAGTAGTTCTCGAACGCACTTCGACGTGTGCTAACATCTCAGAACTCAATAAACTACATATTCATCAGACTTGCCTGTTTACCTTGAAAACAACCAAACTACAACAGCAGAGCGGGACCCATACATTTTGGTCCTTCCAAAAATTAGATATTCGCGAGGATATTCTGTGAGGACATTGTGGCTTCGTGACTTCTGCGTGTAGAACCGGCAACCTGAAGGTAACTACGATCATCGAAGAACAGTGACTGTACTTTCTTTTGTGGAAGCGAATTGATCCCTTTAGCCTCCCACAAGCGGGTTTCCCCAAATCGGATTGAGAAGGCGCATACTCCGCGGAAGGTGCATAAATAACACAAATTTGAAGAAACTATAACTTTTACTAAACTTACTGCTAGAACTACAAATAAAATAAACATTAACTTGAACTAAACACAAATGTATAATCATAAACACAAGAACAATCTATGGAAAGTCAAGTCAATTAGAAGAAATGTTTCGGAAAAACACAACAAAAAGAAATAACAAAAAAGCAATTTTAAAGCATTTTCTCATTCAATTAGAAGCTGCAACCTTGACGATGTCACCGAAAAATGAGAATTTGAAGATATCATCAAACTATTGAAGCAAGATGGACTGTTATGGACTCCCTGCCCTGGGAAGTAAATAGTAAGGTAGACTACTGGAAGAAGTCAGAGCATATGAACAAGAATATGACAAATATGAACAGCTATACCAGCTATACATCAGCACAAAGAAAGCGATCAACAAAAATATGTGGTCAGTGTCTTATCGAGACGCAAGCACGCCAAAGATGCAATTGCACTGAAGG
Organism: Dendrolimus kikuchii; assembly: GCA_019925095.2. NCBI lineage: Eukaryota > Metazoa > Arthropoda > Insecta > Lepidoptera > Lasiocampidae > Dendrolimus > Dendrolimus kikuchii. Next base: position 23,411,430 of record CM034402.1, on the reverse strand, counting down.
GTAGTGGCAGTTATCTGGACTGGGCCTCCTTCAAGGTCCTGTTTACAGAAATAATTCGTAACAACTCGTCGATATCATATGCCCAGAAGATGCAATTCTTAAAGCCCAAGGTCAGAGAAGAAGCCGAAAAACTCATCCAGCATTTATCGATAGAAGAAGAAGAAGAAATCAGAAAACCATCAAAGGAGAAACAGCCGGGATTAACATCAAACAAAACCAAACCTCAATTTATATACAAAGCATTCAGCGCTATTCAAGAATTCAATCAGGACGATGATATTAAATTAACATTAAACAAAACAACAAAGACAATCATGGATTATACCATTGCAACCAGTTCATCAAATTCTAATTAAAAGAACGAAACAATTCAATTATGAAATGCGATTTATGCAAAAACTCCTTGTTCGGATCGACATGGGAACAGAAAGGAAATAGTAATTTTCAGGAACTATTTTCCTTACTTTTGCGATGTTAATTTCAGACGTTGATGGCCTACCAGGGCGAGGCAAGTCTTTCAGCATTTCTCGACCGCTTTTGGACGCTTTATACCACTCATAAGCACGTATTTTAATAAAGTCGATTCAACGCAAGTTTTCTGTAACATTTTCAGTGTCTCCGAGCACGAAATTCCATTGGCGACGCAGACAAACTCTAGATGGCGCTAACCAATAATTATAGATGCTATTGTTTACCACACATTTCATGTTAACTGTTTTGTATTCTACAACCAGTGCAACAAGTGAGTAAGTGCGTTTCATTTAATAGTGCAGCTTAGGTTATCCAGTAAACTCTTTTTCCATGTTTATGTCCATTATGAAATTCGCAATATACATTAGATATGATTTTAGTTAAAACAGCACTGCATTTAATCTAAATGACCGATGCAACTCAAACTCCGCGCCAAAATAAAAACAGTTGAATTTGGAATCCATTCCCGATATTTTTTTTGACAGCAGACAAAACTACCAAACTACAACAGCAGAGCGGGACCCATACAAAGCATTTCATCAGGAATACCGTGACTGTCAGACCTAAATAATTTTAAATACTTTGGGCCGTTTTTGATATGTGATATCAGATATGGTGACAATCTAAATTTAAATAGGCATTCGTGAATCTATTTCTCACAGCGACATCTTAACATCTGGTAAGTGATGTGGTGTGATATTTCGCTTTTACTTTGAGGGTCCTAATCAAAGGACGACCAAACCAGCAGAGACACCTATTATCACTTCTTGTGGTGAGTGGCGTATGTTTAACAATTATGGGAGTTAATAGATTATGTAGAATTTGGATCATTTCATCGACTGCGTGTCGATTTCATGTGTTCACTCCAACTAATTGTATCTAAATCGGCAATAATATTAATTAGTATAATTAGCTTTGAAGAAATCAAGGAGAGGTGACTTGTTGGACTTTATTAACCTGCGTGTCATAAGTTTCATTGTAATAATTAAAGCTGGGTGGGGGTTGTCGATGCTAACAATAGGCGTAGAATATTATACATCAGCCGACTCTAAATAAAATGATAACTTTGATTTGGATTCTGAGAGGGCGTGGTGTATGCGCAGGCGCCGACGCCGACGATGCAGAGGCGGACGAGAAGGGGCGGCAGACGCGCGCCGACGTGCGGGCGCTCCTCGCCCGAGAGCTGCGCTGGCTGCGCCGCGGCGCCCCCCCTGCCTCGCTGGTAACCGCTCGCACATTGCTCATTGACGTCTTGACGTTGTGCGTCCCCCTTGCGATAAGCGTGCTCGTGCTCGTGCGCAGGCGCAGGCGGCGCCGCACGCGCTGCTCTGCCCGCTGACGCACCGCGTGATGCGCGAGCCGACGCGCGCCGCCGACGGGTTCACCTACGAGCGCGCCAACATCGGCGAGTGGCTGCTCGCGGCCGGTGCGTATATCGCCCTATACTTCAATTATTTTCTCATATAATAATCGGAGCGGTGAAGCGAGTGTTTCGCTCTCTCTTCCACTCACGGGCCTTATGGGCGGGCATAGTGATGCGCATTATTGTTGTCGATAAGCGTTATCGATAGTGTATTTAATTTAATTTCAGTGAAAAATTTTAAAACATTGTTGATAACAGCACGTGCTTGTGCCGGTATATTGGTGCCAACAGGCAAAATATTATTTTGAATAAATTCTGCCGTTTTGGTACAAAACAAAGGAGTAGCCATTGTGTAGCTAAAGAAATTCAGAGAGCGAATGCACAAAAACACATTTCTCTTCGACATATGTACTATAATTTGCAGGTAGGTACAACAACTGACTCGTAACATAACAATGTCTCACGAGCCTTTGTGTACCGCCGTGTACCTGCCTTCGATGACTCATTTGTTTTCAACGATACCGCTGATGCTCGCCGCCCTAGCCGGGCTGAGGCCGAGCTATGATTTATGACTCAAACTGCACGGACAAAATAACTCTACTATAGCGTCGCGTATCCGCTCAATAAACGCTACTGTTGGTTGTACACGAGATTGCGCTCGCAGAGGGGGCGGTGTCGCCGCTGACCGGCCGCCGCATGCGCAACGAGCGCCTGCAGCCCAACTACGCCGTGCGCGACGCGTTGCGCACCTTCCTCGAAGAACACGACACCGACGCCGTCGCCGACGCGCCCTCGTAGAGCCAATCGCCGATTCGAGCCCATCTATCGCCACCATTCTCACGGGATTTTCAAAAGTACATATGCTTATTGAGGGCAAGATTTTATAATGTGTGCATACACTACAATCGCGTGTTTCGCTAATTCTGTTTAAGTATATTTCAAAAATGATATTAGAAAATCTCACAAGAATGTTGATCGATTAGATCGACCACCTTTATTACGTTGTGATCAAAAATGTGCCTTCTTTATTCAAGGTCGTCGTCTTGTGTCGGTACTCTGCTGACGATAAGTAGGGGAATGATACCATAGTTGGCACCCCAGTTACCATTCTTGATACCCCAGAACAATGATTAGCATGTTGGGTTTGGTGTTTCATACATTTTACCCTTCTCATCTATACCAAAACTATATATACATTATAAATATTAATATTTTTACATATATTATAAACTAGTACACCGAGAGATCTTAACTTATATCGTGTTCTCTACGTGCAGTTCCTTGGGACGATATACAGAATACTGAGCCTAAGCCATCGAGTCGTCAAAAGGAGGCTACGTCCTCTCGCTGGATCGCCAAACTGATCCGTCGTCAGAGATAGGCACTAGCCTTCTGGTCCTCTGAAGAGGCAATTGGGTATTTGACAGTGAAATCAACTGAGACATTTTTTATCATCGCACAAAGCGTCACAACTTCCTTAATTTTGTATGAGAATACTGTCTTGTGACGATACAATTTTGATGAGTCCAATAGCTTATTAAATGTTGTTTAAACTGTAATTAAAATTACATTTCTGTGATGTTTCTGACCCCATGGCTTCAGGACCATAACTGTCTTGTTGTCGTTGCTGTCTTGTGGCTTGTTTACGTGTATTTGGTAAATGGGATGCGGCCAACGTGTCAGCTTTAATATCTTGAATAGAGTGTCAGGCTGCCAATCACCGGCTGGGTGCCGACAATGGTATACTTTACCCTATGTAGTCTGCACGTCATAATATTTTGTGAAATGGTTTTTCTAAATATAATTCAAATAAATCTAAAATTTAAGAGGAAATTAAATGATACAAGAGTAAATGTTTCAACGATTTCATCTTTATTTGTTTCACTTAAAATATATTTACAATTGTGAGGCAGTATAACAGTGTCAACGGAATTCAGTTGGAACGCGCGCAAACGGACCGCCGCCCGAAGGGGCGCCGCCGCCGCCGGGCGCCCCGATTGTGGCCGATCTACCAATTACAAACGCGGAACGAAAACTAAGCAATTCAAAACAATCAAACGGTCGTTGTCAAAGTTAAACAAAAACATTGCAATGGCGCGAACGACGGGACGCGGCGCAGACGCAAGCGCCCCTCCCCTCCCCTCCCCACCCCACCCCACCCCCCGCGAGGCAGGGCCGCAACCAGTCATGATATAATAATGAGAGATCACATTAAACCTTTAACAGACGTATCAACAATAGAATTATGGTTAATAATATCGCGCATTATATTTATTGTTAATATTAAAGTAAGTATGTACAATTATACAAGTGCTCGGGGCAGACGCCGCCTCGCTCGATATTTACAAAGGTTTGCTTCCCATTACAGGTATAAACTTTACTATCGATACAAATAGTGAATCAATTCATCGGACAAAACTCTCGCGCCTCACTCACACATATCACATCGCCGACGAACGGCCTCTCGACGCGCCTAGTCGATATATTCTATATATATATAAATACATTTGAAATTTTCACAAACACCGATTGGCGCGAGCCCCGTGCGCATCGGATGCGCGGGGCTCGCGCTATGGACGTCGCGCCGCGTCGCGCCACTCGCACGCACCGCACGCACCGCACGCACGCACTGTCCACTCGATTGTCACTGTGTCCCTTCCCGCGGGGCCTAACAGAACTAGTGGCTGCCGAGCGGCGTCGCCGCCGCCGCCTCCGCTGGCGCCCGCTATTTCGGCTCGTCCTCGTCGTGGCACATCAGTCTGCAATTCAAATATATTCGAGAGTTAATTACTACAGCGACACCTTCTCGTTATGAGTTGATAGGTCACCGACTATGGCACCTATGCATTTACAAATGTAATAATCTTTCTTCAATAATTGATAATAATATGTCAGCGCCTGCCTGGCAGTGCGCGTTTACACGAGTTCAACTTTGCTGACGACAGCAGTATTCTTTTATAACACGACGCGATGGGCCCGAACCTGCCCGTGTCGTGGCAAAGGTTTAGCAATAGCTTAACCAGGATCCAGGAATCAAGTTTAGGAGGACCAGGAGAGTTTGACGGGATGTTAGTCGATTACCAGCAACTAGGTACGACTAAAATCAACCATAGTGATCACAGTAATTGGTGAGTGCTACTTACGGGATGATCAGGGCCAGAGCGACGAGCAGCAGCAGCGTTGCGGGGCGGGGGGGCCGACGCGCAGTCACCAGCGCGAGTGGTGCGGCGAGGACGGGGACGGGGCGCAACCGCCACGCGGCGTTGCCGTGCTGCATCGCCGCGGGCTGCTCGCCGCTGAGCACGTGCAGCACGACCGAGGCCGAGTCGAGGTTGGAGGGGGCGCAGGAGTAGTTGCCGGAGTCCTCGCGGCGCGGGCTGTAGATGACGAGGTTGCCGACGGTGGTGTCGGGCGGCACGCGCTCCATGCGGATCTCGACGAGCGTGCGGTCGTAGTTGAGCACGCGCTCCTCGTTGTGGTACCAGAAGATGTAGGCGGGCTCCTCGAGCGCCTGCGTGATCACGCACTTGAGGCTCACCGTGCTGCCCGCCTTCACGTACAGGTCACTCTCGCCCACTATCTCGATCTTGGGCACTGGAACAAGCGCAATGCACCACTTAACAATATGTCGGCTAACAGCCTGTCCCTACTTGTCACGACTTTAATGAAACCAATTTTGAAATATTTTTAAGTCTTCAATGCCCCTATGTATATTGAGTTTTCAGTGCTGATGTTTCGATATTGACTAAGTACGAGAGAGAAAGTGGCTCACCGACTACGTTGAGCTGCACGAAGTGGCTCATCTTGGGCTCGGTGCCCACCTGGCACTCGTAGACGCCGGCGTCGCGCGCCTGCACGTACTTGACCTGCAGCGTCCAGGTGTCGGTGGCCTCGACGAGGAACGCCTGGAAGCGCTCGTCCGCGATGAAGGTGAACCGGTCCACGGTGAGGATGTGCGCGTCGCGGCGCCGGATCCACGACACGGACTTGTTGCTCAGCTGGCGCACCTTGCACGGCAGGTACGCGTGCGTGCCCAGCTGCGCCGTGATGTTGTTCGGCGCCGACGGGTCGAAGTACGGGCCTGTGTAGAGGCCCACGTAGCGCTTGGCGAGCCGCGTCGCGCCCCCCGCCGCACCCCCGGCGCCCCCCGCACCGCCCGGCGCCAGCGTCTCGCCGCACGACAGCACTGCAAATATATACAAATTGATGAATCAATTATAATATTTATAAAAAATATAGTGGCTAGTAACTTGATTTTTTTACATCCGCTTGTCTTTATCATCACGTCTTGTGTATCATGTAGCTAAGTCCGTAACTAATGTATCCGTGCAGGAACGGAGAAAGAACACAATTTCCTGCGGCCGGGCGGTCTGTCGTAAATAAGGGACTTAACAACCCACAGCCAGGTGGTAGGGCATTCGCCCAACTGGATGGCTACCACCCCTGGTCTAAAGTATGTCGCTATAACGACCTTGAGTTGTATTCCGGCATTAGTGACCAGGTTCCAGTCTCCCTTAAGAGAGCAGCAGCGTATTTGTAGTAACTTTGGTGGTGTAAATGTCCATAGGCGATGGTAACCGCTTTCCATCCAGTGGGCCGTCTGCCTGTCTGCTGATCTCCTGCAATAAAAAAAGTGTGTTATTGTGGGGCAGATGTTCTGAAGTAGGTTACAGCATCATTTCCGATATCACCCAGACAGGAACATAAGATCGTTGTCAAAGTTAATTTCGCTGAGAATTAACTTTTGCTTCTCTGGCTCGCATGAGTTCGGAACTATTAGGCCGGTATATTTGCCAAATTGGATCTACACTATGAACATAGCAGTGCATATGTCTATTGTGCCCTAGCAGAGTAAGGATTATCTCTGTGGTTGCTCGAGCGTCCAGTGAGCGTTTCTGTTGTCTGTCCTCGCTTTATTGCGGACATCCCGCCACAGCCGCCGAGTGGACGCACCTGACGGCTGCTGTCAGTTGCCACTTGTCACGTGCGCGTGTCTCGCAGTTATAGGTCGGTATAACTATGTATATCACAAAGAACAAAAAACTTTAAACTAAATACAGTTTCGCCTGGAGAATAAAGAAATAATCACATTGATTTAAACGCGGGTGGTATCCGATAAATCTAATAAGTATTTACTTTGGGATCTACTGAAACAAGTCAATGGTCTTTCTCTCAAGAACTTAAACAACCTGCCGCTGCTGATAGGACATTATATAGAAAGCTCTTTGCCCGAAAGAGGTGAAATAATTTTAATTCGGTTAATTCGGTTGTAAAGACTTATCTAACGAATGGCGAGGGTTTCGTTCGTAGATAATAAATTGTGGGCAAGTTAAAAGGGCCCATTAATGAATTATCCGCTCGGGCGCAAAGAAAACGACTCACCTGCCATGGAAACGTTTATCTGATGGAGGAACCCCAGGGGGGTAGGGGAGGGCGGGGCGGCATGATTGTTATGAATCGAGTAAAACTGAAGGGATTCACTTCGTGGTCGTCAGTCCCCTTGTATGCTCGGTTGGAAACAGGCGCCATCAGAGAAACACCGTTAATGATGTACGCGACATGCGAACCGTCGGCGCAAATATAGATGAGGGGCGAGGAGAGGTTAGCGCCGATGGAGGACCGCACTTTCCATCACAAATATTCACTCGCGGCCTCCCGTGGAGCGAGCAGGCGGACTAACAGACACAAATTAACAAGCGTGCATGTTGTTATCTAATCTAATGTCTATATTATCAACACTGGAGCTATGAAATTTACAATCTCCTTGCATAAGTGTAGTGGAACATTACAATGTGTAAGACACATGTATGAATTTACTTATATAATAATGACAACCCCGTGCAGAAACGGAGAAAGAATACAATTTCCTGCGTTGGGGCGGCCTGTCGTAAGAGGCAACAAAACAGCCCACAGCCAGGTGGTAGGGCATTTGCCCGACTGGATGGCTATCACTCCTGGTTTAAAGTATGTCGCCATAACACCTTGATTTGTGTCCCGGCATTAGTAACCAGGTTCCAGTCGTCCTTAAGAGAGCAGCAGCGCATTTGTAGCACCTTTGGTGTTGCAAATGTCCATAGGCGATGGTAATCGATTTCTATCAAGTGGGCCGTCTGCCTGTCTGCTGAACTTCTGCCACAAAAAAAACCTATAGGCGTTCTCCTGCTGGACTCGGGCCTGCACACGATCAGAGGAAATCTCTCTCTCGCCTAATACTCTGGTCTTCATGGTTTTCATTTTGGTCAACCGGCCAATATGGATAAAGGCGCAATCAAATACTACCGAAGTATCAATTATAATATACGTAGTTCTTCTTGCGAAGCATCGTAGAGTCACACACACATAGAAATGTGTGTGACGTATTTCAAAGTGGATTTTTGTATAAAAATGTGTTTCTTGTATAGTTTGTTTTTGTAAGAGGTAATGAAAATAGGGATTTATCACGCGAGCCCAAACGGGGACACTTCAGAATCAACGCAATTATTCATAATTTTGTAGAGTGAGGTGGTGGCTGCTTCAAACGTTGTGAAATGATTAACTTGATTAATTAAAACAATAAATTAACCAAAAAATCACGAAAACTGGAGCCCAAGTATATTACAATCGTGTCGGAATGATTAAGCACTGGCGTCATAATAGAACCTTAAAGGTTTATAAAAAAAACAACTATTATGGTGCCACTATAACGTCACTGAAGAATCATTCTGACAGGAAATGTTTAGTTGGTGTCGCAGACGACTCGGCTCTCTCGTTGTGCCTGGATCGTAATCAACGCGCTGGCATGGAAATGTAAACGTTATCAAACGCGTTGCTGTTTAATAATTGCCCTCGAAATTGTTTATGCGTCGTTTCCTTGAGCCTGTAGGCAGGGGCGGCAGGGAGGGGCCGCACTCGCACGCCGCGCGGTGCGCGGTGGCGCCGCACACGCCGGGAAGGCAACGCGTTCGCCATCCCGAAGACTCAATTAAAATGGCTCAACAATAGGCAACCACGGGGGCACGAGAACAAATAAACGATTACACGATGTGGCGAATCGCAGACTTACTCATATAAATAATATTTCAGCTTAAACAGTCAGTACAAGTGCAAAAAGCAAATGCCCGACTGTTTGTACAAAATTTCGCCTTTGGCGTGCGGTGGCGTCTGCAGTTCGAACACTTATTAACTTCTCATCAATTTTTATCGGAAAACTACTAAATTGTGTTTTTATATTGAAACTAGCGGCCCCGGCAGACGTTGTCCTGCCTTTAAAAAATAAAATTCTAGAACCCGATCCTAAAGCCACCTACCGGTACTAATTGCGAATCTAAACCATCCGGGTACCCACTTAAACACACAAAAACAAAATCACCAAAATCGCTCCAGGTCATTAGGAGGATTCCAGAACCCGTTCTCAGCGCCACCTACCGGTTCGAATTGTGAATCTAAACCATCCGTGATGTTTGCCGGATGAGAGGTGACAACGGTAGACGTCTAACAGTGATAACTGATCGATTGACAATTTTAAAAAAATGCTATGGAAAAATAGGGGTTGATAGTAGAGAGGTGGAAAATTAAGAGTAATATATTTTTTTTTATTCTAAGTCATGACAAAATAAGATTAAAAATCTTGCCAAAATAATTAAAGCTTATAATTAACAAATAAAAATTAGGGGTTGATCGTCGAGGGGTGAAAATTTAGGGTTGTATGTATTTTTTAATGCTGCATCCTAAAAAAAAATATCTAAAAATAAAAAAAAATATATTTAGGGGTGGACTACCCTTAACATTTAGGGGGATGAAAAATAGATGTTGTCCGATTCTCAGACCTACCCAGTATGCACACAAAATTTCATGAGAATCGGTCTAGCCGTTTCGGAGGAGTATGGTAACTAACACTGTGAGACGAGAATTTTATATATTAGATTAAACACGTAAAGTGTGAGTAAGGGTCTAAAAAACATCGGACATGAATAATATATTTTGTTAACCAGAGACAGTGTTACAATTGTTTGTTTATAATAAAATGAGCATTGTTAACGACAGAGGTTAAAATGAATGTATGGGGGGAGCTGCTCACTGGTAAAGCGAAGGCCCCCACTCGAATTAATCCTAATTAATGATCATCAGAAGTGATTAATTTGCATAATTGAAGGTAAATTACAGGCATTCAAATGCTAAATAGTCAGTCGAACGAAACAGAAGTCGAAACGGGCATTTGCATAACGATGGAATTCATTAGGCGGCTCGCGCCTCCGTCGCCCGCCGCGCGACACCTGCACACCTGCCCGCTCGCCTCATCGCTGCCTGTTCGCCTCTATCCCGGTGTTTATCTCGTTATTCTCCTCTACAACTGCAATTTGACATCTGAACAAGTCGCACATTGATGTCTGCGTCGTTCTCACATTGTTACAAACATAAAAGTATCAATATTCAAAACGAGTGCCCATTACTGGCCAATTTGTACAATTAGTCTGTTGTAACATGAATGTGCGAGCCGGCAAAGGCACGTCGTACGAGGGCGCAACAAAGGAAATGGGTTTGTTTATTAATGTATGCCCAATCACGGCGCCCCTCCGCTTAATGTTCGCGCACACAATGTACACGTGTTTACATTTGCACCCTGACAATATCTAAGTACTCGTACATTGCAATGCACTACATCAGTACGTATTCTGTACACGATTGCACCTATATATTTAAATGATCGCGGAGATAGCCCACATTGCTTCATCTCCTCTTACCAGCTTATTATAGTTTATTCAGCAGGTCTGTAACTACTCGCATTGTAGACAATACCAGTTCTGCTGTTTGGACCACATACTCAGAAGTAGTTTCAGCAGCTGGAATCTTGCCCTGTCAGTAGTAGTATGCCACTACAAGTAGAATAACTTCTTGTACATAGTTATACATTAATCTAATACTTCTAATACTTGAATGAATGTGTCACATTGACATTTCTATAATTTACTTAGAATTTTTTTATATATATATTATAATCGGCAGACACACACACACATTGTACATCCCGAAATTAAGCAAGTTACGCTTGTGTTATGGGTAATATACAACGGACTACTCTGGGGCCGATCCCAGACACCCAGACCATAGTAAATAACGGAGAAAAGACGTTTTCCGAAATTTACTATACCAGGAATCGAACCCGGAGCCTCTGCGTTGCAGTGAGGTAGGCCGGCAAAGGCTTAGCCCGCTCAACCACAGAGGCCGTCTTAGACTTAGAAATATAAAATCAATCACTATAAAAACCGTGCAAATTGAACAATCATCAATATTAAACCATTTTTAAGTTGAGTCGATTAATTCTTAATGTGAGCTATAAAAAAAATCTGTATTTAATACTTTAATCTCTACGACAACATTTGTTTATGGCTAAGGTGTAAACAAATGTTGTGAAAGTGGGCTACGCCTCCCCGGAGGACGGAGGACTCCGCCCGAAGACCTCCAAGAAGACAAATGACCCTAAATTTGTAAACGGTGTTTGCTTAAATTCATGTCCCACTTACAAAATTAATATGCCTTCAACAAAATGTAGGGCGCTGCTTAAATCTCAATTAGAGACGATCTTCCCGGTTTTTCATCTCGCAATATAAGCTGAGCACCGGAGGGGACGGAACACCGAACAACGAAATAGAGGAAGCTGAGCCATGGATATGCCAAGTGCGCTGGTAACCAACCTACTGTTAAGAGGGATTTAGGTTTCTCCGGCTAAAAGAATGAATGACTAAACAGATATACAATGCAAAAGCGAATGGATGCAGAAGTCGTGGACGGCCACGACACACCTTATACGATCAAATTGATCGTGTACTAGCAGAAGGTGATGTGTGTGAAGGTGAGCCTTAAGAACAGACGAGCGTGCATGGCAAGATCTATGAATGTCAAAGAAGCGAGGTGTGTAAGAATAAGCCTGAATGGTGCTTTGTTGTTCGTGCCTACCCCGCAAGGGAACTGGCGTGAAGTTATGTATGTATGTGTGTATGTATGTAGATTTCTCCGCATCAATACATCAGCAGCCTTTCACAGCAAAACTCATATAACTTGGAGAACTGTTTAACTCGACTTCCGAACGAAGAATTCCCATCTAAAGTACAATTAATTATCATTTATGAGTCTCGCGCAATATTCAGCCACCCTAGAGGGTTAGATACTACTATGTATGAATAATCTTTCATCACTGCACCCGCTCGCTTCTGTATCCGATTAGTAAACACAACTACCCGGAAATGTTGCAATAGTAAAATGATAGCTGCCAGTACTTGAAACAAATGTTACTGATAGTACCTCAAATTCGAGGAGGGGCTGCAAAGACGTTCTTGTCTCATGCTCGCTGGAGTCAAAGGCGTTTATTATATATGTAAATACATCAGCGAAAATTTTACGTCCTCAAGTTCTATATTTTTACCTTAGTTACGCAGGATAAACTGTAAAGTATACTTGACGTGCAACACGAAAGGTGTCATCGCCTTTTGATATGATAACGAGTTAATTAAATTAGTGAAGGGATTTTATGATAACGTCTAATGCGAAGTCGAAAGTATAAATCAGCGAAAATGTCGGGTGTAACGTCGGAGAGATGGCTGGCTTTGCGAGGCAGAGGAGGCTGAAATCGGGTTAAGAGCCGCCTTTCAGCATTCGGGTCACGGGGGTTGGCCGTCAATGCATTTGGGAAAGAACATTGCAATCGTCTTCGCAGCTCTAATTAGTCTTAAACATTCTTAATATGTTCGGGTGGAATTCTGAGGCCAAAACCGAAACAATAGATAATATTTTAAGATTTGTTATGAAAACAGCTCTTGCATTTCCCATCGACGGTTGACTATCAAGACCTCTGATTATTTTACTGATAATCTACATAGTTATTGGATATGATATTTTATTACTATTGTAAAGTGTTTGTAAATTGATTTAGGAGGTTTTGATTTTGGTGACTTTTTTTAATTTCAAATTTCAACTTCATTCTGGTTTTACTTTCAATATTTATAGAATTATTGTGTCTATATGATAGAATAGCATTATGTTAAACTGATCATTTTGAACTATACATTATAGACCAAGCAGTGTGATTCGAAATTTTAAATGCAAAATTAATTTTATATCTAAGACCCACCATTCCTTTATTTTATTTAAAAAATATATATACTTAACTATTTCATTTTTGCCTAAGCTTAAATAAGTTTTTGATAGACAAGCATTTATTCGTCATTTCCGATAAAGCAGTGAAGAATGCTACAAGAAAGTTTATAGATTCTCGTGCAATTACCTTCTACAGCAAGTTTAAGAATGTAACAATAAACTTCCCACAAAATAGCAATGAAGTATTAATACTTTAAACAAATACTAAGGACCGCTTGCATAACAATCGCCTTTATATAAATTCGTTAATCATATTAAACTGCCTAAATACGTTTTACACAAAACGTATTGACAGTTCTTTAAACGTATTTAGCGGCATATTTTGCGCTGTGCAAAACGCTAATTGTATTTAAGGGTGTTAAATACGTTTTGTGTTCCTTAAATAAATTTAATCCACCTTATGCAAGCGGCCCTAGGAATGAGAATTTTTGAAATTATACATTTTCCAATACAAAGAGACCACTGAACAGGAGTAACACAACTAAATAGCCCGAGCGTGTTAACGAGTCACCTCGCCTCACCTGACGAGATCCATGCAGGAGGGTGCGAGCCCTCCACCAGAGGGAGACACTCGTCCAAATTACGTGTTCTGTATTTGTCTAATTATCGACTCATCAACGCAGACGGAAGTTGGAATATGGCTATGTACTACCTGTTTGTTTATGTATTGCTTTGTGAGGAAAACACTTTTGAATAGAAGCTAATGTCTTTCTACCTACAATTTATATAAAAAGCAATTATAATACTAATTATATAAAACTAACACAATTAGAAGAAAAGAAAACGAGTGTCCTACTTATCGGAGGCTTAATCTAAAACTGGACTCAATAGATCATTTAAAAAATTCAAAAACGCGACTGTTAAAAAGACAATTTAAGATTGAGAATAGAAAACAAAATTAAATTAAACTATAAACGAAGTAAACTCTACTTCGGTTTAACAGACTTTATGAGATGAAAGAACTTATAACCCGAAACTGGCTACGCTCCTGGCCAATTTTTACGCTATCAAAAACTTTTTAAACCGTTTTATTATAACTAAATAAATTTAAACATGTAGCTAACATATATTTTAATTCTTTATGTTGATACCCTACTCGATAGGTTTGGTTATCGCGAGGAAAGTGGGGAAAAAGCGCGTGTGGAGTGCAGTCTGCGAGATGTAACGCCACACAGGCACAGGCCACGATGCCCCATCGCGGTAACTTTTACTTCTATTTAGTTCATTTTAATGACGTACAGCCCTAGTTTTTTTTTCATTGCAGGAGTTCAGCAGACAGGCAGACGGCCCACTTGATGGAAAGCGGTTACCATCGCCTATGGACATTTGCAACAGCAAAGGTGCTACAAATGCGCTGCTGCTCTCTTAAGGGAGACTGGAACCTGGTCACTAATGCCGGAACACATCTCAAAGTTGTTGTGGCGACATACTTTAGACCAGGAGTTGTTTGGTCGCCTTTTACGACAGGCCGCCCCCACGCAGGAAATTGTATTCTTTCTCCGTTCCTGCACAGATTTAGTTTAGTCGTCCGTCCCTCTGTGAATGTCACCTATATTTTTCTCGAAGACCATAGTTTCGATGTGATCTCCTTAAGACAACGATAACACGTTGCGAAGCGGTGTGCTCGATGTGCGTGTTCCACCGTCTGAATAGAAAGTAGATGTAAATGTTGACTTACGACCGTTCTCCAGTGAACTTATTTTGAATAAAATCTTTGATTTGAATTTGAACGAAGTTCTTAAAGAAAACTATCGTCTTTGTGATAAGCATTTTTGAAACACATTCGTTACAGATAATAAAGTGCATCATTTTTTTTTTATATTCCCCTTTTTGTTTAGTTTCTTTATTTAGTTTAATTTCAAAATATTTTTTTTTGAAAATAATATACTGACATTAACATCGTTCAGTACTTAGTACCATCGGGTATCGCTAAAGGTTTGAGATGAATAGTTAATTCGAACCGAGTGTTATTTGTTGTCAGCAGCTCGGAATGTGGTGGGGAGGGGTCACTCATTTTCGGGCAGAGGGCAATTAAATAGAAATGAGGCGAGAAGCCACCGACACCCCCTTCCCCCGACCCCCTCAACACTTCCGCTTCCGCGCCGCAGCGCGTCTACACGCAAAATCCGCCATCGCGTTTTGGTGTTTGCTCCCTTGTGGGATTACGTTCACCAATTAATAAATGGGTTCATTAAGTGCTGAATTTACCATCCTTTTAACTTGTGGCTACAGTGAGCTAAGTCATCTAAATATTACTAGTTGTATTAATGTAGACTTTATCAATTAATGAATATATTATACCAAAAATGTTTCTCCAGCAACCATTTAAAAGTAATGAACCGTGGCACACGGGTAAATGTATTTACTACACAGCCGTGTGCGAAGAGGACGCCACCGCCACCTTCGTCCTTAAAGCGGAGAAATCCACAGCCGATGAGATCAGGGATTATAATATAAAAATGGCGATACGCATGAGAGACAAGACGGCGGTCCAACGCCTAATGGAGGCCCAATAATCCCCCTCCTAAACCATCCATCATCATCAACACCAACTGAAAATTTTTCATGTCACAACAATTAAACAATAAATTATAACACCACACAAAGTCACAAACACACAACTAACAATAAAACTTATACACATACTTAAAACTACGCGCACTACCATCGCATTGCATTACACGCACACTCCACAAACAAACCAAGACACACAAAGAGCCTAAAAATTAATAACCCAGGCACAGAAAAGAAAAAACCAACACACATGGCACTAGATAAGACTATATATAGGTATAGATATATCCTCACAACACCAGCATGTAACAGATACACTCTACATTAGTATAAGTTTAGTATTAAAATTAGAATAAATTAATGTAATAAGTTATTCTTAAGGTACACCAAAACATAAAAATTACTACATATAATGTCACATACACTAACAAAAATAAACAATAAGCGCGTATGGAGTCTCAAATTTTTCATAGAAATTAAGTAGTATAAAAGGGTACGGAACTCGAGTCCGTAGAGATATTAATAATAATAAAAAAAAAAGTAACGAACCTCGGGAACGGTAGGTTTTTATCTTATGCACTCGTCTGTACCCTGTACCCCTGACAGAGTGTACGCAAAACATGATGATGCGTAACAAACAAACACGTATATTCGCTTTTATAATCTTGGTATGGATTTCGTTGGTATGTATTAAACTCGTGAGGCGGCGAGTGCGGCGTGACGCAATATTTCCCGTATATTTAGGCTCTGCCCACCGGTGGCCTTTATACCAACGGCGCAAGGTCCCGAATGGGTCGCAACCGCACCCCATCAGCCGCTCACCGTGGCTATTACTTTCCAGCCTGCATAAGAATGTCCCGCGGCGATACCAACCATTCATGTGCTCCCCGACGACTATTTATTGCGACGTATTTTTTTAGTCCGTTATTCGAATTTTTAATATACGTAGAGTGATATTTCATTGGAATACATCTCGGGCTTGAAGTTACATCATTTGGTGAATAATTTCTGATTCAGAACGTATTTCAGTCTCGTGGCCTAAAAGTACTGAATTCGCACATTCTTCGATTATACTATTATTACTTTTGTTTAAATATAGTTTTATGATAAACAATGCTCCGGTGGTTCGGGCATGTGGAAAGATTGTATGATGAAAGAAGGACTAAACAGATATACAATGCAAAAGTGGATGGATGCAGAAGTCGTGGAAGGCCACGACACACCTTCCATGATCAAATTGATCGTGTACTAGCAGAAGGTGATGTCAGGAGCCTTAAGAACAGACGAGCGTGCATGGCAAGAGCTATGAATGTCAAAGAAGCAAGTGAGGTGTGTAAGAATAAGCCTGAATGGCGCTCTGTTGTTCGTGCCTACCTCGCAAGGGAACTTGTTGTTATGTTATGTATGTATGTATGTAATGTATACGTAGTATATAAAATACTAGAATAGTTCTTCCTTTATTGGAATTGTGGCCCGATTATATAATTCGGTCTGATCTATCAATTTGATGATGTGGGACCCAATCCAATAAACAGTACAGAAGCGTCCCAACTGATCCCAAATGATGATCCTCCCAAAAATACCAATAATTATGTTTTTAATAAACCGTTTAAATACTAAACGTTCTTTTGAAGTGAAACCTCTATATAGACGGGGTATTAGGATTTTTTCGGTCACGAAAAAGCGTTACGGCCGCGTGGAAAGGCGGTATAATTTTACAGTAGAGAGGCGGAATTAATTTCGAGTAGAGTATGGATGTTTTTTGGTTTCGGATCGAATTCAGATTTTTTATTGATAAAATAAAATATGTTTAAATAAAAAATGCTTTCATTAAAATGTACCTAACCTCAACAAATCATGATTTGCAGTGAACCTGCGAAAAATCAAAATTTGTGCTGGGACACATAGTAGAAGTGAAACTTCAACGGGAAAGTGGAAAAACGTATCGCAACGAATAAGTGGAAAAACTAATGGCCACGGACAAGTGACAAAACGAATTGCAACAAAATTGTAACTTGAAGTTTTACGGGCAGGTTTTCAAATTGGACAAGTACATTAACAATCTGCCCGTAAAACTTTAAGCTAAAATTTTGTTGCAATTCGTTTTGACCACTTGTCCGTTTTTCTATCTTCTACATATATATATATATATATATAAAATTGTATGGCCATCGACTCTTTGGATTACGTACCTACCTATTACTGTTTCTTTGTCTGACGACAGAATACCAACTACTGTCATTCTTGGACTTTGATACAATTTTTTTGTGTTTGGGAAGGTCCCGGTATGATTTACATTTATGTTTAGTTACACCCGGTAGGTGGCGTTGGAATCGGGTTGTCGATTTTATATTTTCAGGGTAGAACAACGACTGCCGGGCTCGCTACTAAATATTAAATCCTAGACGTAGAAACAATAACGGAGCAGCAATCGATAGCAAATCACTATCTCGGCGAGCGTAAAGCTATCACAAAGCGGTGCAATAATATCGGATGAGGGCCCCCCCAGGGTACCCCCGACCGAGCAGGTGGCTTCGCGAGAACACAACAACTTACCTGCAATTTCACCCGCATTCATTTTTTACACTGTAACGGTCAGGAGGTGTATACATTTCCTTCTAAAGAACAAACAGATTTTCATCTTTTATTACATTTCCTCCAACATTGTATTTTGATCCGAAAAGTAGCATAATACAACTTTTTTCTTTTTTTTAAAGTCCTTTTACCTCAAAATGTACTATTAGGGTTAAAAAGTGCTGCTCAAAGCGCAGCTTGATATCTCAACTGTACATGACGCGCACAGTTTTTCATTTTCCCATATAAATTGCAAGAGGAATTATTTTTCCCACATTTTTTTTTTCAAATTTTCGATGGACATGTTCTTATAGGAAATTTAACTCTAACAAAAAAAATCTGATATGTATTTCACGTAATCCTTAAAGAGAAAAAGTTATTAAGCTTTAAACTTAACGTTAAAATTTGCAACCATAATAGTAAAGTAGCGGACGCTCCGCCCCTCAGGCCTAAGTATACTGATTAATTCGTAGAATCAACCTCCTCGTATGAACCTTATATTAAAAACAGTCTGGCGCTTTTATACCTCTCTTAAAATCCGTTTACCTAATAAGTTATCCGCTTAACACATTAGTGTTTATTTTACTCACTTTTATCTGAACCTCATTATAAGGTATTTTCAAATTAGTGCTCGCTAAGGTACTTATTACATTGTTAAACGCTTGCTGCTCTCATCACTACATAAATACGTGTGGTTTTATATTATACCCTTTGGGTCGCAAGGTTACATAGTTAAATGTCTGGGACGCGGTCTGAGTTACTCATCGGTAAACTTAACTTGGGGATATACAATGTATGTGTTTGTCTGTAAATTATTCAAAAAAGTCATAGGTAAACAAGTTTTTATGAAAAGCACATTACGCAGAAGACAATAGCTAAACGAATAGTTGTTTAAATAAGCTGATATCACACAGCCCAACCAAATTGAATGAATTCGGTAGAAAGGAGCAGGACTGAAAGAATACGATGAACGAATCAATTTTATGATTTCACAGTTCACTTTGATTGATTCATTGAAAAATAAAGAAAGAAGCGAAGCGATCTCCCCCCACCCCCACCCTCCGCGGACAACTTCGGTTCGCGCGAAGAACTAATCCCAACTCCGCCCTCATATGAGTATTTTTGCAAAGTTCCCTCGTATTTCCTCGCAGTTGCTTTTCCGGATATCGAATTTGAATTACATATATTATTATTTCAGTTGTTACGTGGTATATGAAAGAGGGTTTTTAACATTCTGCAGTGGTTTGGGCAACGATGAAGACCCTCATGGAACGTGACATCGTCTATATGTCCTTCTGACTACATGTAACATTAGTTGTTCTTGGAAACTAAATGCTAAGTCTGAACTATATTATACTACACGATATTATGTGAAATAATGGGAAGACTAAAATAAGGGTGGCCCTGTACATTTTACAAAAGGCTAAGGTTACAACTCAAGAGATTGTGATTTTGCTTTCCAGAGTCGTAACCATTGTGTATCCCTTTTGTCATTTTTAAACTATAAACTCGATTATTACCTGAAATAATACATAATTGGAGAGCTTATAAAATACTTTCAAATAAAATTGCTAGGAACATAATTCGTTGAGCACTTTTTGAGATTTCAGATAAGAGGTTAATTTATTTTTAATTATAGCCTAATGAGTTAATTACAGTAACAATGATCATTATGTTTCGGCAAGCACTTGGCATATTTTTACTTGTAATCCCAGTTTGGTAAAATAAATAATTGTATAAGGTTGTAACTTTTATATATAGTGTATTTGATCTATGGTTATAACCGTACAGACTGCGCAGTCAGCACTTACGCGAGCAAACGATTTTAGCAATCACACTAATCAGTACTAATCTATCTAGTATTAAGTTAACTAAATATCTTTCTTTGCATTGTCTATCTCTTAATCCGTCCCCAAGTGTGCGAACCTTGCAGATCGTGTAAAATATAAGCAAAGTTGTGTTGCTTGTGAAATGCATGAACATATTTCGGCCCAACTTGGTGAGTGCGCTGGTGCGCTTCTTCCATAAACTACGAGAATATTTGAGGCATGAAGACGGCAATGAGAAGTTCGCCAGCTCGCCGCTAAACCTGTCTCAACTTCACCGCAAACGGGTTCAACAATTTTAACGTACTTCCATGTGCAAATGACGATATAAATCTTTTCATTTTATGAACATTGCTGTTTTTAGTGACATTGATATCTGATAATTAGAAGTATTTTTTTCTTTCAAAATATATGTTTTTAAACTTTCTGTTTTGATACTGAGGCCATAGTAAACTATGGCCTCGATATCTGGGATTAATCCTAGAGCGGTTCGGCGTATATTACCCATACTAGCTGTGCCCGCGACGCCGTCCGCGTGGGATTTGTTTTCAAAGCCCCCCGATTTTGAAACATTTTTCATTGCTGCTCCGCTCTTATAGGTCTTAGCGTGATGATATATAGCCTATAGCCTTCCTCGATAAATGGGCTATCCAACACTGAAAGAATTTTTCAAATCAGACCAGTAGTTTCTGAGATTAGCGCGTTTAAACAAACAAACTGTTCAGTTTTATATATTAGTATAAGATACAAGCGTAACTTGCTTAGCTTATGGATATGCAATGTGTGGGTTTGTCTAGTCTAGTCTAGTCTAGCCGTATTGTATTGCCAATTTATTTATATTGCATTAATTTCTGAAGTCGGAAAGAGGGAAAAATAACACAAGCAATTATCCACACCCGGTTTCACATGTATACGCCGGAATACTTAATTGTAGGTGGCTATGGTCGTACAGGGACTAAATTCGGACCCGATTCGCGAGTGAATATATTAAATGTTGCCATAAATAAAAAAGTGTGCGATAAATCGGCGCCTCCGCTCCGCAGCCTGCGAACACGGTAACTGCTTGTTCGTTTTGATGGGCCGTAAAACAGCCATAGTGCAAATTGGAGGAGCGGAACGAGCCCCGCGCGCCACCGACGCCTTTCTGCTTTGCATCATCGCCCTTCTAGCCGCACGTGTACATTACTCCCGCGATATCCTATACTTTTAACCCAAGTCAGTTTAGAGGATAAAGTATGACCGCCACGTAGTACTGCGGCGAGTTCATTTAGATATATAGTATATTACTTATGGTTTATGTATACAATACTTCTAATCAAATTAAAATCTATCCGTGCAGGAACTGAGAAAGAATACAATTTCCTGCGTTGGGGCGGCCTGTCGTAAGAGGCGACTTAACAACCCACAGCCAGGCGGTATGGTCTGGTCTAAAGTATGTCGGCATAACAACCTTGAGTTGTGTTCCGGTATTAGTGACCAGGTTCCAGTCTCCTTTAAGAGAGCAGCAGCGCATTTGTAGCACCTTTGGTGTTGCAAATGTCCATAGGCGATGGTAACCGCTTTCCATCAAGTGGGCCGTCTGCCTGTCTGCTGATCTCCTGCAATAAAAAATAACGTGTTAGGACTATCATGGTAAAAGGAAAGTTATACAAACGCCAACAAAATATAGTTTCAAAAATATACATATTTTTGATTATACCTACTGTATTCAACAATACACTCGTATCTATTTTAAACAAGAACATCACTGACTGCTAATTTCTATTTCTCATTTTAAACGAATCAACCAAATTGATGCATATAATTCTAAGCATGAATGAATACGGTTGTGCCGTTTCATTTATTTAGCTTTAATTATTTTTGTTGCAGACAAACACACATATTGTATACCCCAAATTAAGAAAGTTACGCTTGTGTTATGGGTAATATACAACGGACTAGTCTGAGGCCGATCCCAGACACCCAGGACATAGTAAATAACGGAGTAAATACGTTTCCGAAATTTACTATACCAGGAATCGAACCCGGAGCCTCTACGTGGCAGTGAGGGAGGCCGGCAAGGCTTAGGCCGCTCAACCACAGAGGCCGTCATTAAATTAATTAATTAAATTAATTTCGTTGATCCGTCTAATATCTGCATTAGTTAATCAAGGATGGGTTAAAGTTGCATTTATATTACCTTCGAAATATTTAAATAGAAGAATTCTAGTAAACAAAATGACTTTAATAAATAAAGTTGTAGCAGCTAAAGTTAAGGACGTGAAATATGGCCGATGCAGCTGCAGATTTACACTTCGCAACAGTTCTTCACAGAACTTCGAAGTTCTGTGCGCGCGAAACAGATTCTGTGTTCTAATTCTTTGCTACGCGGCCGCTACGCCGGCTACGAACTAACACGGGATGCTACGCAACTTGTTACACTGCGTAGTTCTCGTTGTAGCATTATTGAATGAAAATTTCTTAAACACTAGTCAATTTATTTCATTCAACCTTCAAAATTTCATTATCAGTTTCAATATTATCGAATAAAGGGCTGAAGAACGTGCTTAATTATAACTGAAATTAGCTTTTGACTACATAAGAAAGTAACTAGAAGATGGGCAGGTGTCTGAACTAAACTACTTTCTAGAGTACCCTGTAACAACAATATTACCCTATCTATATGGCAAAAGGTTTTACAACTAAATAACTGGTGAAAATGCCTAGATGGCGCTAAACAGCAATGCCGCCTATATACAATTATAATAGCAAGTATTCTTTTAAATATAAACCTAAACATATCCACAATAAATCTAGATGGGAGATATAAGTACATCCCTGCAAAAGCAACCACCGACCCCCGTCACAAGGATAAGCGCCATTGCTGTCCCGCCGAAGCCAACGCGGCTGCAATAGGTTTGTAGCGAAAATAAGTCACATCATTGAATGTAGAATTGTATTTCAGGCAGCGTACGTTGCATAATAATATGTTGATGCGTGATCGGCCGAAGGCGAAGGGAGAAGGGCGCCTACCCCCCTCCCACCTCACCCCCAGCCTCCCCCTCTAACCGACGTCATACGTCAACAGGGATACGCCGCGCGAGCGTGTTCTGTATTACTACTACCGGATAGATAGATGCAAAAAATGTTTTCTATATGATATTATTCGCATTTAAATGAATGGAATCCATTTGTAGTTTGGCCTGACACCATTTTCTTTCCAGTGAAATTGACTCGGCTTCTGTGGTTGAGCGGGCTAAGCCTCTGCCGGCCTACCTCACTGTAACGCAGAGGCTCCGGGTTCGATTCTGGGTCTGGGTGTCTGGGATCGGTCCCAAAGTAGTCCGTTGTATATTACCCATAACACAAGCGCAACTTGCTTAATTTGGGGATATACAATATGTGTGTTTGTCTCCCGATTAAAAAAAAAACTACTACTACTACTACTACTCGCACTAGATGGCACTGGGTGCAACACTTTCCCGTGACAAATATCAATTGGTATAATTAGATTTCAGTTCAGTAAGATGTATATATGTATAAGGGATAAATATTGAAATATTTATCAATACATACATACATAACTTCACGCCAGTTCCCTTGCGGGGTAGGCACGAACAACAGAGCACCATTCAGGCTTATTCTTACACACCTCACTTGCTTCTTTGACATTCATAGCTCTTGTCATGCACACTCGTCTGTTCTTAAGGCCTTCCACGACTTCTGCATCCATCCACTTTTGCATTGTATATCTGTTTAGTCATTCTTTCATCATGCATTCCTTTCCTTACCTTCACCCCGACACTCTCTTTCTTACTTCGGTATTAGGAACGCGGTCCGCGAGCGTCACTCCGCAGATTTTGCGCAGTGCTCGCATCTCGACCGTGTTTACTCTACTTTCATGCTCTCTCTTCCATACCCAAGTCTCGCTTCCATTCGTGAGTGTAGGTACCAGCACCGCGTTGTGTGTGGCAAGTCCGCCGTCTAACGTGTTCCTATTACCATAATATATAAAATGCCAGTATAGAACGTTAATAAAAGGCATATCTGCATGTGGATTTTCATTCCCACAATCAGTATTATTTCAGAAACTGCAATTCAAGCTAATTTATCTAGCTGTGCGTTGTTAAAAAAAATGGGTCTCAAATCACTGTCAGTTGGGAACGTTCCCAAAACGCTAGCCGCGATGCCACGTTGTATTGCAAAATTTAATAGTTAATTTTGAAAATTTATCTACCTACTATCTGAAATACTATTTGTTAACCAACTTCAAAAAAAAGGAGGTTCCCAATTCGTTTGTACGTACTTTTTTTGAATTATTTGATTTTTGATATTTGATTTTCATAAATTTTCTTTCAATCCAAAGGGCATCCTCCCGAATTGGTCCTGTCGTTACCATGTCAGGATCTGATGAGCGCATCCCTGGGAAACTGAGAGGTAGCTATCGAAAATGGTTAATCGATTTCTTTGTTACACGATGTCTTCGTTAATTATGGAGCAATTTAATTTTTTTTGCTTATTCGTATTCCCGAGGTGCCATGGTCACCAAGTCAGAATCTGATGAGTGGATCTCAGGAAGTCGAGAACAACCCTTCTTGACCAGCGTCCACATCGAAGAGTGAGATAGTAACTTTTTTAAATTTTTTATTGCAGGAGATCAGCAGACAGGCAGACAGCCCACTTGATGGAAAGTGGTTACCATCGCCTATGGACATTTGCAACACGGTGCTACAAATGCGCTGCTGCTCTCTTAAGAGAGACTGGAACCTGGTCACTAATGCCGGAACACAACTCAAGGTTGTTATGGCGATATACTTTAGACCAGGGGTTTAGAACATGCCACTTCAAAACGTAATAGAAAGAAGTCAGTTCGTGTGTGAAGCCAGTTTTGTTTGTGTTAAAAAAAATATTGTAATCATAAAAAAAAAACACAAGTTTTGCAGGGAAATAATGATGTCCAATTCCTGTTTATTAATTCGCGCCTTTTTGTTGGCAAAATGAAAACAACACTCAAAGGGGACATCAAAGTGATAATTGTTTTGAATTCCTAAACTTGACCGCTTCCCTCGACGCAAAAAGGGAACTTTGCGAACACTTTATTAATTGTCGCGATGAAAGGGAACCAACAAAAACTTGTCCAACGACACCACTCGGAACAATGGCTAAAATCTCATTCACTTTATTTTGAGAATGTCTCCAGATATAACATTTATGAATTTGATTTGTTTTAGCTCGCCCCGATGTTCGGAGTTGGCGATCGCCTTTCCTGGGCCGAAGGACAGACAGCGCCACATTTGCTATTAAACAAAAGCGAATAGAAATTCCAAATTGATTAATCACTTGACATTGGCGTCGGTCAACGCGTGCGTCGTGTGCGCCCGCCCTTATCGGGTCGCGGGGCATAAATCAATCGGAATGTGTAATTCCGAGTGACAGCCGGGAAATATGATTCGCCGGCGGGTAATGTAATATTCATCTTGGCGGAAGACGCCCACAATGAATATTCAATATGAACGGGGACACCAGCTCATTAGTTACGGCGATGCTGGTGGCGAGGCTCGGCCACGACGTGCGCCTTAGCAACAGTCTATGCGATACAGCAGCACTCAGCAGTGACCAAGTCTGCTGAACTCATGCAATAAAAATAAAAGTACACCTGTAAGTAAACCTGGCTTCTCTCGACTAAAATCTTCGGCGTTGCAGCTGATTACGACAACTCAACGTTTGCTTCGTGCATCTTAATACTCTTGTCTTTGTCGCTGGTCATATCGCGCCTGTGATCGAGGTGAATGCAGACAATAATTTATTAAAGTAAATACAAAGTTTGAACAAGTTTAGCATCATGTACGTACCTAGTAAAAGAGCCCACTCATCGAGGCCTCAGGCCATCGATAGACGCGTCTATAACAGACGTCTTAAAAGGGCCACCTTAGTGACTAAACATGAAAGGCGGCGGAATATTTGTCGACATTTTCCGTCCATTTCCGCGGCGCCATTGTGGACGCGGACGGGCCAAAGGTCAGGCGTGGGGGGGGGGGGGTTATCCCCCTCAGACCCTGGCGACAAAAAACCACCTCAAAGAAAGTGTCCGCGAATTAACGGTCTCCCGGTCCGCCAGCTGCGAGCATTCTTTTTTGTCGTACGCGGGAATACGTACTATGGCCAACCTCAAGCAGTGAATACGCTACAAGAGGTGTAAGATTATGAGGTGCACAACTGTATAAAGAACTACTTTTAGACAAAGGAGTGTGTCCATTAATAAATATTTTCAAAACAATAGGAAACCTTATTTAAACATATAAGTCCCGACAGTACAGACAGACAAATATTAGCTCTGATATTATAACACGATTCCTATAAATATAATGCAGTATATTAAGTTGTCTTATAGTATATACGAAGTATAACTCGATGTATTTTACTACACTAATAATTAAGCATTTTTTTTTCTGCAAGTGAATTGTATTGTTCGTTGAGAAATAAAAAAACTTTAAATGGACCAAAATTGCTAAAGTGCGGGAGAAGAACTTGTAATTTTTTGGTGGTGGCAGCGGTGCGGGGCTGACCTTCCACTGAGGCCCCAAGACCTTAAGATGTATAAGATGGAATTCGTGTCTCTTACTCTTAGTATGTGATTTCAACGACTGTTAAAGCCCGTTGTATTTTCTTTGTGGGTAGTCTACAGGAACAAACCGAACATGTACTCTCTTTCTCTCTTTTCTTTCACGTTGTGCTAATAATCCTTTCATACTGCTCTATTCTGACTGGATATGTATATATGGAACATGTACTGTAGCGTATAATATAATATGATGCGTGGAAAGCGGTTTGTCGGGATCCGTCGGCGTTTCGCCCCCAGCAAATACCTTTCAGGCGAAACACAAAAAGTTTGTGGCGTATTACGAATAACGTTGTTTACGTAGTACGAGGAATCGGCGAATAAATCTCCTTGGGTCGGAGCACGCGGCTTATTGGCATCCCGAACCGGCTGAACCGGCGATTGCTTACATAATGTTGGAATATGAACGCCGCCTTTCAAACATCACATTATTTTTTTATTGTTTTACATAGGTATATCAAAATTTGACTTTTCACACTTGTTACTCGAAGACTTGAACATATGTGTAATTGTTCTCCCGATTTTTAATACTAACAATAAACCTTAGTTATAGACTAACAATAAATTTATATTGAGAGATACAGTTTATTTAAGCGACAAAACAACCCACACCCAGGTGGTAGGGTATCTGCCCGTCTGAATGGCTACCACCCCAGGTCTAGAGTGTGCCGTCATAACAACCTTGAGTTGTGTTCCGGCATTAGTGGTCAGGTTCCAGTCTCCTTTAAGAGATCAGCAGCGCATTTGTAACACTTTTGGTGTTGCAAATGTTCATAGGCGATGGTAATCGCTTTCCATTAAGTGGGCCGTCTGCCTGTATGCTGAACTCATGCAATAAAAAAAAAAGAATGGGATGTAAAACGTTCACTTGGTGTTAGCACGGAGAAAACGGAACGTCCGGACTGACCTCGCGTGCGTTGGAGTCTGTCTTCGCCACCACGCAATGGCGGTGAGGCCGAATACCATCAACACTTACAAAACTACCCACACCAGTATAAACCGAGGATTCAACAACACCTATCATAGATAATACTTAGACCAAACTATAGCATAAGTTTGTAATAGTATTAAGGACCTTGTAATATTTTTCTAATAAAGAACAGGAAAAAAAAATAAAAAAAAGACAAAAGGCATAAAAAACCAAAAAGAATAAAAAAGACACAAAAATATATATATATATACATATATCTAGAAAATAAAAAATATAGTGAACAGCCCGGATAATCAAGTCGCCTGGAGAGAGGAGATTTAAAAAAAATACTTAGACCAGCTACTTCGCAATAAATATATAACTGTAGGTACTAACGGGAACTGAACGTTTGTAAAACGCTACGAATTAGTTCCAACTCCTAATACATTTATTTGATATAAACGTTATCTTCTTAAGTTTTCGCGATCAGTACGCGATCACATAATAACACATTATTATGTAAACTTTAATTAAATATATTTGTAAAAGTTACTTCGCATATAATGTAGAACACGCGATATATAAGTAAGCAATATAAGATTCCCTTCCGGCATTACACCTCCTTCCCTCGGCGTCTATTCTGATGTAACCGCCTTCCATGTTTACTTCTTATTCCAGGTACGAGAGGAAGCTTTCGTGCGTTTTCCATGTCGCCACTTTAATTAGGTGCCAACAACACGTTAGTTATGTACATTAAATTATCGCCATGTAACAATTATATGACACACCGAGCCCATTAACGAGGCGGATGGCGTTGGCGAAGACAGAGGGAAGTGATTATCAGCCAACCCCCGCCCGCCCCCACCCCTTCCCAAATAAATGATCGCGCGATAATAATCTGACTGCGCTCGCCTCTAATTATCATCCACAAACACATAAAGGTGGATCGAGCGTGTCTGTGTATTGCCACTTTGGGTTGCCATCAAAATTAATCGAATACCGTGCAAAGCGGGAATTGCGGTCGAGCCTTTTAAAATACTAACTATTAAAATCTCATTAGAGAATGTGGCCGGAACGATATCACCCCATACACAAGGGAGGGTTCCGTGCAAGTGACCAACGCTCATTGTTTACACGATCCTAAAAACGCTCATGTGAATGTTTTTTTTTATTGCAGGAGATCAGCAGACAGGCAGACAGCCGACTTGATGGAAAGCGGTTACCATCGCCTATGGACATTTGCAACACCAAAGGTGCTACAAATGCGCTGCTGCTCTCTTAAAGGAGACTGGAATACAACTCAAGGTTGTTATAGCGACATACTTTAGACCAGGGATGGTAGCCATCCAGTCGGGCAAATGCCCTACCACCTGGCAAAATGAAAGAATGTACCGTATACTTACTTACTTACTTAAAACTACTCAACGAATTGTATTCTAAGCAATTATAGTTTAAGAATTTAATACCTTATTACCTCGAGCATAGTGATGTAATGACTGTGACGTCGAAGATAGACATGACATGACAACTAAAGAAGTTTCTGTTTTTAGCAAAATGGCGTCTCCGTTTTTTTATTATTATAGATATCTACCGTATTTTTCAGTTTGTATTTCTAATCACGGCTTTCCATGCAGTGTCGCACGTGTAACCCCCACTACAGTATTTGAAATTTCAGATTCAAAAGTATCATATGGTGATTGCTATTTTATATTTTTATATTATTTTTATCCGTGCAGGAACGGAGAAAGAATACAATTTCCTGCGGCCGAACGGCCTGTCGTACGAGGCGACAAAACAACCCACAGTCAGGTGGTAGGGCATTTGCCCGACTGGATGGCTACCACCCCTGGTCTAAAGTATGTCGCCATAACAACCATGAGTTGTGTTTCGGCATTAGTGATCAAGTTCCAATCTCCCTTAAGAGAGCAGCAGCGCATTTGCAGCACCTTTGGTGTTGCAAATGTCTATAGGCGATGGTAACCGCTTTCCATCAAGTGGGCCGTCTGCCTGTCTGCTGAGCTCCTGCAATAAAAAAAAATGCTATAACACACACACACACACATAATATAAGTACGTACATTATTTCAAAACATACAAATGCCTTGGTTTTGTGTAAATAAAGTTACCTGGCAACTCGTTACGGAGCCAATTATGGTTTAATTAAGCTGCCTGTCGACGTAATGACGACAGCATTTCAGTTTACCTTGAATAGACCGGACAGGAACTAAAGACACAATAGCTTATTTGTTATTATCAAAATAGTTATCCAATTCAAATATAGTTTACGTATGACACTCGGAACCAGATTATGAACTTAAAATCATGGCAACAAAATTTCAATAAAGTATTGTTGGAGCTTAAACTGTTCTACTCTGCTAGGAGGGGAGCCGCCAATACTGCAATCATACAGTCAGTCCGCCTTACACCTGCGACGACGCTTACGTCTACAATAAACCATATATCGTTTACCTCTGTCGCGTATAATACCTGTACTGTGGTCAAAATGAAGCTCATAGAATTAGAACAGTCCAATAATTACTACAAGAACCCCACACGATCCAGAAGGAGCCTAGACAAGTATAGCCATTTTATGTAAAGTTCAATTGTATAAAAAAAAATGCGCACAACGATCGGCATCTCGAATCAGAACTCAAATCCGCAAAGGTAAGAAACGTTCGCTGCTGTCATTATTTGGCTACAGAACCAGAAAAAATATGAATTCAGAATTACATATCCCACACCTCAACCTTCTATCCGTGCAGGAACGGAGAAAGAATACAATTTCCTGCGGCCGGCCGGCCTGTCGTAAGAGGCGACTAAACAACCCACAGCCAGGTGGTAGGGCATTTGCCCGACTGGATGGCGACCACCCCTGATCTAGAGCATGTCGCCATAACAACCTTGAGTTGTATTCCGGCATTAGTGACCAGGTTCCAGTATCCCTTAAGAGAGCAGCAGCGCATTTGTAGCAACTTTGGTGTTGCAAATGTCCATAGGCGATGGTAACCGCATTCCATCAAGTGGGCCGTCTGCCTGTTTGCTGATCTCCTGCAATAAAATAAAAAAAAAAACCTCAAAAACTACTTAACGGATATTATTTTAAACAATTTCCTTACGAGGAGTTGAAAGCGTTACAACCTCAAATATTATAGTATCATCGCACCAATTGACCTAAATAAAAGAAAATGATGATCATCGTTATGGTTTTTATTTAATGACTATATTGAAATATTTTTTTTTTAATCTTGCCATACTTGTAAGGAATTTGTGGAGACATATTGCAGCATAACATTTTAGCACGTCATGTCATTATTATCACTATAACATTATTTTTCTTTCCTTTTATTGTCTTGGTCTTCTGTAACATATTTCTATACAAAACTTATAAAAAAAAAGAATTTGAGATATAAATAGAATATGAAATATAAAGAAAAACAATATTTAGCTAGACGTGTTGCTGGGGAGTTTCTTGCTGCTTCTTCTGCTTTACAGCATCGACACGTTGCGAAGCGGTGTACATAGAATAGGAAATTAACTTACATGTATGACCTTCAAAGAGTGTTTTCCAGTGGAACTTATTTTGAATAAAAACTTTTGAATTTGAAATTCCAATCTTTAACAACCTCTAATCTTTAGCCGTCTTATTAATAAACGTAGATTAAAGCTAGACTGACTTTACACCTAGTATTATGTCAATGTTAACCAATTTCTATAGGTATTAATAAACATGTAGTAAACGTTATTCCTAGCTATGAGGTGGTTTTAGGATGGCTTATGCAGACTAAACAGTATTTTTTAATAGATGTATATAGGTTTGCATTTGACCACTGTCTCATTTGATGTAGAGTGATAACGTGGTCCAGGTTGGAGCACTCTTATCTAGAAGATACCCATTCACTCGTGACATGAAAACTTCAATATTGTATTTGTCAGATAAAACACTCCGGCAAATTCTCCCACTCTTCAACAGTGCGCACCAGAAAAGATGAAATGAAACGTTTGGTTCTGACTGGTGGTGGTAAAATGGGAATGGGGAAACCAGCTCGTGGAATCCTAAGGAATACTCCTCGAAATGTATCCGATAGAAGACAGTCAGCCCCGCGACCTTGCTCTAGACTCTAGAGTCTAGCATAAATGGGTTGTTTTGTCGCCTCTTTTTTTATTTATTTTTCAGGCGGGGGTAATGCTTTTTACGCACAATACCGGGTCCTTTGCAAGGGATTAGACCATAGTTGATCATGGAGGCCTTCCCAGAAGGGGCAATCCAAACAGTAATCAACCGGCTTGTGTGGAGACTCGAGCCCAAATGGCTAATACCCACTAAAACCACCCTCCTCCGACGCCCCGCGCTTATGGCAGGAAAGGCATGAGACTTAGAACGTAGTTACGCCCACGCCGATCCTAGCGCAATAAGTGCCTGAGAAAGCCCCTGGAAGAGCTAACTCACTTCGACGACAGGGGTGAAGACTCCTCTGCTCCCTTGATGCATGAGGGCCCCTGAAGCGGTAATGATCATCGCTCTGCAGCATGGCTTGCACCAGGCTGCCAAGCGAATCAATCGGATCTACTATTGTCTCGAGTTCAAACCTCTGTGGTGCCCAGGCTGCGCACTCGACTAGCGTATGAAACGCCGTGTCAAGCGCGCCACACTGGTGGCATTGGGGTGAAGGCTGACAGCCCGCAATCTGAAGGTCAGAGTCCCGCGTTTCCGCGAGAGCCATCGCAACAGCTGCGGTCGAGTCGCTTCCACCGTATCAACGCCGGCCACAGGGTTTTCCAACTCTACCGACCAAGATTAGCAGAACCGCGCTGGGCGGAGCAGAGCTCGACGCTGGCGGTCGTCGTCGGAAGGGAGGGGTGTTTGGGGAGGAGGTTTGGGAGGAAGGGGAAGGAATACAAGGATTTGGAGTGGATAGGTGGGACACCACTGTCACGGAGTGAAGGGGGGAATGTGACAGTGGCCGCTAAGGGCCCCGGGGACGCATCCCCTTGTACCGCTTCCTGGACGGAGACGAGTCCAGGGCGGCACCCCCTGGGAATAATGCCGTCGTGAAATTTAGGCTCAGAACAATAACTTATTTCTAGGTATTGTTCACCTCGCTTGTTAAAATGTATTGTTCTACAGTTATTGCTTAGAGTTGGTAGGTATCCACTGACATTCTAAATGTCATCTGTCAACGTTATTTGTCAGTTTATGATCATTTTTACTTTTAAATTTATAAATATTACCATAACTCCTTCATTACTCTTGGTGTAAGGAGAGTATTGTTATTCTGAGGATGCATCTTGTTTATTAATAACATTATTACAATTAAGTTAGTATTTGGTCATGTGCAGAGTAACTAGTCCAACCTAAAGTCGGAGTAAGCCTAGGAATAAGACATTTTTATTAATAAGGAGGTAGCGGTCTTAGTTATATACCATCTTATTAATAAAAATGCCTTACTCCTAGGATTACTCCGAATTTAGGCTGGACTAGTTACTCTGCAAATAACAAAGTGTTAACTTCACTGCGACAATGTTATTAATAAACAAGAAATATCCTCAGAGTAACAATATCTTCCTTACAACGAGAGTAATAAATAAGTTATGGCACCATTTATTACTTTAAAAGTAAAAAGCCGATTAGGTGAATGACAACGACCATAAACTGACGCATAATGTTGACAGATGACATTTACAATGTCACTAGATGCACTTAACAAAGTGAAGCGAACAATAGCTATAAAAAAGTAACTGTTCTGAACCGACTATAGATAATAACACTATATATAAGAGACTTTGATGTAAGCGTTTATATCTTCAAATGTGATTTTTTGTTTTGTAGTAGGTTTTTTTTTTATTTTTCACTTCATTTTAATTTTATTATTCAAAATTAAATAAAACCGTTAATTTTTGGTAGGCAAGTTAAAATTTGGTATCGTGGTATTTTGGTATCACTATTTATCATGTTGTTTTCTGTTTCGGAAACCATACTGATTTGCAAGGTTAAACATTATGAAAACGTCATAGCAAACAAATTTTTTTAAGACCTAATTAAAACAACTGCTTAGTCTACTAAGCATAATCCATCCTATAATTATCCGACAGCTTGGAGTAACTCTTACTCGGAGAGTAAAGTCGAATTAGTCTACTCCAACTTTACTTCGTGTTTATTAATACTGACATAATACTAGGAGTAAAGTTAGTCTAGCTTTAATTTGCGTTGAGTAAGTCTTTATGGTTCGTAAAGAGTAGTTGTTTAGCGCTTTTACTACATCATTGTGCAGTGCCATACAGATTATACTTCTCCATCAAATTCGATCTATTAGATCTAGTAGTTTATCAGTACTTACTCAGTATATAAAGAAATGATTGTGACATATGAAGACAGGACAAAAAATTACGAAAACAAGGATTACGTTATCCTTCCACCCATTTTAATATTATATAAAATGATTAGAGCTAGGCATGTTTGCTGAAGAGTTTCTTGCGCCGCTTCTTCTCTTCAAGCCATAACATGTTGCGAAGCGGTAGTAAATTAGATTAGGCTCCCATAGAGTAAATAATAACCATAAACAAAATTAAAATTAACAAGTTGGCGGTAGGCTAAATAAAACTTTAACAATACTCGTTGACACTTGACATCTTTGTCTTCCGTGATCACGGCCACTGAAAAGTGGCCGAAACGTCGGAATAACAAAAATCAAATAAAATTACCGCGCTTAAAACCGTTAAAACGTAGTTTAATTATGTATACAAGTCGCGAAAACTTAAGAAAATATTATATTACGTTATTACCAAAATGTCTTCGAAACTCGTAAAAAGTGTTAATGAATGATAAACATCTAGAGGAACAATAGCTGCTTTGGATAATCCTACTTGAATAGGGCGCACAAGCAAGAAGGTCGTTTGGTGTGAGCATTAGCGAGTGTCTCGTACTGTCTAATAACAAATGCAGCCAATGTGGAGACACCCCGCGCCTGGTATCGCCTTCAGTTCGCACCCAAGGGGCGGCGAGGGGCAGGGGAAGCAAAGTTTTACAACTCACAATTAAATTCTTAAGGAAATTCATTGAAATATTTATGTCGTGTTCAGACTCAGCTGAACCGATGATGTTTAATCCTATTAAAACTAGGTTTTAACTGTCTCTTTGTAGTTTCTTCAATTATTCCAAGACATAATGAGTTGTGAATAGTAAATAAGAAATACAATCAAATCGTGACACAAATCCAACAAAATTAACCGCTTAAATAAAAATGATGTTTGATGAATATTGTTACATACCGACAAAGAAACGCGCACCTTGTTTATTGCCCCTCCCACATTCGGAGTTCTTTTGTTTACTTCGTATTTAAAATTTGTAAATAGACATAACCTATTGTTATTGTACTTACTTGATGGCCGTCATTAGTGTCGAACTAAATCCTTATTGTTATGGTTTTCAACTTTGTTGGCCGTTCGCAGGTGTGCAAATTACATTTTCTTGGAAGAACCCAGCCCCCGAGCTTCCATTGTGTATTATACAGTTTAGTATAAAACAATGCCCGAACGGAGGGGTGAGGCAGTCGAGCAATGATTACGATACCAGCAAGACGTGTGCATTCAACAAGCGATATAGTGACGGACTTTGCGCGTGTTATTGATCTTGCAAATCGTAACAGGTAATGTTACTGGTTGTATCAAGTATATTTGTACCTGCTTTATACGTGTTTGTACAGTTCAAATAAGCTCTATAGTAATTCCAACGACATTTTAATTCGAGTCCTGTGTAGCTCGTAACAATATGAAGTAATTATTAATTATAACCCTCCTATCTTAATCGCGAAGTTAGTCCAATCGAACACTGTATTATTTAATACGATGTGAACAAATTGCACGCGAAAGGAGTGCCGACGGCGCCGCCATCCGCGAAGGTGGCAATTACGAAGGCCACGCACTTTTAACGCCACTTCAAAATTACGATTCTTCCCAAGGAGCGGGAATTGCCCCCCTCTTTCCGGGCGGAGCGTACCCACGGACGGCTGCCGGCACTTCGCTCGCATTGCACTCTTTCCAGGGAATACCTGGATTTTTTACACAATGTATGTAAAATCATAAATATAACAACAATTCACGAACAAACGTTCCACTGTTATAAAGGGCTTTTGCCAAATATTAAAGCAAAATTAACCGTACAGCGGGCGTGTGAAAAGACCAGTATCAATGGTAGGTCATTATATATAGCAGAATACCAAAATTAGCAATACGATTAAGATGCCTGATGTTGGCAATTATTTTTGATACGGGTGTGGCCCGCTTGGGAATGCGTAATAATTTTCAGTCTGCCAATTTATTGATTACAATGATTAAGGATATCGACATAATTCACGCCCACTCAGTGTCATAATCCGATATAAAATACACAATCCTAAAATGTTTGGCAACATTTCGTTTCGGATGAGGCGTGCGTGTTAAAACAAATTCCATTGTTCGCAGTGAGGCAAAATTGTGGCGTTCGGCCATTTTCTTTCCGTAATAACTTAAACGTGGTGTTGTTAAATTTATGTTTAGACATAAGACAACCTTTAACGGCAGGGCTGCCTCTTGCGCACGGCTCTTGTGGGCTGTATGAGATCTAGAAACAAATATAGATTGTATTAAACTGTCAAAATTAAAAGAGAATCGAATAAGTGAGTATATTAAGGGATCCATAGTAGCAACTACTGTAATTAACCTAGTACTTAGGGATGGACAACCCTCAAAAAGAAATATCTAGTGTAGTAGTGTTGCCAGAATAACAATACAACAAACAGCAGTGATATGACATGTGGCCTCTGAGTCATTTACATTTTTGTCCAACATAAAAATTAACATATTTAGTTTACATAGAAAAAGGACTAGATTTGGCACTAGGAGTTGTTTAGTAAAAATGGTAGCTAGATAAGCGCTAGATTTAGCCCCGAAAGCACTAAGGCGGCAACCCTGCTCAAGGGGCTATGTCAGGGGCGAGGAGAGGCCGTCGCCGGGGGGTGTTTCCAGCTGATTCAGCTCCCCCCATCCCCTCCCCTGTTCCGGTTCGCGGCCGCGTGTTATGATACTTGGAAGAATAAAGAATTTTTTGCAACTAAGCCTTTTGTATTGTCCCGGTTCGATTTTGTTCATCGTTTCCCTAACTCATGAAAAATGGTGCGTCACCACCATTTCCACCATTTCTGCAAACTTCAGTTTATAGTATTGATTCTTTTGAATCGTGACGTCATCCAACTTCATTCACTTCCATACATGACATAAGTTTAAGACGTGAGCTTGTAACAGAATAGAATATTCAGCCCACTTGATGGAAAGCGGTTACCATCGCCTATGGACATTTGCAACACCAAAAGTGCTACAAATGCGCTGCTGCTGTCTTAAGGGAGACTGGAACCTGGTCACTAATGCCGGAACACAACTCAAGGTTGTTATGGCGGCATATTCTAGACCAGGGGTGGTAGCGATCTAGTCGCGCAAATACCCTACCACCTGGCACCTTTATTGAATACATGTGTCCACATCACTATTGTAGGTTTGTCGCCCTTCTAGGACAACTTCTACTCCATTCCTCTAGCAACGTTAAGACGATTTGTTGACTCTCCATCCGCTGCGGGGAGCCATGCTGGCTGCGATATTGATTTCTCAGTTTAATTATTTACTTTCCAAGGAGTTGTTCTACGAAAGCTTAATAAAACTTAAGTTTTATAAGTGCCCAAAGCTTTTTACCGAAACATTAGTTAAATTGATCGAGCTGTGTCCTTTAGGTTTTTGGGTTCTGACACCTAGAGGTGAAAAGATAAATTAGAAAACATCTACGGCCTTACTTATAATAATTTCGCTAAGAAACGATTAGCCATCTCTTAAGTAAGAGAATCAGAATCAGACCCTAATCAATGAATATCCTTTTTTTTCAGTGATAAACGTGTATTACCTGTTGTTTACCTAAGAGGAGCACAGATAAACGACATTTGAATGATTAACGTAGGTTGAACCCAAATATTCGACTAAAGAGGAGTTTATGGGTAAAATTTTCACTGATGAGCTGTTGAGCAGTTTCTTTAAATTTAAGAAATGATTATAAGTAAGGCCCCTAAAGTATTGGATTTCTGAGCTGAGTTCTAGCACGCTGTTGTGAATGCAGCGACAGCGGTCCCGGCGTGTGTTGAAACTGACTCGTAATGCTGATGTTAGACGGTTCGACCCAATTGAATCAAATTGGTTGAAAGGCACAGCACTGAAAGGATACGACGGTATTCAATGAATAATTCAAGTATATATGGATCAATTTGGTTAAGACAGAAATGAACCGTCTAATGTCGGCGTAACGTAATGTAAACGGAAAAAAGTGAGATTTTATGTAAAAAGAAAACCATACTAAAGCTACGATTATTGTGTTTATGTGGGATTCAAATAAATTTTGACATTTATTATTACGTTTAAAATCATTATTATTTTATTAATTATATTAAAATTCAGATTTTTCCATGTAATATTATTAGAATAAATTTTAAATTCGTGAGATCCAGAGGCTGTGACCCATTTAGGCATCCACGATCATCATCTTTGGCGACCAACGCAGACACGTTATCAGAATTCAGTCAATCGAACGTGGCAATGGAGGCTCCTTAGTGCTACAATAAGAATACAAATTCTAATGCATGGTGTAATGTAGAAAATGTGTCGTGAAAATTTCCCCTGCAGATGAAAAATGAATAATAACTAGTAAGAATAAGAAGTAGAAGTGTGTAAGAATAAGCCTAAATGGCGCTCTGTTGTTCGTGCCTACCCCGCAAGGGAACTGGCGTGAAGTTATGTAATGTAATGTAACTAGTATTTAATGAGAGTTTTGGTGGGAACTGAAAGGAGACGTTGTGCTGTGCAGTTTTACTTTCTAAAAATGTGTAAAATTACTCTAAAATGAACAATAGTTGTAGAATATTGACAGTTTTTGAGTAGTAATTATGTGTTTTTGCGAGAAATGTAAACTATATAGCCAAATGTGGCCTTTCGAGTTTTTACAAGAACTCCGTTGAATGACGTCGATTGTAGCCTACAATACAATGGCGTCTGGCTTAAAAGCCTAGTTGGCAAGCCTTAAAGTTAAAAAAAAAGTATTTAATGAGGAGGGATAAACATCATGTTACAAAACGAGTTAACCTCGCAGATTGTTACATATAACAATAAAGATCGACCAAAAATAAGATGGTGGAATTGTAAATATAAATGATGACATGAAATTAATGGTATGACAGATAAATTTACGACAAGATAGGCTTATAAAATATGAACCCAAATGATTGGTTAAAGGTGGAAGATAAGAGAGACCATAGCAATTGAATATCAGAGCGGCATCCAACAGTTAAATGAAATAAAATTTCCTGCCTTCATATCTAAAATGTAGAATCAGATAAAGTACGAATGGCCGTTCATGAGTTGAGGAGGTTTTATCGGCGGTGCATTGCACATCCGCAGCGCGGCAGTGGCGTGGTGTGCGCCGACATCGACAATTCGGCGACGCGCCTCTTTTATCGCCTCTCGTAAAACCCATCCCATTATCGCGATATTGCCCGCGCCGAGCGGCTAGGGCTGCTGCCTTATGCGCTACATTTCCACCGGGGAACTCATTCTCCATGACGTTCTTGGATTAATTCGTTCGAATATTATTTACAAAAAATGATTGAAAGATTGTGGTGTTGTAGCTCTTTACAGAATATATAATTTAAAACTTTTTTCTACACTAAAATAAAAATAAAAAATATTGCAGCGTGGTGACTTATTGTAAACATGAGCTAAGTCTTCAATAAACCGTGATGAAGCTATAAATAAACTAATTTACAACATAATGCAAATCACAAAATTGTATACACCTGTGCTCCTATTTTTTTCCAGCTTTTAATGGAATTGAATTCTTGGTTAGAAGCAAAGCGAGAGGCGCCAGCCCTGCCCTCTTAGCGCCTCCCTTAAATCGTGATTGTAATACCACTTTTATTTTCAGCCGCTCGTTAACATTTTTTATTCATCGACATCGCAAAGTGTAAATTATATGAATAATAGAGTCGGGGTCCGAGCGTTGCGGCAGCGCCACCCCCCTCCCCCCCTTCTAAACCCCCCCCCCCTCCCCCGTGCACTTCAAGTAGTGGCGCCTTAGTGGGCTTATAACATATTAACGCCGAAGACCAATTAATGTTATTTTAATGTTTAATACTGTCGACAGCATTAGTTCAGCTTCTATAGAACACCGCCATAAATAGCATAATAGGGATGCGGACATACTCGTATGTCACAATAAGTTCTAATATTTTTACAAATAAAAGAACAAACGTCAAAGCAACGTCTTTTCATCTTACTTTTAAAATAACATAATAGAAATAATTTTGATTAGTTTTCAAACTTCAAATTAATGTGCCATTTAGCTGCGTTTACTTGTGCCCGCTTGTGACATCATAAATAGGCACTAAGCTCAAACCAAAAGTATGAGGCTGCGACGTCCTGCAACTTTATAATAAACTAACTGAGCCCGCGACGTCGTCCGCATGGAATTTGTTTTCAAAACCCCCCGATTTTGAAACATTCTTCATTGGTGCTCCGCTCCTATTGGTCTTAGCGTGATGACATATAGCCTATAACCTTCCTCGATAAATGGGCTATCTAACACTGAAATAATTTTTCAAATCAGACTAGTAGTTCCTGAGATTAGCGCGTTTAAACAAACAAACTCTTCAGCTTTATATATTAGTATAAGATATCTCAGTTGCTTTGATTACCCACTTCCGCGCTGAAAAATTTATTTTATAGTTAATACTAAGATACGCCCGCGACTTTGTCCACGGAGGGACACAAAGTCTCGCAGAATATGACGAGTATGAGATATCGTTTTGGTGGAATCTGTGTCGGAATAATCAAATTTTTATGCATCCGAAAAACTTCAAACCACTCCTGGGAAAATTCCCGCGAGATTCCCGGGATAAAAAACATCACACATTTCATCACATAAAATTTGCTATCGATCAGTGAATTTTTTTTTATTCTGGCCATTTTAAATCATTCCCAGAAAAAATTCCGCGAGATTCTCAGAAGAAACAGTAGCGCAGACTTGAAGTCTAAAAATTTGTTGTTGATCAACGAAAACCGCATTAAAATTGCTTCACAGTATATACTTGAAATTATACATACATACATACATAACTTCACGCCAGTTCCCTTGCGGGGTAGGCACGAACAACAGAGCGCCATTTAGGCCCATTCTTACACACCTCACTTGCTTCTTTGACATTTATAGCTCTTGTCATGCACGCTCGTCTGTTCTTTAAGGCTCCTAACATCACCTTCTACTAGTACACGATCAATTTGATCATGGAAGGTGTGTCGTGGCCTTCCACGACTTCTGCATCCATCCACTTTTGCATTGTATATCTGTTTAGTCATTCTTTCCACATGCATTCTTTCCCTACCTTCACCCCGACACTCTCTTTCAGACCAACTTTCTTTCTTACTTCGGTATTACGAACGCGGTCCGCGAGCGTCACTCCGCAGATTTTGCGCAGTGCTCGCATCTCGACCGCGTTTACTCTACTTTCATGCTCTCTCTTCCATACGTGAGCGTAGGTACCAGCACCGCGTTGTGTATGGCGAGCTGGGCCTTCTGACTGAGGTTCTTAGTGCCTAGAAGTTTACCTATATGTTAAGAAAAGTATATCGGATTTTCCCAGACTCGGTAAATACTAGGAACAAAAATAAATTAGAAACTCCCACATGTAGGCTCCATAAAGTTTACAATAGTTTCGTGGGGCGAAGTGCAATGCTCGTCAACAAAATCCCAGAAAACGACCAACAGCTTTCAAAAAACAAATTTAAAAAATTAGTGAAGCAACGTCTGTGCGAGAAGGCTTATACGACGAAAGATTTTTTAGACCACCGCACCGAGTGGGTATAATGCGATCGCCACCAAGCTTTTTCAGTAATCATTCATATAAATTACTTTATTAAACCTAATATAAAGTACATTAAAAAAAATTAGGAATAATAATTATTACCAGTGGTCGCCCGTGTCCGAAATTCGACCATGATAATTAACTATACTTCTATAATCACAGATCTCGCCAAGGCTACACTGTTAATTTCACTTGAACAATAAACAAATGAGTATATATGCGTGTGTGTGTCAAATACATGCTAGTGTGTGTAATGTTTTTTGTATTGATTTAATGTATGCATAATTTTAAAAAAATATTAGCTTTTGGCGCTTCTTGTCTATATAAACTACTAGCTGTGCCCGCGACGTGGTTTTTGAAACATTCTTCATTGGTGCTCCGCTCCTATTGGTCTTAGCGTGATTATATATAGCCTTCCTCGATAAATGAGCTATCCAACACTGAAAGACTTTTTCAAATCAGACCAGTAGTTCTTGAGATTAGCGAGTAGTATATTTGGCTACAACACTAATACTTACATTTTAAATATCGCGATATCTTTTCAATGAAACGTTCGAATTGAATAATTCAAAAAGTTGTAGAAAGGTATTGAATTCGTCTTGAATATGGAGTAATTTATTTTGATAAGGATTAATACTAAGGAACCAAATAAAGAGTTTTTGAAGCGACGGTATTTTAATTATTTAAAAAATAAAAGAAAACACTTATTGTGAGATAACTACAACAGTTAGACATAAGGTTACGCGATATTTTTTATAGATAATTATATGTTCTGCAAAGTGGTAGTACATTGTTTTGTTCTATAATCAATAGTTTTCGCAACGCACGCCGTGTAAGGATTTTTTCGGGTTATTTTTTTACACCTTGGATCAGGTTATTGGACTTTTAGTAAGGATCTCTAATTTTTTTGAAAATATAATACAACTTATA
Source organism: Dendrolimus kikuchii (assembly GCA_019925095.2). Lineage (NCBI taxonomy): Eukaryota > Metazoa > Arthropoda > Insecta > Lepidoptera > Lasiocampidae > Dendrolimus > Dendrolimus kikuchii. The sequence goes on along the minus strand of CM034402.1, from coordinate 23,369,192 downwards.
GCCTTCCTCGATAAATGTACTATTCAACATTGAAAGAATTTTTCAAATCGGACCAGCTGTTCCTGAGCTTAGCGCGTTTAAACAAACAAACAAACTCTTCAGCTTTATAATATTAGTATAGATAAGTGTGTGATATTTCATACACCTCCGTCCGCGTAATTTTCGTAGAAAGGGGTACAAAGTTTTAGCTCCACGTATTAATATATACATTATGAAGTAAAAGTATGTTGCTGGGAAGTTTTTTGCACCGCTTCTTCTCCTCTGATAGTGATTAAAATTGCTTTGGAAGCGGTGGTAGACTTATTAATTTCAATAAGTAATCTGTAAGATTCCATTTTGAAATATATATTTTCATTTTTACCGGAATCCCGAACAAACAGACAAGAAATCTAAAAACAATTGCATCGTGTTCTTCGTCGTTTATAGAGTGTATTCCTGTTGTTTTTTCAAATAGCTTCAATGTACAGATACAGCATGTTTAGATTCTTTTATAATATTATGGATTTCATAAGAAATCTTGCAACAGACCTCTGTTCCAGAAAAACTCGCCAAATTGCCGCATTGAAAACATGCATATCTGTTTACATATTTTGATGATGATGAACAGACTGGGAACTCATAAAATTCACCCGTTGATAACGAGTGAAATCAAGGAAAGCAGCAATATCGAAATTGCCACACAGACACAGTTTTTCAACAGTTGTGACGCTTTTCACGAGTGAAAATAACATAGACAGAGGCGAGTGAATAATGTGGCCATACGATTTCAGGTCACGATCCGGTGGACGCCGTTATACCTGCTCACTCGGGCCGCCCTGGGCATATCGCCCTCTCCAAACGCCCCATTAATATCACTTTCGTGCTCTGTCCTTCTATCTCAATAAAGCATTTTTACATCTATTTCATCCAACGATTCCCCCGTATGGCCGTAAATGCCTCGGCGTGATCTTCAGTGTCCACGGGAATGGACCTGAATTTATTTTGACAGGACTTCACCCGTATGCGGCACAACGCTTTTTTGTTTAAAGATGAAAAGCGTTTAAAAGTACTGCTAAGAGCAGTCTATCAGTAAATAAGACTTATTTATACGCATTACCTGTAATACAATTTGCGAAACAATAGCAAATAAATGTGAAATTCTGTTTACACAATTGATGACTTCATACACAGTAATACTATAAAATAACAAACAGGTGAGTGGAGAATGAAATCAACTAAGATACTTTTCTCGTCTTGCAAAATGTCGCAGCTTTAAGTTTTTGTACGAGTGTAGACATTTATGACGTTTATAACATTGTACAAGGAATTGTATTGGAATCAAATGAAGCATTAAGTAAATAAATAATAAAATAGTTTATTTGATTCAAAGATAAGTAACCAAGTTAGAATTACCACAAGAAAGGTATTAAAAATATAAAATGTTATTTGTGATTCTACTAGATCCAAAACTAGTATCAACTGTAACTTATATTCTCTGCCACATATATCTACTTAGCTATATAGCTACTTATAATAATTTAAAAGTTAGTACTTATTTTAATAAGCAAAGTTAATACACACTTTTAAGTGTGCAAGTGTGTATGTGTGTGTGTGATGTTGAATGAACGGTGTGTTTATTGAAGCTTTTGTTTGATTATAATTAGATTAAAATCTAATAAAGCACAATTTGAAATCTGAAATGAAATGAAATATTTATTCTTGCATAAATGTAGTTGTATACAGGTGTTATTCTAAGAAATACATGGTTCAGTACATTTTAGCAGTTCCACTGGTGTGCACGTAAGCAGGATCGTAATAGTCATTATTTAACTAGTTAGTTCCTATTTATTTTATTAAGTACCTTTTATGTAACCTGGATAATATTTATTACCTTTATTTATTAATTATATAGATATCTGTTTTTGATTCAATTATTATTGTAATCTTGGCTTATTTTATTTCTAATTACTTTGCGAAACTATATTAATGCCTTGATCGATTTTGATATATAATCGTGAACCCATTGTCGCCCATTGCCCATTATTTACTTGCAAAAATAGTTCTAAAAGAAAAGGTTGTTCACGGTTTTCCTCTTTACTCTGTATTGAATTTGAATCAGAGAAGGGATAAATTACTTCACAGGGTTTTCAAAGGGTACTGCATAAAACATAGATCTTGTTGTTGACGATAATATGAATTAAAATTATTTTTATGATGACATTTTAAAAATAAGATGATAAGATGTTTTTTCATATATAAATAATGTTAGAAATGTTCTCCACACATTTTATCTTTTTCTCATTTGTCTACGGAACCCTAAAAAGCATTTAGTCGAAAATACCCCATATTTTACACTACCCAATGGGTCTTGGTCAAACGAGTTCTTGTTGAAAGTATTTTTTTAAGTGAACAGGAAAGAGGGAACCCTTATGTATAGAAAAATCTTCCACTACGCGATACCATAAGCATCTGTGATGATGCTAATCTGACAACGCAAGAGGCAGATTCTTGTCTAAACATATATGTGCCAAGGCGGGAGGGGGTGGCGTAGGCGTCACCCCCCGTGGGCAAACAGCGGCAACAAACACGCATTTGGTATAATAGAATCTCTTTTGAGTGAAAAGCTTGTGTGGTGTTTATCTTGATCCCGGGAAGCCTGTTTATCTTCGCCTTTGTGGAGTTAAGCCGGGACCTTGAATTATTCCTGCAACGACACTCGCACCACCTGCCGGCTGACACTTGCGCTGGTCGCATTTATATCATATCAGATAGTACGCATACTAACACATAGTATATTACAAAACAGGTTATCATCGAACTATAAGTAGGAAGTAACTAATCAATAATCCGATTAAGATACAGCGCGAGAGATGGTCGAAATAGCAGAAGATGCGTCTTGGCACAGAAATTGCTTCTCGGTAAGGAATGGATGAGAAAATCGGACGCTCGGGACATGTGGTGCAAAATTGGCACTATGCCTAGCTCAGCAGTAAATATCCACTGACAACTGGTTGAGATGCAATGTTCACTAAATAGGTTTTGTGTTGCACTGAATCCTTGAAGCAACCCTACCATCAGCTGAACTAGGCATCGTCGAGCGCGCCATTGTGTCGTGCCGGCTGACAGCCTGACATTGACATAGTTGTGATTGATCGCGCGACCAATAACGCCAATTGGCCACGGAAGTGACACCCTGTGTTTATTACGATATCTTAAAATCGAAATAATGTAACTCTCGATCTACGAGAAGTAGGCCGTAGGTAGAATTTCGTATATAAGTGTAATTTTACTAAACTATTAGCGTAAAAAAAGCGTTATACTGGTTTTATTGTACGAAACGTACTAGAATTGTACAACTGCACTATGTTAAGAGTAATTAACGTGATAATAACTTTTTTATATTATTTATAATACACACGCGATTTTTGCAATCGATTACATTATTTAATTATATATTAAATATCTCAGTCAACTTAAGGAATATCTAAAGTTAAACGTTGTGTAATATCTACTCTAATATTTGTGAATTTATTAATAAATCTCTAATATGTTTGTTGTCCACAAAATAAGATAAAAATCCTTTCTTTTTCTTACTTCTAATTAAATATTATATCCGCTGTCATATCTAGCACAAAATTATGAATATATTTGATCACATAACGTTCATAAAATATAAACGAATCAGTTGAAAATTCTCTAAAAATCTCGACAAGTCATGATTCTGTTATCGCGTCCACGGTAAAGACAGTTGCAGTTCAAAGAGTTGACCCGGAACCCAGAGCGACTATCATTTATGTTTCCTTATACCAATGGGCCGCCTGTCATCTCTCATCTCTCAGCAAATAAAAGGCGAGGAATGTAATAGAGACAAAATACTGGTATGTAGGGTAAACTATACCATCGTTGGCATCTCAAAATGTTGTACAAAATATTAAATATTTTGCTTTTTACTTACTCTTGAAATCGGTTTCTTTTTGCTAGAAATTTTTACTTTTAAGTTACGTATGGTATCTACTAATAATGAAAAATATAAGAAATTATCCTGAAGGTGTTCCGAATCCAACGCAAAAAGAATAATCAAAATCAATTCAGAAAAAAATTATGCTTGAAAAACCGCCAAAATTTTACATATTTAATGAATATCTTCGGAACCCAAACTCCAATAGCAATAAAATTTATATGGGATTATTTTGAAGCTTTACTAAATGTAACGCATAAAAATTGTCAAAACCAGTTCAAAAACAAGACAGCTATGGCTGAAAAAAGATTTACACGACGACTTGAGAACCTCCTGCTTTTTTTGAAACCAGTTTTTTTTTATTGCTGGAGATCAGCAGACAGGCAGACGGCCCACTTGATGGAAAGCGGTTACCATCGCCTATGGACATTTGCAACACCAAAGATGCTACAAATGCGCTGCTGCTCTCTTAAGGGAGACTGGAACCTGGTCACTAATGCCGGAACACAACTTAAGGTTGTTATGGCGACATACTTTAAACCAGGGGTGGTAGCCATCCAGTCGGGCAAATGCCCTACCACCTGGCTGTGGGTTGTTAAGTCGCCTCTTACGACAGGCCGCTCCAACGCAGGAAATTGTATTCTTTCTCCGTTCCTGCACGGATAAGTTAAAAGTCTTAAAATTTCTTAATGATTGGATTAAATGGGTGCCAATCATTGAGAGGTGTCAAAAATATATTAGTATAGAAATAAAATCACCATTTGATTTTGGGGGTTTTTGTGGACTGTATAGGTTCAATTTGGAGTGGAAGGAACTCACCGGATGCAGCTGCTCTGGTTCTCTTCTGCTTCAAAGTCAGCAACAGGTCCGAAGAGTCCTTTTAACTTATTTATGTATTTATTTCGCGAGACGTGCGCACAGTCTTATTTTTAAGAGCGGTTTTTTTATATACGACGGAGCGATCAAATCTTTGCGTGTGGTGCGAACGACGTACTGAGACGGAACGGGGGCTGCGGCTCTTGTCGTGCGTTTTTAGTATAATTTTTTACATCAGTTTGATGTGACGAGAATAGGACGGGTGGGAAGGTTTTGTGGAATGAAGGAAATCAAAACAAAAAAAATGCGATAATTAATTACCAGGTTTGATAAAAAAGGAACTTACGATACTAATTTGTTTGGATGATGACAGTGGTCGTTACGTATTAGTAAGTTAAACAAAAAGTATATAATAGTCTTCAAGAGGAAAAAAATTAGCAAGCTGAAGTGGCAGTGGGCCGGCCAATTTTGTCGCAGGACTAATGGCCGCTGGAGCACACGAGTACTAGAGTGAAGACCGCGTCTCGGCAAACGTAGTGTGGGACGCCCTCCAGTCCGGTGGACCAACGATCTGCGCAAGGTCGCCGGTAGGGACTGGATGAGGACAGCAGAGGACCGGGATAGATGGCGCAAACGCAAATTTGGGGAGACCTGGCTGGCTACCACCCCTGGTTTAAAGTATGTCGTCATAACAACCTTGAGTTGTGTTCCGGCATTAGTGACCAGGTTCCAGTCTCCTTTAAGAGAGCAGCAGCGCATTTGTAGCACCTTTGGTGTTGCAAATGTCCATAGGCGATGGTAACCGTTTTCCATCAAGTGAGCCGTCTACCTGTCTGCTGATCTCCTGCAATTAAAAAAAAACCTATAAAAATACGGCTATAGACAGTTAAATTAAGTGAGATGTTTTTTATCATCTCACAATACGCTGAAGCCATCTAGATTCAGTAAGAGTAATTCAGTTATGACGTCATACCCTTAACACGTCAAATAGCGTATTAAGTATGGTTTTAACAGTAGTTGTTTCAAGTTGTTAATAATATATTAACAATATTCTATTACTGGCTAAATACAATTAATTACAAGTAACTAGTGGTCGCCCAGTGGTCGAAAGTCGACCATAATTAATTTAAATTGTAAGTTTGAACATTATCAAGATGTGTGTGTGTCAAATACGTGGTAGTGTGTGTAATGTTTTTTTTATTAATTTAATGTATTTTTTTATGCACGATTTAAAAAAAATATTAGAATTCTTCACTCCTCTGTATAAACTATAAGTGTAAAAAATGTTACACTCCTCCGTCCGCGCAATTTTCGTAAAAAGGGGTACAAAGTTTTTGCTTCATGTATGATAATGATGTTTATTTTACAAGTAACTTTACCATGATATTTTAAGAGTGGTGGCAGTATAGTACATTATTGTACTAGTGTGTAACATTGGTGATTACCGCCGAGGCGCCATTGAGACTCGAGCCGTAGGCGAGGGTCTTAAGAGAGCCGAGGACGGTAATCATCAATACACACGTGTATCATACGACGTTTTTCAACACACTTGTGAATAAAATAACAACAAAAACTCATTTTATTTAGTAGATAAAAAAAGTTATATATGAGTGAAAGTTTTATTTATTAAACACGTACGAGTTAAAATTATCTATTTAAATAAGAAGTTGCATGAAATGAGCAAGCAATAGGAACATTAATTTATTTGTTCTATAGAACACGATCTTTTTTTTTGAATAAAAACTTTTTTAAGAACAAAGCAACTCAACCAATAAAATTAAAAAAAAATCTATAAGTCACTAGTGAGTTATAATGTTTTTTAGTCACAGTTTGATAATGGGTGTCATTCTGTGCCTAATTGCGGTGACCATAGAGCCACTTTATGAGCAAGTGTGTTGAAAAAGTATTTTATTAACGTTTTTTTATTTGAACGTCTTTTACAGTTAATTGTACAATGTGTCACATGTCCGGTTGGGAATTAAACTGAAACTACATTACATTATAGAAGATAATACGTATTTCTACACGCTGACAAAAGTTCTGAATAGAGCCATTTATCAGTTGGAAATGATAAATTAGCGTTTGAAAGAGACCGGCCGGGAATGGGCCCGTTTGATCCGCACCTTCGCGCCAACTCCATCGAGACGGATGTCCGGTCCAACTCGCCCACAAACTGGGCCAAGGACGAGTTTCACCTGCAGACATTATAATTACAGATTTCTCTACCGTATCTATAGTGAATATTTTGTCACGCCATTCACGTTTACAAAGTTTTGAAATTACGAATTGATTACATGAAACCATGTTTTCTATTATGAGTTTGAACTCGACTGCTGACAAACATTCAACATGAGATGTCACTTCTATCAAACGTGACATTTTGAACTATTGAAAAAGGCGAGTGACTGTCAATTCGCACACAACGAAGGGTTCCACGGAGGTGATGTTTTTTCGTCAGTTAACTATCAAAAATACTTCATAATTATCTGAAAAACTAGTCAAACTAAACATATTTCTGTTGAACCTATTCTTTAAACTTCTTTAGGCACGTTGGGCACTTTTGGTATGAGGAAAAGCTCTGAATTCGCGCGACCGTCACGCTCACATACAATTTTCACTTACCGTTCTAAAGTTACACATTTTACGACTTTGAAAGAAAATATTTCCCCATTTGTTAGCCAGGATTCGAAACCACGATGACATTGGACTGAGACAGGTACTTTATCCACTAAGCTACCACAGCTTAACTATACAAGTAAGAGCTGTAACAACATTACAGAAAATATTTATTAAGAGAGAAATAAAGTAGTGCGGTCTGCTCTATCATGTGGGCATGTGTGTGTGTGGGGGGGGGGGGGGGGCAGTTATGGTCCGCGGGGCAACTCCATCGGCCAAATTGCTCCGTAAATAACGACGTGCCAGAGCAGCCCATACAACACGGCCTACAATGCAATACAATACTCCCGCTCAACGCTATTATTTTATTGCGACGAAAAAACATCTGCAATATGGTGGGTGTAATGCATACAGATATAATAAATATTTCATATTTTAATAAATAACTGTAGTTAAAACTACACTGATGAACTACATTTCACTAACGACGACATTTGTAGTTTAGTGAGTGATATGCGCTAGCTTAGCCCACTGAAACTTAAATAGCTCGGCTTCGATTTCCGATAAAGTAAATTTCGTAAAAAAGACCCTTGAATCGTGCAGAAACGGAGAAAGACTACAATTTCCTGCGGCCGGGTGACCTGTCGTAAGAGGCGACAAAACAACCCACAGCCAGGTGGTAAGGCATTTGCCCGACTGGATGGCTACCACCCCTGGTCTAGAATATGCTGCCATAACAACTCCAGTCCAACTCCAGAGCAGCAGCGCATTTGCAGCACCTTTGATGTTGCAAATGTCCATAGGCGATGATAACCGCTTTCCATCAGGTGAGCTTTCTGCCTGTCTGCTGAACTCATGCAATATAAAGAAAGGAAATTCCATTAATTAGTTTGGTTCTGTATAAAACGTTGTTGTTTAGAAGTTCATTAGCTAAAAATAATCGAAGACATCTAGGGATCTTGCAAATTTTATTTAATTGAATAGCAAAGTGGGCTTATCCCTTTATTTTTCGTCGATTCGCTGTCAGTTTTTTTTTAATTGCAGGAGATCAGTAGACAGGCAGATGGCCCACTTGATGGAAAGCGGTTACCATCGCCTATGGACATTTGCAACGCCAAAGGTGCTACAAATTCGCTTGATCACTAATGCCGGAACACAACTCAAGGTTGTTATGGCGACATACTTTAGACCAGGGGTGGTAGCCATTCAGTCGGGCAAATGCCCTACCACCTGGCATAAATCAGTCCGGTGAAATATGTGTCATTTATAGAGGAAGTGATGCCATCAAGTACCTAATAAACTCGATTTACCATTACTTATCACACTCCGAAATCACAAAGTCAATTAAATCTTTTATATTGCCTGAAGCAGGCAGATGGGGATACGCAGACGGCCCACCTGATGGAAACTGGTGACAGCCTTCTTGAATAACTCCAATGTCGCATGTACGAAATGATCCCAGTTAAGTTTGCATTTAACTAAAGAAGAAATATTACGTTGAACCTTCTCCAAAACGGCTAGAATTGTAATTAACCACATCTTACTACCGAGATATAAGAGCATGCGAACATTGTACACGCACCACCATTAACTGCGGTTAATTCCATTGGAAATGGAGTGCGGGGCTTATTCAGGGGCTATCAAATATTCAGGGGCTATTAGACAAAGGCGGAGTGCACGCGGAGGCCTCCTCGCAGATTTCCTTAATTAGCCGGAGAGGCACTAACGCCCCGTTTGTGACGACCGCTAATGGGGACGCCCTCCACTTGCTATTATTCATGTCGCCTCTTCATCTTTATTCATAATAATATTATGATCTTATTCAATTTAACCTAAATTGGCTAATGGCTTCAAAGGGGTGCAATACGTCTATTTCGTTACCAAAAGCTGCAAAGTGCTCACCGCCGCGTATGTCCTTTGAAAACAATATGTACAATTTTAAATAATTCTAATATTATAATAAATATTAAACACGGAAATTAAAACTAAAATACATTACGTAATAGGTCACTGCCAGCGGGGAGAGTGCCCAGAAGGCTAGCTGCATTGACACGATGAACAATTTAGTATATTTTTCAAAGTACAAGTGTCTAAACCTTTTTTATTAAATTTGCTTACTTTTAAAATAATTTTCTTTTCTATTTGCTTATTAATAAAGTAGAATAGAATAAATAACACTTTATTACTCGCCAAATATACAATTACAAAAATGCGCGATTACAATATTGTCATGGTAAAACAATAGGCGGCCTTATCGCTCAAAGCAATCTCTAAATCTCTAACCGTCTCATTAATAAACGTAGATTATAACTAGACTAACTTTACTCCTAGTATATAATATGTCAGTATTAATAAACATGAAGTAAAGTTGGAGTATCCTAATTCGACTTTACTCTCCGAGTAAGAGTTACTCCAAGCTATCGGATAATTATAGGATGGATTATGCTTAGTAGACTAAGCAGTTGTTTCAATTAGGTCTTAAAAAAAATTGTTTGCTATGACGTTTTTGTAATATTTTAACCTGCAAATCATTATGGTTTCCGAAACAGAAAACCACATTATAAATATTAATTCTAGAATACCACGATACCAAATTTTAACTTGCCTTCTAAACTTGCCTACCAAATATTAACGGTTTTATTTAATTTTAAATAATAAAATTAAAATATGCGAAGTTACGAGTAAGTGAAAAATAAAAAAAACCTACTACAAAACAAAAAAACACATTTGAAGACATAAACGCTTACATTAAAGTTTCTTATATACAGTGTATTATCTATGGTCGGTTTAAAACAATAACTTTTTTATAGCTACTGTTCGCTTCACTTTGTTAAATGCATCTAGTGACATTGTAAATGTCATCTGTCAACATTATGCGTCAGTTTATGGTCGTTTTCATTCACCTAATCGGCTTTTTACTTTTAAAGTTATAAATGGTGCCATAACTTATTTATTACTCTTGGTGTAAGGAAGGTGTTGTTGCTCTGAGGCTACTTCTTGTTTATTAATAACATTGTCGCAATGACGTTAACACTTTGTTATTGTTACATTCGAGAGCGGGATGCGTGCGAAGTAAAAGCCGGTTATTAGCACACTGAAGTGAGACGTTTATTACACAACAGTTATTTACAGAGTAACTAGTCCAGCCTAAAGTCGGAGTAATCCTAGGAGTAAGACATTTTTATTAATACATACATACATACATAACTTCACGCCAGTTCCCTTGCGAGGTAGGCACGAACAACAGAGCGCCATTTAGGCCCATTCTTACACACCTCACTTGCTTCTTTGACATTCATAGCTCTTGTCATGCACGCTCGTCTGTTCTTAAGGCTCCTGAGATCACCCTCCGCTAGTACACGATCAATTTGATCATGGAAGGTGTGTCGTGGCCTTCCACGACTTCTGCATCCATCCACTTTTGCATTGTATATCTGTTTAGTCATTCTTTCATCATGCATTCTTTCCACATGCCCAAACCACCGGAGCATTCCTTTCCTTACCTTCACCCCGACACTCTCTTTCAGACCAACTCTCTTTCTTACTTCGGTATTAGGAACGCGGTCCGCAAGCGTCACTCCGCAGATTTTGCGCAGTGCTCGCATCTCGACCGCGTTTACTCTACTTTCAAGCTCTCTCTTCCATACCCAACTCTCGCTTCCATACGTGAGCGTAGGTACCAGCACCGCGTTGTGTATGGCGAGCTGGGCCTTCTGGCTGAGGTTCTTAGCGCCTAGAAGTTTACCTAACGCTCCATTCAAACTATTCCCCAAATTCACTCTTCTTTCTATATCAGCGGTGTACCTTCCATCCCTGCTAAAAGCACATCCAAGATATACAAACTCATTCACTTGCTCTAGCAAAACATCATCGACCATTATCTTTGCATTCGTTCTGGTTTCTTCTCTTTCAAACACCTTCTTTTTATTAATAAGACGGTAAATTAATTATTTGCAAATGGCATATTATAATCACATGCGATATTTCTTTTGATCATTAAAAATATTATCATTTTTTAAAAGCGATACTTAGGGCTTCTGGCGCCCGCCTCCGGAGAATCGTTTAGTGACATTGGCATGTGTCTCGATTTTTTTTAAATCGGCAGACAGACACACCCACTGTATATCCCCAAATTAAGCAAGTTACGCTTGTGTTATGGTTAATATACAACAAACCACTCCGGGGCCGATCCCAGACACTCCATACAGACCATAGTAAATAACGGAGCAAATTCGTTTCCGAAATTTAACGTACCAGGAATTGAACCCGGAGCCTCTGCGTTGCGGTGAGGTAAGCCGGCAAAGGCTTAGCCCGCTCAACCGGAGAGGTCGTCATATATTGATAGTTGTAAGATATAGCATTTACTTCCACTTTATTTTGATACTTGTCATGTTCGTACTATGAATCTGCGAAAAGTTAAAATCGACGACGATTCGCGAATCGTGTATGATCATCACGAATGTAAAACGCATTTCGTTTTAACCGACTTGAAGAAGGAGGAAGTTTTCAATACGTCAGTATGTTCTTTGTTCGTTACTAGATTTCTGCGTCAATTGTGAACCGATTTTCAATTTTTTTTACATCGAAAGGTTATGATTCCGAATTAGTCCCATTCTCACCATTTGTTGTTGTTTTTTATGTTTTACTTGGCACCGACTTCAAGATGTTGTAGAAAGAAGGCGGAAAAGCATTTATTTTTTGCTTTCTAGTTTAAAGTTGGTTATGTTTTTATATAATAACAATAATATATAAGTATAATAATAAATGCCGCACTGCTGGGCTCGGGCCTCCGAATTTTTAGGGGAATGCCCATTATACCCGCCACGTTTATCCTAGGAAGATCGTATTTCATAGTAAATAAGCTAAATCTATACATATATAGGTATAATGTATTAAAATCGTAGAGGTCGAATTTCTGTACAATGAAAAAAAATGCTAAAAACCAAATCAGGGGGGTGTAAGAAGTGAAATAAAACTAATTTAATTTTTTTTGTTTCTCTGTTTGTCTGTCTGTTTGTACCGGCTAATCTCCGAAACGACTGGACCGATTTAAATAAAATTTTGTATTGTGGTAGCTTATATCCCTGATCAACATATAGGATACTTTTGATCCCGAAAAATTAAAGAGTTCCCGTGGGATAGTTAAAAAACCGCACCACGCGGACGAAGTCGCGGGCATCAGCTAGTCTTCTATAAAATGAATAATTGTTGACCACTTATGATGATACTATACAAATTATAGCAAAACAAACTGTATTTCAATTCTATAGTTCATTTAAAACATTTCCGCAAATAAAGCTGTTGAAAGTAATGGATATTTGTAAGATGACAAGTAGGCGAGTAAGCCGTCAAAAGCCGCGGCGTAACTCCCGGCCGTTGTGCGCGCTCGTCGCCCGCGGACCCGAGGTCCGCACATCGGCCCGATGAGGCGAACACAAGAAAATTGAAAATGAAAATATAATGTGTATGTGAGGCCCGTACGGGGGTGCGCGGATCGCGGCTCTGCATTATTCACGCTCTGCCGCAGGGTTGCCTCTTTCCCCTCTACTAGCTGTATCTTGATTCAAGAAAACAATATTATATTCAAACCATTTTTATGTGTGTGTGTTTTTGATGAGGAAAACGGAGCACCGGCATGAGTGGCGCCGACTTGGGGAGAACTACGTCCAACAGTGGACTGTGACTGGCTGAAGACGGCACGTGTTCATGCCTGTATGAGTTAGCAATGTGGATCAAATAATATTCCAGCTTAAATCTTGAACAGGTCTTTCTTAAGTCGACTGTATCATGCGATTTTTATTAAATTTCAAAAGATTTAACTGCTATCTTTTATAAATCTTTAACCTTATTTTGACAGATTAAAAAAATATATACTGTAGGAGTTCAGCAGACAGGCCGACGGCCCACTTGATGAAAAGCGGTTACCATCGCCTATGGACATTTGCAACACCAAAGTTGCTACAAATGCGCTGCTGCTCTCTTAAGGGAGACTGGAACCTGGTCACTGATGTCGGAACACAACTCAAGGTTGTTATGGCGACATACTTTAGACCAGGGGTAGTAGCCAATCCAGTCGGGCAAATGTCCGCCTTTTACGACAGGCCGCCCGGCCGCAGGAAATTGTATTCTTTCTCGGTTCCTGCACAGATAAAATATTTTAAATACCCTAATTTTTTCATTAATCGACATAAATTGAGAGAACGAAGACTAAGGTGATATGGGCAATTGGGCTAGTAATAAGGAAGGCTGGGAGTCACGTGACAAAAATAAATTTAAACTGGAAAATTGATGGATATAATTATAAAGGTAGACAAAAAAAAAGATGGCTGATCTAGGGAGTGACAGAGAACGTATGATAGAATAGAGGAGTATAAATTGGAAAAAACATATTACACCGATCCTAAATAATTGGGAAAGGTGAAAAAAGATGGAGAAAAAATACGTTTTCATAAAATGCTCATAAACTTTGCCTCTTTATAATACAAGTAAAGATGAAATAGGTTACGATAAAAATAATGATAAAATATCGTTCGAACGGATAGCGCTGGCAACCCTAGGTGTCGCGCTGCGGTGGCCTCGCGCCGTCTGCGAGGCCTCAAATCATATCTTGTGCGTGAAATACGCACGTACCCACCATCATCAATTTAAGCAAAAAATATTTTTTAAATAATGGTCTTATTTTTAACAGAACTACAAAAAATTTAATCTACAGTTCTATCCTTTAATATTATACCGTTTATTTAATACCAGCTGTGCCCGCGACGTCGTCCGCGTGGAATTTGCTTTCAAAACCCTCCGATTTTGAAACACTCTTCATTGGTGCTTCGCTCCTATTGGTCTTAGCGTGATGATATATAGCTTATAGCCTTCCTCGATAAATGGGCTATCCAACACTGACAGACCAGTAGTTCCTGAGATTAGCGCGTTTAATCAAACAATATTAGTATATTTGGTTACAACACTAATACTTACATTTTAAATATCGCGAAATCTTTTGAATGAAACGTCCGAATTGAATAATTCAAAAAGTTCTAGAAGTAATTTATTTTGATAAGGATTAATACCAAGGTACAAAATAAAGAGTTTTTGAAGCGACGACATTTAAATTATTTAAAAAAATAAAAGAAAACACTTATTGTGAGATAACTACGATAGTTAGATATATGGTTACGCGATATTTTTTTTAGACAATTATATGTTCTGCAAATTACGGCAGAACGGCTGAACGGGTCTGAATGAAATTTGGCATAGAGATAGATTATAGTTTGGAATAGTACACAGGCTACTTTTTATCTTGGAAAAATGTACGGTTCCCGTGGTATAACAGTAACGGGAGCGAGGCCACGGGCAAAAGCTAATTTTTAACCCAGTTCAAAAAGGAAGAGGTTTTAAAGGCGTCTGTATGTTTTTTTGTATGTTCGTTACTCGATTTCTCTGTCAATTGTGAATCGATTTTCAAAATTTTGAATCGTAAGTTTATCCTCCCGAATTGGTCCCATTGTCACCATGTAAGGATCTGATGAGTGGAATTCAAGGAATTAGAGAAACTGACGAAAATTGTTAACCAACTTCTCCGTAACATAATATTTCCGTCAACTGCAAACCGATTTTGATATTATTTTCTTTACTCGTAAGTGTATACTCCCGAGGTAGTACCATGGTCACCAAGTCAGGATCTGATAAGTGGATCAGATCCCAGATTATTAAAGAACGCCGTGCGCCTAAATTGGAAAACGCTTGTATACGCGTGTAGGTATTACATTTTCTACAGGCGCTTAATTTTTTATATGAATGTTACGCTATTTCTCCGTCAGTTATGGAACTATTTTTAAATTGTTTTTTTATAACTCGCGAGATGATCCCATAATCACCAAGTCAGGATTTGATTCGTGAATTGCAAGGAAATCAAGAGCAACCATTGTTGAAGAGCATATACACCGAAGAGTGAGGTGGCAAAGTATACGCGAGCCAGTTGTATAATTTCTACAGGTGCTTAATATATTATTTTTAAAGCTATTGAAATATATGCCCAACTAAAAAGTTTTTTTTTAACAAAGACAAAACCGACTTCACTCTAAGAACCAAAAAATAAATGTTTAACCGACGACTTCTTTCTACAACATCATGAAGTTGGTGCGAAGCAAGACATGAAAATTACTATATTTTGTATATTGTCGCTGTTATTCTATGTTTTGCTTCGCAACGACTTCAAGATGTTGTAGAAAGAAGTCGGTTTTGTTAATTATATATATATGTACGGCTATTTTTTTTAACATTAATTTTATGAAATTCTGTTACTTAAGTAAAGACTGAGTCTTACTTATTTATCTCAGATAATTTGAATACAATTATTTTACGAGTGAAAACAACATGAAAGTATTCATTAGTATTCATTTTGGCTTTAAGTACAATTAAGTTACATAATACTATAAGTATAACCGCGTTATTAAAGGGTTCTTTCTTTTTTTTGAGTTGCCTACTCAGGACATAATAAATTATTTATGTCCTGAGTATTAATATTGCCATTTTAGTATTAAATCCCGGATACGTGCAGAGCGTTCACTTCAGAGCCTGGGTTCAATTTCTCTTCACTTTTTACTATACTGCAAATCGGAAAAAATACAAAAATAAAGTGAAATTTGCGTCACAGTTTAATTTGGAAGAGGGCAGTTGAACCTTTCTGCCCTGTAACCGTACCCCACGGTAATGAGGTCCAGGGATATGCAAATATGGGGGTGGGCCCGGATTCCAGTCACGTCAAAGCACTGGACACGTAAAGGGAAAAATTGGGGACCCTTTCATGTATTAGCGACAATCGGGGCCCACCTTAGTAATAACGGGCACGGGAGGATATTTGTTTTAAGCGACATTTGGAAAATTTGTCGGAAGAAGAATGAGTCAAAAAATCACGTCATTAATACACTATGGATTATATTTCAAAAAGAAGAATACCTACAGATTTTAAATTATAAACCAGGCTTTTGTATATCGTTAAGTTCAAGACATAAGAATGAAAAAGATAATTATGTCTCGTCATGTTGTCAAAAAAAATGCTACAAACAAATAGCTATTTGCCCCTCGTTATAAATAAATAAATAATCGGCAGACAAACACACATATTGTATATCCCCAAATTAAGCAAGTTACGCTTGTGTTGTGGGTGATATACAACGGACCACTCTGGGGCCGATCCCAGACACCCAGACCATAGTAAATAATGGAAGAAATACGTTTCCGAAATTTACTATACCAGGAATCGAACCCGGAGCCTCTGCGTTGCAGTGAGGTAGGCCGGCAAAGGCTTAGCCCGCTCAACCACAGAGGCCGTCCGATTATGATTCTTACTTATGTACAAATGCTACTATTGACGAATTTTGAATGCGAAATAGTTAGATTTTACGTTCCGCAAAGCATTTAAAAAATATTATTGCATGAGTTTAGCACACAGGCAAACGGCCCACCTGATGGAAAGCGGTTACCGTTGCCTATGACATTGGAAATATCAGAGGTGCTACCGATATGCTGCCGGCATTAAAGGGGAGACTGTAACCGAGCCACTAATGCCGGAACTTAGTAAACTCTAGAGCAATGTTCCGCAAACTTTTTGTGTTCAAGGTACATACATACATACATAACTTCACGCCAATTCCCTTGCGGGGTTCATGCGTTCTTTCCACATGCCCGAACCACCGGAGCATCCCTTTCCTTACCTTTACCCCGACACTCTCTTTCTTACTTCGGTATTACGAACGCGGTCCGCGAGCGTCACTCCGCAGATGTTGCGCAGTGCTCGCATCTCGACCGCGTTTACTCTACTTTCATGCTCTCTCTTCCATACGTGAGCGTAGGTACCAGCACCGCGTTGTGTATGAAATCGAAAATTTTTGGAGGTACATCACAAATAAAAATAATTTTTTAAGTAATATTAATCAACATTTATTTATCACCGAAACAATATTTATTATTAATCAACAAACCTAAAGTTTAAATTGCAGCATAACCTTACTTTTCCGAGGCACACCAATTGATGACCACGGTACATACTTTGCGGAACACTGCTCTTGCATACTGTAGTTTTTATGGTTATTTGTAGCGCAGCTTGATCATATAATCATATACTTAGTAGATGTGCGCAACATACAGACACACTGTTATAATCTGCACCTTCTTACAGAAAGTCATTTTGATATTTGTGTAACCTGTTTCAATGACAGCAATTCAATCCATTATAAAAAACGACGTGATACTTGTGTAACGACATTTCGCAAATAGATATTACTAGCTGTGCCCACGACGTCGTCCGCGTGGAATTTGCTTTCAAAACCTTCCGATTTTGAAACATTCTTCATTGGTGCTCCGCTCCTATTGGTCTTAGCGTGATGACATATAGCCTATAGCCTTCCTCGATAAATGGGCTATTCAACACTGAAAGAATTTTTCAAATCAGACTAGTAGTTCCTGAGATTAGCGCGTTCAATCAAACAATATATTAGTATATTTGAATACAACACTAATACTTACATTTTAAATATCGCGATATCTTTTGAATGAAACGTCCGAATTGAATAATTCAAAAAGTTCTAGAAAGGTATTAAATTCGTCTTGAATATGGAGTAATTTATTTTGATAAGGATTCATACCAAGGTACAAAATAAAGAGTTTTCTAAGAGACGGAATTTTAATTATTTAAAAAAATTAAAGAAAACACTTATTGTGAGATAACTACAATAGTTAGACATATGGTTACGCGATATTTTTTTGTAGACAATTATATGTTCTGCAAAGTGGTAGTACATTGTTTTGTTCTATAATCAATAGTTTTCGCAGCGCACGCCGTGTAAGGATTTTTTCGGGTCATTTTTTTACACCTTGGGTTACATTATTGGACTTTTAGTAAAGATCCCTTCATTTTTTGAAAATATAATATACCCTATAGCCTTCCTCGATAAATGTACTATTCAACACTGAAAGAATTTTTCAAATCGGACTAGCGGTTTCTGAGATTAGAGCGTTTAAACAAACAAACTCTTCAGCTTTATAATATTAGTATAGATTATATTAAACACCTGCTTACGTAAACGTATACGAGAAGAGAAATAAATTCCAAAGGCATTATTCCGTTTGCAACGGCACACCAAAACATCCTGTTGATTAAACAGGCGCGGATTTGAAGAATGAAATCGTAACGAGCACGTTTCCTGGAGATCTGTTGAAGAATTCAAATCCGCTGCAGCGGTTATTGTATTATTCAACGTGTAAATCTGAAGCGGGCTTAATTTCGACGAAGTACGAGGAGTCCCAAACGTCTGCTGGCTTTCTGACTAATGCTATTTATCCTACTGCATCTGTGTAATGAATAATATCTAAGTGATAGGCTCCTCCAATTGGATTAGGTAACACAACTAAAAAAGCTTTTCTTTTTTATATTATGACAACTTCCCCAGCATCACACGTCTGCCATGTTGGACAAGTATTGTGTTTACATATGTGCATTGCAAATTTCCTGCTCGCTGCCGTAGAAGTGGGAATAATATTCACGACACATTATATTTGAAAAGAGTAAGGCTAATGCACTTGTTAAAATGAGGTCGTTTAACTTGGCACTGGCACCTCAGAAGTCATGTTATATTAGATTATTTTTGACAGCATGTTTTGATATAATCTTCTGTCCTGTTATGTCTCAATTTCAATCGTGTATTACTACATTATACATACATACATACATAACTTCACGCCAGTTCCCTTGCGGGGTAGGCACGAACAACAGAGCGCCATTTAGGCCCGTTCTTACACACCTCACTTGCTTCTTTGACATTCATAAGTCTTGTCATGCACGCTCGTCTGTTCTTAAGGCTCCTGACATCACCTTCTGCTAGTACACGATCAATTTCTTCTACTTGTGCATCCATCTAATTTTGCATTGTATATCTGTTTAGTCATTCTTTTTACATGCCCGAACCACCGGAGCATTCCTTTCCTTACC
Source organism: Dendrolimus kikuchii (assembly GCA_019925095.2). Classification (NCBI taxonomy): domain Eukaryota; kingdom Metazoa; phylum Arthropoda; class Insecta; order Lepidoptera; family Lasiocampidae; genus Dendrolimus; species Dendrolimus kikuchii. Next base: position 23,349,840 of record CM034402.1, on the reverse strand, counting down.
TTCACCCCGACACTCTCTTTCAGACCAACTCTCTTTCTTACTCCAGTATTACTACATTATAGTACATTAATATCCTTGAAAACAAACCACTGCCGATCCTAATTTGTCTACAGTACCATCTGTATACAGTGGGAGATTGCCCACCGTTTAGAAGAACTGAGGTGGTCAATCCAGCCATCCATCTATATATTAAATGTATGTAAAAAGTAGGCAGCTACACCACCAAGTACGTTCTTCATTCCTAGAATAGATAATATTATGAACACTTGTTGTATTTGAAGTCTCAAGTAATATCTCTCAGACGAGTACAAATTGGTTCTCAGAAAAAAGTAATATATTGAAATTTCCAGAAAAATATGTTTTACACAGCGAGAATACAATATATTGGTACAAAATAAATTTCTATTTTAACTTGTTTTACATTACATTTTATTACTTTTCTAAGAATTACACTTAGAAGAGTTCAATTTCTACTAGACTGCGATAGAATTAATTGAATAACATCTTATGAGGTTAGGCTTCTACGTAAAAGTTTGAATCGTTTCTTTTAATGCGGTACTTTATTTTGTGTAATAAAGAGCATGTGGTAGAAAGCATTTAAGCAGATTATCGCTTTGTGCTGCATGGCCTAGGACACAGCTGAGGCCATGAAGAATTTTAATAATTAAAAGATATCTCAACCAGTCAATAATTAACTACTTGTTGAGATTACTAACATTTATTTTCGCTTTACAGTGAATTGGTGGTTTGCTACGTGAATCAAGTGTTAAAAATATTGTTACATACCAACAAAGAAATAGGCACACCTGCCGGTCGTAATAGCGCGGTTTATTGCCTTCCGGATTTAGGAATTCTTTTGTTTACTTTGTGTTTAGAATTTGTAATTAAGAAAAACATGCTATTGTTTTTCTACTGGTTTTATGGCCGTCATTAGTGTCGATTAAATCCTTATTGTTATTGTTTACGACTTTGTTGGCCGTTCGCAGGTGTGCAAATTACATTTTCTTGGAAGAACCCAGCCCACGAGATTCCATTGTGTATTGTACAGTTTATTATAAAACAATGCCCGAACGAAGGGGTGAGGCAGTCGAGCGAAGATTACGATACCAGCAAGACGTGTGCATTCAACAAGCGATATAGTGACGGACTTTGCGCGTGTTACTGAATCGTGCAGTTTGTTCTAGTAGTGTTTAGTTATATTTGTACCTATGTTATACGTGTTTGTATAGTTCTAATAAATTCTATAGTAATTGCAACGGCATTTTAATGTCGAGTCCCACACTCGTAACAATATTATCGTCAGATTATTTTGTAAAAATATTTAGAACAGGTCTATTTTTGCTGTGGTCTAATCGGCTGGTGGTTGCTCGGTAGTGGATGAATGGCAGAAGAAGAAGTAAGGTGATTAGTAATTAGCCCGTAATATACATTGATCTTAATGGTGTTTTGATATTAAAATAAGCTCTATTAAAAAGGTTTTTAAATACAAGCTTTTGAGATCCTGCATATCATGCATCAGCAGAGTGCTAGCCAAGACAAGTAAAACGAGCCCAAACACGACGGGCCTGTCTTGTTTAGTACAGGAGTTCCTATGGCCACCTTCCGACTCCATCATCAGATCAGCTCCATGGTACCATATTATTGCATTGTCACACGATATACACGTAAACCGGGAAATTGGTTAAATTTAACTTGCAAGATTCTACCCGAAATTACATAGACATCCATTGCAAGTTAAATAAAAGCTTGTAATTATGATGAAGTAGTTACAGACAATTTTCTGTTTTAATGATAGTTCTTAAATCAATGAAGAGTGTTTCAATCGTCTTTGTTTTTTTTTTGCGTGAGTTCGGCAGACACGTAGACGGCTCATATGATGGAAAGCGGTTACCATCGCCTATGAATATTTGCAACAACGAAGGTGCTACAAATGCGCTGCTTCTCTCTAAAGGGAGACTGGAACCTGGCCACTAATGCCGGAACACGCCTGGCTGTGGTTTGTTTTGTCGCCTGTTACGACAGGCCGTTCCAAGGCAGATCATTGTATTCTTTCTGTGTTCCTGCACGGATCTATATGATTTTTGCTTAAAGTGATCTATACTAGCTGTCCCGACGGACGTTGTTCTGCCCTGAAGAAATAAAATTTAGAACCCGATTCCAGTGCCACCTACCGGGTCAAAATGTAAGCTATCCTATCTTTTAAGTCGGATCAAACTGCACACGGTGTGCAAATTTGATTAAAATCGGCCAAGTAGTTTAGGAGTCCATCACGAACAAACAACGTGACACGTAATTTATATATATTAAGATATACATTTTATAAACATAGGAACATGTTGCGGGCAAGTGGTTCGAGTGACAATATGTCGGACGAGGCCCTGCGCGGCTGGCCCTCAGTAATTAAGTAAAAACAAAAGGGGGACACGGCGTATGTATGCAGAACGCGAATTAGCCATGATTAAAGGTGGGCCTGATGAGGGGGCCAATTTAATAATGGACCCGTGTGATGCCCTTCTCGCTGCAGCACGACGCAAAGCCGTATTTCATATATTATTCACAATTTACATTACCCTTCGTTGCTGTTTTAGGGAAGATGGGGCCTTTGAATAAGGGCTAATCTATTCAGGCATATATCCATATCCACCCGTACTAATATACATTTATATACGAGTGAAAGTTTTATTTATTAAACACGTACGAGTTAAAATTATCTATTTAAATAAGAAGTTGCATGAAATGAGCAAGCAATAGGAACATTAATTTATTTGTTCTATAGAACACGAATTTTTTTTTTTAATAAAAACTTTTTTAAGTACAAAGCAACTCAACCAATAAAATTTAAAAGTCAATCTATAACTCACTAGTGAGTTAAATGTTTTTTACTCACAGTTTGATAATGGGTGTCATTCTGTGCCTAATTGCGGTGACCATAGAGCCACTTTATGAGCAAGTGTGTTGAAAAAATATTTATTCCATGCTTGCAGAGCTATATTGGACCTTTAAAATAGAAATCTCGTATCCTATTTCCATATCCTTCGTTTAGGATTACATTCACATGAGTATATTTCAAATTACACATAAATTGCCATTTATCGCATTAATACATGCTCGATAATTAGCCGTTGGCACAAAAGCATCGCGTGAGATTCGACAGTTTCCCACATCCATACTAAGTATTCGCAAATAACAGTACTTGGCACGTTATTCAAAAACTTTTAAGTGGTTAAACGGTAAATACAACTTCTAGAAATACGTTATTATTTTCCAAGTGAACATGACTGTGGAACATAAAGTACCCGGGACAGAGTGCCGCAGGCTGTCCCTTTCCTTCGCGTCGCAATGTATTTCCGTCTCGTACGCACGATGCTGTTTATTGCATACATACATAACTTCACGCCAGTTCCCTTGCGGGGTAGGCACAAACAGCGCCATTCAGGCTTATTCTTACACACCTCACTCGCTTCTTTGACATTCATAACTCTTGTCATGCACGCTCGTCTGTTCTTAAGGTTCCTGACATCACCTTCTGCTAGTACACGATCAATTTGATTATGGAAGGTGTGACGTGGCCTTCCACGACTTTTGCATTGTATATCTGTTTAGTCATTCTTTCATTATGCATTCCTTTCCTTACCTTCACCCCGACACTCTCTTTCAGACCAACTCTCTTTCTTACTTCGGTATTACGAACGCGGTCCGCGAGCGTCACTCCGCAGATTTTGCGCAGTGCTCGCATCTCGACCGCGTTTACTCTACTTTCATGCTCTCTCTTCCATACGTGAGCGACGGTACCAGCACCGCGTTGTGTATGGCAAGCCAGGCTTTCTGGCTGAGGTTCTTAGCGCCTAGAAGTTTACTTAACGCTCCATTCACACTATTCTCCAAATTCACTCTTCTTTCTATATCAGCGGTGTACGTTCCATCCCTGCTAAAAGCACATCCAGGATATACAAACTCATTCACTTGCTCCAGCATAACATTTTTATGCATATGCTGTTTATTGCATACAGTTATATAATCAAAAAACATTAAAATTGACAGGACCTCATCTGTATTTACGGATGAGTAAAATTGTTAAATACGTATAATTTTGGTTTAAATTATAAAACGATTCATGTTTAGTGTATAAGAAAGTGGGCAGATGACATTATGACAGCTATCGTTAAGGGAGACGTCGTGAAAGGCGTATATAAAAGCGAGTGAAGATGTCGCGTCGGTCGCGTCGCCCGTTGTGGGGAAATCATGGACAAGAACCATACAAAACGCTTACCTGCAAGCGAATACTGTGCGGGAAGAAATCTATACACACGGAAAATATTCCAAGCATAAATTAAAATTTCGTCCCAACAAACTTGTTATCCAAAACTACAAAGAGCCTAAAAATATAGGACATTCTCAAATAACCAATAACAAACCAACATCTTGATGTCTTCACCGTACACGCTACACCCAACAAATCTGCTTGTATTTTTCCAATGATCGCAGATCAAACATTTAAAAAAATAAGGAGGCTTACATCCCGAAATGAAAAGTAAGTACTTAATAAAGACTGATTTATTTTAAATAGGGTAATTTTAAACATTGTGTTTATACTTGGATGACGAAATAATCACTTGGATTATGCTCGATGTAGACTGCACAAAGTTTTGGAGCGTATTTGATCAGCTTTACACCGCTGGTAAAACTAATAAACAATTTCATATTAATTGAATTTTGAAAACATCTCTTTGATGAAGCCAATGTTGATTACAATGGAATAACATGTTCAGTGGGTTTTAATGAATCTCCGCCCACTCGCAGTCTCGCAGTCACGCAATCAAACTGTAATTAATTCAATTACGCCCAGAGAATTCTCCTTCGTTTATTTTTACTTCGACCCAAAGTTGATATTGATTCCTCCCCAAGTTATTCGGATGATACAGAAATACAAAAATAACGATTGAAATTAGCAGTGGCGTTAAGAGCCTCATTTATCTTCAACACAATAAAGTGAATGAATGTGACGTCGTGGTAGCGTACGCGTCCCAAGCTCAAAGGGCGCGGGTTCGATCTTGGCCGGAACGCATGCACCGTTTAGTCAGTTATCTGATATAATGTGCATCTTCTTAGAATTACCACGTGCTAACAACGGTGAAGGAAAACATCGTGATGCAACTTGCACATCGAGATAACTGATGTGTCAAACCTGCCAAGCCGCCTTGGACAAGCGTGGCGGGTAGAAGCCCCAGCCCAGCTGTGGGACATTTATTATCGACGGCCTCTGTGGTTGAGCGGGCTAAGCCTTTGCCGGCCTACCTCACTGCAACGCAGAGGCTTCGGGTTCGATTCCTGGTATAGTAAATTGCGGAAACGTATTTTCTCCGTCATTTACTATGGTCTGTGCGTCTGGGATCGGACCCAGAATAGTCCGTTGTATATTACCCATAACACAAGCGTAACTTGCTTAATTTGGGGATATACAATATGTGTGTTTGTCTGCCGATTATTATATTATTATTATTTATGGGCTGATAGTATAAAGTCAATGTATGACATATATTATAATAAAGTCTAACATTATTTGCATTATAAACAGGCTTTAAAAATTACATTATCATATTGCCTATATAATCTCATCGCAGAAATAATTTCAATGATTATTTAAACAACAATTAATACATTGTTAGACTTCTTTGACATCATAATTTGCAGAAAATGTATGTATGATGCAGTGACATTTTGTATGATGACAGTGTTCAAAATTTAACTGTCATCTACGCTACCATTAAGTCCGAGTATTAGTTTTGAATTTTCATAAATGGTATAGGGTTTTCCAATAAATAAATAAATGTGAAAATAAGTTTATAGAATGTTCATTGAAACGTCACTGTCACGCTGTCAAGAGTGATATGTTGTCAATGTCACTCGCGGAGGGTCGTGACTAAGGAAGCGAGATGGCCGTAATAAGGAAGATATAACCTCTTCTAGAGAATGGTCGCCAGCGCACCAAGTATTCGACGAACCGCGATCCATTGCCTCAATCAAAGCGAATTATAACGTAATCAGTGTTAATATCAAGAGAGATGATTGCTATTTAAGCAATAGCATCATTCCATGATGAATTCTGATGAATAAAGACTTCCTGTGCTTATAAGTTTGTTTAGATGTTTATCCTGTATAATTTTTTTTTTTTTTTTTATTGCAGGAGATCAGCAGACAGGCAGACGGCCCACTTGATGGAAAGCGGTTACCATCGCCTATGAACATTTGCAACACCAAAGTTGCTACAAATGCGTTGCTGCTCTCTTAAGGGAGACTGGAACCTGGTCACTAATGCCGGAACACAACTCAAGATTGTTATGGCGACATACTTTAGACCAGGGGTGGTAGCCATCCAGTCGGGCAAACGCCCTACAACCTGGCTGTGGGTTGTTAAGTCGCCTCTTACGACAGGCCGCCCCAACGCAGGAAATTGTATTCTTTCTCCGTTCCTGCACGGATAGAGATGGATTTATATGAATTATATTTGTTGATATTGTTTAGGAACATTATTTTTCGAGTAATCGGCAAAAACGTTCAAGAAATGACCGCCTCACCAACCTTCCCCGAAGATAACGAATCTAAACGAATCATAAACCATATTCCATACTAAAAGAATATTGAATGTCACAAAGAACTTGGTTATGTCTTGTATAGTACATACATAGCTTCACGCCAGTTCCCTTGCGGGGTAGGCACGAACAACAGAGCGCCATTCAGGCTTATTCTTACACACCTCACTCGCTTCTTTGACATTCATAGCTCTTGTCATGCACGCTCGTCTGTTCTTAAGGCTCTTAACATCACCTTCTGCTAGTATTGTATTGTATAGCGTTAATTATATTTAGGTAGCTAAACGACGCTTAAGGCATCAATTTAACTGCTGTCAACTCACAATTGAGCATAAACTGTGTATACTACTTAGTCACTTTGAAGTGTCGCGCGACATCGGATTATCTCATTTAATATTATAATAGACAAGTTTCAGACGTCTCAACTAATGAAATAATCCTAATAGATATACAGACCACGTACTGTGTGATCTGGCCGATTGCCTTTCTTACTTCGGTATTACGAACGCGGTCCGCGAGCGTCACTCCGCAGATTTTGCGCAGTGCTCGCATCTCGACCGCGTTTACTCTACTTTCATGCTCTCTCTTCCATACGTGAGCGACGGTACCAGCACCGCGTTGTGTATGGCAAGCCAGGCTTTCTGGCTGAGGTTCTTAGCGCCTAGAAGTTTACTTAACGCTCCATTCACACTATTCTCCAAATTCACTCTTCTTTCTATATCAGCGGTGTACGTTCCATCCCTGCTAAAAGCACATCCAGGATATACAAACTCATTCACTTGCTCCAGCATAACATTTTTATGCATATGCTGTTTATTGCATACAGTTATATAATCAAAAAACATTAAAATTGACAGGACCTCATCTGTATTTACGGATGAGTAAAATTGTTAAATACGTATAATTTTGGTTTAAATTATAAAACGATTCATGTTTAGTGTATAAGAAAGTGGGCAGATGACATTACCATTTTTCTGGGTTTTAGACCAGGCAGTACGTGATGACCCAAAGCAGGGGGCATCGTGGGCCAGGTATCAGGTGGGGCCTTGAGCCAAGTAGGCGACCACCATAGGTCATAGGCTAAGAGTTCCTGTGCTGATATTCCCCTGCTAGCACAGTCGGCAGGGTTAAGAGCTGAGGGTACATGTCTCCAAGTAGGGTTACATGGATTGGCTGCAATGGCAGAGACTCGATTGGCCTCAAAGACCTGTAGGGATTGAGAAGGAGTTTTAAGCCAGGCGAGTACGATAGTACTGTCTGACCAACAAAAGTGTTGCTGAATGGTAATGTGGGCAGAAAGTTGAACAGAGACGCGAGAAATGAGCAGCGAAGTGAGGTGTGCAGCTGAAAGTTCCAGCTTTGGTATAGTCTGTCGGGTTTTAATGGGGGCTACCTTGGATTTAGAAACAAGTAGTCTGACGTGTACCTGACCCGTGATATTCGTTTCATGAAGATAGACTGCGGCTGCATATCCGGATTCGGATGCATCGGCAAAACCGTGTAGGGTGTAGGTGGAATCTTTGCTGGTGCAAATTGTTCTGGGGAGTCGAAGAGCAGAGAGTAGAGGTAAGTCTTCAAAAATGTGCTGAAATTGAAATGTGACATCATTGGGAGCCGATTCATCCCAGTCTAACTTTAGAGTCCATAGGTGCTGAATGAGCAGTTTTGCGCGGAAAATAACTGGGCTGATCCATCCACTAGGATCGTATAAACGAGCGATGGTACTGAGTATTGACCTTTTGGTAAATTTTTCCAGTGTAGGTACCGAAATGTGATATGTAAATTCGTCCGTTTGGGGTATCCATTGCATACCAAGTACCTTGATTGCATTGGAGTCGGGTACAACATCAAAATCCTTGGGTATGTCACATTGATCATCCGGGAAGCGTTCTAAAAGCTGACGAGAGTTTGAGGTCCACTTTCGCAAATGAAATCCCCCTAGGGCTAGTAACTCAATGAGTTCAGTCTGCAGAGCTATTGCCTTGTCAACTGAATCATGCCCAGTCAGAATGTCATCCACGAATATGGAGTGCGTAAGAACCTGTGCAGCCTGGGGAAAACGGTGACCTTCATCAGTGACCAGCTGTATAATAGATCGATTGGCGAGGAAGGGGCTGGGTCGTAGGCCATACGTGACAGTGGACAGGGCGTAAGTGAGCAGAGGTTGATCTGGAGAAGAGCGCCATAGAATGAGTTGGAACCGTCTGTGGTCTGGGTGAACTAGTATATTTCTAAACATCATCTGGATGTCTGTACTAAAGACCACTTTGTGAGTACGAAAATTTAGAATGATGTCAGTAATATCACGTTGGAGCGGTGGGCCAGTGTGCAGACAGTCATTAAGACTGACACCATTAGAGCTCTTACAGCTGCCATCAAAAACCGTGCGAAGTTTTTCAGAGTTGGCTTTGAAGATGCCATGATGCGGGACGTAAAAATGGTCTTTTCCTTTGAATGTGCTGGGGTGACAAAGAGCCATGTGGCCCATGTCAATGTATTCCTTCATGAAGTCGATATATTTTGAGCGGAGGGTAGGATCTCTTTGGAGTTTGCGCTCCAAATTAAGGAATCGTCGTAGTGCAATAGCGTGGGTTGCACCGAGCTTAGGTGCCTTTGTAAGAAAGGGAAGGGATACTATGTATCGCCCTGTGGGATCACGTGTGGTGGTAGAACGAAAGTTCTCCTCACACTCGTCAGAGGTTGAGTTGTCCTTTGATTGCACTTCTTCGACTTCCCAGAATCTCTCCAGAGCGGAGTGTATTTCTTTATTTGAGTGTTGGGGTTGTAAACAGTCAATATTTACTAGTGCTGAATTAACTTGAGGCTCAGGCTTTGTGTAGTTTGGATTGATAGGACCTAAAAGAGCGAAATTGAAGATCGTGCCGAAGGCTATTGGCCTGCCGGGGCCCAAAAAAATTTTGTTACCATCCAAAATTTGGCCCAAGACATCAGAACCCATAATCAAGTCAATAGCGGCTGGAAAACGATAAGACGAGTCTGCTAGGGGAAGCTGTGTCGAGTCGAGGAGTGGAACAACGTCAGGTAACATTGTTAATGGTAAAAGACCTGTCAAATCTGGTAGAATGTATGCCTTTGCGCTAATTACTGGGACTTCGGTGTGAATAGGGCGGAATGTGATGGTAGTTGAAGAACTAGAGTTTTGAGTCTGCTGATTACCGACTCCTGTAATTTTTAGTTCTGTGTGCTCGACAGGCAAACGTAATTTTTGTGTCATAGTTTTAGTTAACAAGGTTAGCATGGAACCGCTGTCTAATAATGCTCTTGCCTTATGAAATTCTCCAGCGTTGTCTGCTAGTTCTAGGGACACAGTGGGTAATAAAACTGGTGGATCGTGTACTGTAATGTGCTGAGTATGTGCTGAAATATGACTGTCATTTTGGTTAGCTTTATCAGAGGAAGTAACAGGGCTGCCGGGCAAGTGATTATTATGATAAACTTTATTATCATAGTGCTGAGTATGAAACTGGGATTTATTTTGTTTACGTGATGTAGTGGATGGTGTATATTGTAGCGATGGTATGGGTGGGTGTAGTGTAGTATTGTGTAAGTGAGTAGCAGGTAGTCATTGTTGTGAATTAATAGGTGAATTACGACGAGAAGAGTTTCTTGATTCCGTGGTTGGGCGGGTGTGTTCTTGTCCTCTTAGTTGTGGGGGCAAGAGGTGAGAATTGTCATATGTGGGTGATTCAAAGCCACTGCGATGTAAGGTGGTATGGTGTTTCTCGCTATCACATTCTCTACACCGTCCTGTGGATCTGCACTCGTCAGAGTAATGGGGTCCTAGACACTTACGGCACCGTTCATGAGCTTGGATAAAATCCCAGCGCCCTTGCGTAGGCTGTCTTAGGTATTCACCGCAGTTCAGCAACCTGTGTCCTCTAACGTGACACCAAGGGCAGTAATAATTATTGGTCGGTGCTGGTGGGTGGGCGGAATCTTGTGCTATGGGCTCGAAATATTGTGTAGACTGTGGGTATCCTTGAGCGTACTGTACAGGGTACGCTTGACTTTGTAGAGGATATGCAGGGCGCGTTAAAGGTGGGCGGACGGAAGTAGTGGGCTGAAAACGAACGTGCCGAATTTCTGGTCTGGGTGCAGAAGCGCGTGGTTGGTACCGTGCTGAGGGAGAAGCACGTTCAGTTTGTCTGTATGTCGGGCTGAGGGGAGGGGGGGGTGGGTTATATGTCTCAGTTTCTGTGCAACGTGCATGGTCTTCTAAGAATGTGATTACATCCTTTAAGGTGGGCAGAGTGTCTGAAGACCCATGCGTTCGTTCAAATAATGTGCGAAGCTCGCCCTTTAACTTCCGCACTACTATTGACACTAGGACGTAGTCTGAGTCATGTAGTGGTAAGTTTAGGTTTTTAAGCGCCGATTGGGTTGAAATAAGAGGGGCTAAAAATAACTGTCTGATTTGTGAGCGGGTGGTGATGTGGGGTAACTCTAGTATCATATCTATAAACCTATCAATGAGAACTCGGCGATTTTCGTAGCGATTGGCAAGTGTTGTCATCGCTACATCGTAGTTCTCATCGGTAACCTTGAGGTGTGATACCATACTGAGAGCTTCTCCGGAGAGGCAAGAAAATAAATAGTGTAATTTAACTGCACCTGACAAATTACCGGCAGTGTCCGTAAGGCTTTTGAAAATAGTTATGAAAGATGGCCAATCCTCAAGCTTGGAAGAAAATTTGGGTAGATCTATTTTGGGCAGAACAGTAGACGTGGAGAATGTGGGCGAGCTTGGTTTGATGCTTGAGCTGATGGTGATGTTTGCCACCAAAATTTTTTCATATGCTTCTATAGCCGAGGTGTAGTAGTCAAAGTACCATTTTTCCACTTTGTCGTCAAGGTCTTTAGAGTCCAAGATCTCATAATATACTGTATCCAACTTGCCCTTTATATCGTCCAATTTTGTAAAGCGCCCTATGAAATCGTTTACACTATACTTTTTGTCTCCTTTTAATATAAGGTTAGCTATCTCTAATAGGAAAGTTATGTACTTATGGGTTTGCATAAAGATGGCAGATTGCGATTTGGTAGGCATGACGATGAGAAGTGCACAATAAGAAAAGGAAAAGCAAACGAAAAAAAAAAAAATTTTTTTTTTTTTTTTTTTTTTTTTTTTTTTTTCTTTTTTTTTTTACTAATGCTAATAAAGAACACGCAAGAAAGCAGCCAGAGAAACGTAAGAAATACGAAATAAATAAAAATGATTAGGAAAAAAAATATATATCAAACTGTCGTGTGCGCTGAGTCTTAATAAACACGAAGCTATATATAAGCTATAAAAGTTGCACGGCAAGCTAACCACACCGAGTGAAACGAATATAATATTCAATATTATTATATCGATCCGATATCACGTTTAGTGCAAGTATTCGAGAATAGGTGTGCTGAATAAAGTACAGAATACGTACTCGAGGTTATATTAACCTACCTACGTACCAAAAAATAGTTATCGTGTAGCAATTTGCGTAATTATCTGAGGAATGTGGAATGGGTATTCAAATATATAAGGGCAGAAGTAATATGTTTATAAGAAAACAAAAAAGAAAAAACAAGGGCAGAAAACGGGTAAATGGGCAGATTGATAATGATTGTTTATTTAACTTTTTAGGTATGCGAAAATTTACAATTTGGTTTGAATTAACCATAAAATGGCAAAATACGGTTGTTGCAGACTGTATAAATAGGTCGCCAGTTGGAATATTCGGTTCGAAAGACCATATGATCTGGCCGATTGCCAGATTTCAAGGGTGCAAGGGTAAGAGGGAATGGAGATAAATGGACTCACCCGTAATAATATGAGCTGAGTAACCGGAGCGTCTGCGATACAGGAGCAGCAGTGCGTGTTCTCTTGTTATATATCTCCCGCTTCACAACTAGATTCACTTGCCACTTATCACCAAGCTCTTGGAACCCGGTTAGTATTGCAATTGGGTGGATATCTCAAATGCGCGCGCGATGCGTGAATGTTTTTACGTGGCGAAACTCGGGTTAACTCGCAACAAGGTGATGCTGTGTGTATGGTAGGATTGGAAGGGCATTATTCATTATGAGCTGTTACCGCCAGGCAGGACTATCGGTTCTGAACTGTACTGCGAACAACTGATGAGATTAAAGCAAAAAGTTGAGAGAAAGCGGCCGGAATTAATCAACAGAAGGGGTGTGGTTTTTCACCATGATAACGCTAGACTTCACACATCTTTAGCCACTCAGCAAAAATTACGAGAGTTTGGTTGGGAGGTGTTAATGCATCCGCCGTATAGTCCTGACCTTGTACCTTCAGATTTTCACCTGTTTCGGTCTGTGCAGAATTCCTTAGGCAGTGTCAGGTTAACATCACGAGAGGACTGCCAAAACCACTTGTCGCAGATTTTTGATCAGAAGCCCCAAAATTTTTATAGCAATGGGATTACGTCCCTACCTACAAGATGGCAAAAAGTTATCCAACAAAATGGCACCTACATACTTTAGTCAAATATAAATAAATTTTATAAAAAAACCTTTTGAATTTTTATATAAAATGCGAAGAAACTTTTTCCCCAACCTAATAATTATCACGTACTAAATTTCAGTCTTAAGAACAGACGAGCCTGCATGACAAGAGCTATGAATGTCAAAGAAACAAGTGAGGTGTGTAAGAATAAGCCTGAATGGCGCTCTGGTGTAGGTGCCTACCCCGCAGGGGAACTGGCGTGAAGTTATGTATGTATGTGTAAATTTCAGTGCATTTGCTACAAATGTTTGGATTCACAGTTATGTACAATGTGTAAGAAGTCATAGATGAATCGAGATTATTGTAAAATGTTTACCAAACAGTATAAAACTTGAACGTTGATTACACCGCCACCATCTATCCGTGCAGGAACGGAGAAAGAATACAATTTCCTGCGACAAAACAACCCACAGCCAGGTGGTAGGGCATTTGCCCGACTGGATGGCTACCACCCCTGGTCTAAAGCGTGTCGACATAACAACCTTGTGTTGTGTTCCGGCATTAGTGACCAGGTTCCAGTCCCCTTAAGAGAGCAGCAGCGCATTTGTAGCACCTTTCCACCAAGTGGGCCGTTTGCCTGTCTGCTGAACTCCTGCAATAAAAAAAATAAAAAAGAAACCTAGTTGAAGCCAGTGTCGATCACAACACAGAGTACGTGATGAACCGAAGCCAGCCAACTGGAGTGAACTCACTCAACGGGCATTAGGGTCAGGCCATTAGTACAACACACAACCGTGATGGCCGTGTTTGTCTGTTCGCTGCACAAGAACAAACAACGTTCTACCAACACGACACTACCGCTAAACTAACCGTTTGTTAACTTACCTCAGGCAATTCTCTCTCACCTCGAAATATACCTCAATTCACCGCCCTAGATAAATTGTTGCAGTTAATTAGTAGCATAGTTGTCCTTGTCATGTTTCCGTTCGAAGTTAATAGTTAATTTTGTTATGTACCCTCTTATTTCTAAACGATACAATTTTATATAAAAATTCAAAAGTTTATTTACATTTGACTAAAGTATGTAGGTGCCATTTTGTTGGATAACTTTTTGCCATCTTGTAGGTAGGGATGTGATCCCATTGCTATAAAAATCTTGGGGCTTCGGATCAAAAAACTGCGACAAGTGGTTTTGGCAGTCCTCTCGTGATGTTAACTTGACACTGGCTAAGGAATTCTGCAGAGACCGAAACAGGTGAAAATCTGAAGGTGCAAGGTCAGGACTATACGGCGGATGTATTAACACCTCCCAGCCAAACTCTCGTAATTTTTGCTGAGTGGCTGTGTGAGGTCTAGCGTTATCATGGTGAAAAACCACACCCCTTCTATTGATTAATTCCGGCCGCTTTCTCTCATCTTTTCGCTTTAATCTCATTAGTTGTTCGCAGTACAGTTCAGAATCGATGGTCCTGCCTGGCGGTAACAGCTCATAATGAATAATGCCCTTCCAATCCCACCATATACACAGCATCACCTTGTTGCGAGTTAACCCGGGTTTCGCCACAGTCTGTGAAGCCTGACCGGCCTTTGACCACAATCTTTTTTGCACGTTCATGTCGTACGTGATCCACTTTTCATCGCCAGTTATCAGCTTCTTCAAAAATGGTTCGGTTTCATTACGTCGTAATAAAGAATCACAAATGAGTACACGGTTCATTAGGTTTCTTTCAGTGAGCTCATGAGGCACCCAAATATCGAGCTTTTTTGTGTACCCAGCTTTTTTCAAATGCGCCAAAACCGTTTTGTGGTCCTTTCGCAGTTCTCCAACTACATCGTAACTACGAATATGCCGATCTTGCTCCACTTTTTCAAAAATGGCATCAATTTTGTCCGTAACAGGGCGACCAGAGCGACGTGCATCTTTGATATCAAAATTTCCGGATTGAAAACGCTTAAACCAAATTTGCGCTACTCTCACAGATAATGCATTAGGTCCATAAACATCACAAATTTTTTTCGCGGCTTGTGTTGCATTTTTACCTTTTTTGTAGTAAAATTTTAAAATGTATCGAATTTCTTCATTAGATTCACTCATTTTAACAATAAGAAAAACAAATGAAAATCACACATTTTCCTAATTTGAATTTGGAATTGTCTTCTTTAAAATTAAAACTTTTTAATGATACCAAAACCAGCCAGATACAAATGGTATAGCCAAAGAGATCTTATTACAAGTTCATATATACTATATGCGAAAAGACTTTTTTCCCAACATATTATATTATGCAACACGAAAAGCGTTGTAGAGTTTTGAAATAGGGGGAGGATGGAGTGGGCCATACTACCGCTTACAGCCGACATTCTGTGAGAGCGTAGTACACCGATCGAGCGGGCTCTGAGAGCTATAATCAAGTATTTATTCCAGCATGGCTTTACATATATACATACATAACTTCACGCCAGTTCCCTTGCGGGGTAGGCACGAACAACAGAGCGCCAGTCAGGCTTATTCTTACACATCTCACTTGCTTCTTTGACATTCATAACTCTTGTCATGCACGCTCGTCTGTTCTTAAGGCTCCTGACATCACCTTCTGCTCTGATCAATTTGATCATGGAAGGTGTGTCGTGGCCTTCCGCATCCATCCACTATTGCATTGTATATCTGTTTAGTCATTCTTTCATCATGCATTCTTTCCTTACCTTCACCCCGACACTCTCTTTCAGATTAACTCTCTTTCTTACTTCGGTATTAGGAACGCGGTCCGCGAGCGTCACTCCGCAGATTTTGCGCTTTAGCACATATAGAAATACATACCCGCTTCCTTAGCGTTGTAAAACATTTCTTTCGGTTAGGAAAAAGTGAGAAGTGAATCCGCAACCTCGACCGAGTTTAGAACTTACTCCCTCGGAGCCAGTGCAGAGAAAACTGGGTGGAAAGTGCGCCGCCCGCGGCCAGGTGCCACCACTTTTAACAGTTCTCGCGAGTTACACTAATAGGTGTTCTCTGTCCTGTGTGAAGTTCGTCGCCGCAGCGCCCCACTGCAAAAGCTTTTTAGTTCCACCCACGGATAACTTTTTGCTATCACTTCGCACTAATGGATAGAAGCCGAGTCATGGCTGTATTATTACTCTACGTGCAGTATCACGTAGTTGAATATGGAGAAGTTTTAAGCAGTTCATGTTGTTGTTCCCTGCAATATTTGAATTTATAATGAGGTATAGCCACATTCGTATAGTGTGAACTGTGATATTGTCGGCACCCCCAATAACGCCGAGTTTCTAGTTCGTGTTTGCTCAACGGTCTTACGTCCGTCAACGTACGTAACGTCAGTGCCCTACGTGTACAATGTAGTAATACGTTCAGGCCGTTATTGCGGTTCCTGCATTTCTGCAGTGCATCCGGGATGTTCGTGGCTGCGCACACGTATGGCATTGACGCCATCTGGCGAAACAAAACAGCCTCCTCCCTGTTTAACACAATGCGTGGGAGTTCTCTGATGTTTGCACGCATGCAGAGGACCAAATCGTTATTTACTGTAAACTACTAACGCATACATAGATACATACATAACTTCACGCCAGTTCCCTTGCGGGGTAGGCACGAACAACAGAGTGCCATTTAGGCTTATTCTTACACACCACACTATGACATTCATAACTCTTGTCATGCATGCTTGTCTGTTCTTAAGGCTCCTGAAATAACTTTCTGCTAGTACACGATCAAATTCTTCGACTTCTGCATCCATCCACTTTTGCATTGTATATCTGTTTAGTCATTCTTTCATCATGCACTAGTACTAACACATATGTTTTATAATAATAATGATTATTGTGTGACTACAAAATAAAATATGCCAATCCGGTGCCAAGTGATTCCAACCAATATCTTTAAAGCTCTCTGCCCACTATGCCGGATCATACCATGACCGTGTTAGGAACGAATCCGGCAAAAAATATTGTTTGTATTGAAAAGTACAAGACTACGCCTACAGACGGTTCCGTCACCGACCAAGACCGTCGCATGTCAGGGACGCGCCGTCGACAATTGTCGCCGAGAATATTCTGCCGGTGCCGCTACGCTACGTGCATGGCACGCGACGTTGTCAAAACGGTCATCATACGAATTTAACCGCGTATCATGACCGTTGACGGCAAATACGGATTTATACACAATTTAAAACATCCGAAATATATGCATATAGTATCAAGAAAGAAATTGCGTAGAAGGAAATTAGACAACAACTAATAGAGTATTTAAACATAATAACTATTTAGTATTAAAATTAAAAAAAAAATAGAATAAATTAATATAATAAGTTATTCTTAAGGTACACCACAAAACAAATATACATATCATTAAATGTCACAAAAGTAACAAACAAATAATCGTGTATAACTTCTAAACTTTTTCTTAAATTTAATTGTAAAAAAAAAGGTACGGAACTAGAGTCCGTAGAGTTGTTAATAAAAAAAACATGATACCTACAAACTGGATTAATAGAGAAAGACATTATCAATACTATCTTTTAGAAAGAAAGAAAGAAAATATTTTATTTAGGACAAAAACTAAGTTAATATAAATAGAAAAAGAAAAAACAAAATGAGTTCTAAATTGAAGCCAGTCTCAGCATAATGCTAGCCAACAAGGAGTAGCGCTGTTCTTCCGTCTGGGACCAGAAAGTGAAGTCACGGTGGACAATACAACACATAACAACAACAAAATATATAGTATAATGGAGTTGATAAAGTTTAATGAAATGTAGACTAAAAAATAAATATATATATATGTATGTTATTTTCAGTGTGTTTTAACTGCAAAATATTTTCATTATAAAACATACTTACGGATATGACAGGCATATGATACGCAGATGCTACCCGGATACTACGGACTCTAAACCCTTATGTACGAGTATGATACGCTCTTGATACGTTCTAGTGAGCACAGTAGACCGTATCGTATTGTACACCGTGACTGATACGTTCATAGCACGGTCATGGTATGATACCTTTAAGATAAAAATATTGTTACAATTTGGGCCACCTGCATACCTGTAGACAAAGCACATTTATTACCTGCCGCCGTTTGAGCTGATAACATTGAAACTATTCATGACTTTTTTTTTTTTTATTGCAGGAGATCAGCAGACAGGCAGACGGCCCACTTGATGGAAAGCGGTTACCATCGCCTATGGGCATTTGCAACACCAAAGTTGCTACAAATGCGCTGCTGCTCTCTTAAGGGTGACTGGAACCTGGTCACTAATGCCGGAACTCAACTCAAGGTTGTTATGACGACATACTTTAGACTAGGGGTGGTAGCAAATGCCCTAACACCTGGCTGTGGGTTGTTAAGTCGCCTCTTACGACAGGCCGCCCCAACGCAGGAAATTGTATTCTTTCTCCGTTCCTGCACGGATAAAATGATGATGACTGTCTTCTTTTATTTACTTTGTGTTTAAAATTTGTAATTAGGAAAACAGTCCATTGTGTATTGTAATCTTTTATGTATGGCTGCAATGCCATTTATGCATTGATTTTGCCAATGTCGAGTAAATAGAAAAGTCAGGTGACATAAAAAGGAATTTTGGCCGGTAAATTAAAAAGAAAAAGAAAATTCTGCCAATCTAATACACTACAATAAACATAATATTTACAACAAACCATAACAGCAAAGGACAAAACTAAATAATAACTAACTTCAAGCCAATCTAAGTATAATATATATATACAATAAAATTAATATATATATATATACTATACAATCTATTATAAGATAATTTTATTCACAGTCAAGAATTTACAAAGAATATATACAAATGATTTATGCGATAAAGTTAAAAGAACACTACTATTAACAGGACGAGGGCAATTAGCAGGAAGAATATCATAAAGAGGAGTAGAAATTTTACGGCAAAAGAAAAAGATATGTTCTATGGAACCTTCGCCCAGACCACACTCACATAAAGAATTATCACGAATCCTGAGTTTTGCTAAAAAAACGGGGGAACAAACATGGCCAAGACGCAAACGAATTATGATGGAAGAAATTTTTTTAGGGATGTTGCGGAAACGGAAAAACCAGGGGAACGAGGGGATAAGGGGTTGGAGATTAGCATAGTGCTTGCCGACAGTTTGACAAGACTTTAACCATAGGTCATTCCATGATTTTATCATTTCAGGTTTAGCGAGGGCTCGAAGATCGCGCGGGAAACACTTGGAATATTTACTACAACCGGCGTAGACAGCTTGTTTGGCACACTTGTCAGCACTTTCATTTCCACAGATGCCAGAGTGACCAGGAATCCAGGCTAGAAATACTTCCAAACCCAAACAGTAACAATTGTAAAGAATCTGCTTGATATGCAAAGAAAGTGGGGAAATTTGGTTGGAACGAAAAGGGGACTTAGAAATATCTTGTAAGCAGCTCAAAGAATCAGTGAAAATGATAGACTTACTAAGGCGATGGGATTCTATATAAAGGGCGGCTTCAAGGATGGCAATAGATTCACCGGAAAAAACAGAATTAAGGGGGGGGATTTTATAGTTGAGGATAATTTTAAACTTAGGGATCCAGACTGCAGCACCAAGAGGACCGTCGTCATTCAGTCTTGAAGCGTCAGTAAAGATAAGAAGCCAGTCAGGCCAATGTTCCTGAATAATTTGGTTGAAAACATGGTTAGCACCAGAAGTTTCTTTGCTTATTCCAAAATTAAAGATGATATTGGGCTGGAACAAAAGACATTCAAAACCAAATTCAAAAATGAAATTTTTGGAATTTTGGAAAAGTTTATAAGGGAGGTTACTAAATTTCTTATAGGATTTAATCAAATTTGTAGGAGACTTGTGACTCCAATAAGGAGAAGTAGAAGTAAGCTGGAGTAAACTATCAAGAAGACCTAAGAGAGGGTGATTAGCGAGCTCAGCCACTCTGAAGAAGAATCTGTCAGCCAGAAGTTGCCGACGTAGGAAGAGGGGGGGATCTAAGCATTCAATCTGAAAACTTGATTGTAAAATGTTTTGTCACTTGATACGCTGATGTGGTCTTATGACTTATTATATTTTGACTTTCACTTTTCTGTCAAAAATTGTCGATACTGAGACAAAGTCAAAATGATCATAGATGGAAAAAGCATATGAAATAGCTTCTTGAGTAGATTAAAACCTTTTTCTTATTTATTGTATTATATCACAAGACCGTACAGGGTGTAATTCATACTCAGCACAAATGGCTTCGACCAGGTGTGGTTTTTATTCAAAGGAGGTAGCCAACAAAAGCGCCTTCTCATGCATCGGCCGCTGTCCGTCCATTGTTCTACGAAGATTACAGCGAGTATACTGGATAGCACAGCTTCTCAAACTTATTTTGTCTACCGCACATTTCGAAAATTATCACATTATTACTTTAATTAGATAGATTTTTATTTACTGGGGGTATTTTTACATTTCTTACCATTTCAATGTTAAATATAAAAGTTTCAAATTAATCGAAGTGAACTTAAAAATAAAAGAAGAAACGAAGAGTATATTTGGGGAAAATAGAAGGAAATAGTAAACAAAGCAAAAGCAAAGACCTCTAAATAGTTTTGATTTTCACACACAAATCAGCTTAAACTCTTAAAAACTCCTCTACAAAATCGCTCGAATTTATTTGATCTCTTTCACTGGTAGCTTGTAGGCCTCGAGCGCCCACAAGGGGGGCGTCTTCGCTTACTTTGAGAAAAACTGCTTTAGAGTAACATACATTTTCTCCGCGTACGCGAGGGATTTCAAGAGGGAACATAATGTAGCGGAGGGTCTGTGATTAATTAGGAACAATGCGAGTGGTGCGGGGGGCCACGGGGAGGCGGGGGAGGTGAACAAAGGCGACTCGTCCTGAGGCCACCGAACAACTCGCACGAACAAAAACCGCAGCCTTTTGTTCCAACAATTATCCGAAATAGGTAAAAACGTTTACAGTAAAACGGCGGCCGCCGCGGCGCACACAACATTCCTAATT
Source organism: Dendrolimus kikuchii (assembly GCA_019925095.2). Lineage (NCBI taxonomy): Eukaryota > Metazoa > Arthropoda > Insecta > Lepidoptera > Lasiocampidae > Dendrolimus > Dendrolimus kikuchii. Next base: position 23,328,785 of record CM034402.1, on the reverse strand, counting down.
TTCCCCTCCATGTAAATAGGAGGGGCCGCACTTCGGCCTTGTTTGCTACAGCCTTTATTTAGGCACTGAAATAAAAGGCGACGATTCCAGCATACCTTTTTATTTTACTTTTGTTAACAACTCTTTACAAAGCAACGGGTTGAATTGCTTGCTTTATTAAATCATTTTTATATTTCAAGTGAAATTTTCACCATATTTCAAAAGAATTTTGATGCTTAATCCTTCTAATTCAAAATATGGAAGATAAAGTTAAATGAAAGTAACCAAGTTGGAAAATCTTAGAAACAATATATTGCCCGGAGGTGAACATACGTTATTTTTGACCGGGAATATACGAGAGTCCTCCCGTCGTCTTTACCGAAGTCTACAGATATAAATCGCGTACTATTGAATGTGGTACGTAGACTTCTAACCGTCTCTTGCAAGCAACAATATAAATACCATAGTAACACGATGCCTGCCCTTAGCCTCTTCCTGTTTTGTTCGGTAGCTCTCGCCAACGGACTCGAGCGGCTAAGACAGTTACTTTTTAACCAGCTTTGCGTCCCTAAATGTTTCTCATTGCATTTCTAGTTCTTTGTTTTCATAGTTCAATTCTATATTTCGAAATATTTCATTTTTAACCGACTTAAAAAAAAGAGGAGGTTCTCATTTCGTCGAGATCTTTTTTATTATGTATGTTCACCGATTACTCAGAGATTTATGATCCGATTTACGTGATTCTACGTGTTCAACGCGGAATAGCTGCCATTTGATAGCCTAAAAATTTGACCTAGTTTGGCCCAGTAATTTTCATTTTATGAACATTTTTTAGGAAAAAAATTTAGTTATAAGAGATAACCGACTTCGAATTAATAATCAAAAATAAATATTTTAAACAAGTAATAAATATTATTGCTGTACGGTTTTCACACTTCGAAAGATGCTGGGCTTAGCCGTCTTTAACGATGGACCCCGTTGGAAGGGTGTTGCCAAGCCAAACCAAGTTGACTTGTTAATAAGGTCGTATGATGATCTGAGGCGCACAGCTTGCAGTGCACAAGTGCTTCACGTGATGGTGATGCTAACACGTCTGTTTGTTTGTTGCGTATTTATATGTAAAATACGCTGTACGAGCAATATTGGCTCGAACTATTGCATTTTGCGACGTCGTCCGCGTGGAATTTGTTTTCAAAACCCTCCGATTTTGAAACATTCTTCATTGGTGCTCCGCTCCTATTGGTTTTAGCGTGATGATATATAGCCTATAGCCTTCCTCGATAAAGGAACTATCTAAGTCTGAAAGAATTTTTCAAATCAAACCAGTAGTTCCCGAGATTAGCGCGTTCAAACAAACAATATTAGTATATTTGGCTACAACACTAATATTTACATTTTAAATATCGCGATATCTTTTGAATGAAACAAAAAGTTCTAGAAAGGTATTGAATTCGTCTTGAATATGGAGTAATTTATTTTGATAAGGATTAATACCAAGGTACAAAATAAAGAGTTTTTGAAACGACGGTATTTTAATTATTTAAAAAAATTAAAGAAAACACTTATTGTGAGATAACTACAATAGTTAGACATATGGTTACGCGATATTTTTTGTAGACAATTATATGTTCTGCAAAGTGGTAGTACATTATTTTGTTCTATAATCGAGAAGAAGAATCCCCATTTTTTTTTGAAAATATAATGTAGCCTTCCTTGATAAATTAATGTACTATTCAACACTGAAAGAATTTTTCAAATCGGACCAGCGGTTCCTGAGATTAGCGCGTTTAAATAAACAAATAAACAAACTCTTCAGCTTTATAATATTAGTATAGATAAGATATAAGATTTGGCACCGACTTCATGATGTTATTTTTTACTTTCAGTCTTAATTCAGTTTAATTCTTGCTAGAAAACAAAATCTTAACTTTTTACTTGCTTGAATAACTTTAGAATTGATAATATTTTAAGCGCTTGTAAAAATTATACAACAGGCACGCGTATACCAATTTTGCTGTAGGCTCTCGGTACTCTTCAACAAGGGTTGCTCTCGATTTCTCTGGGATCCAGATCCTGACTTGGTGGTAATGGACCACCTCGGATTCACATAATAGAGTTTTCGCCTGCTACTGGCCCGTAAGCCGAAATACACGAATGCTAATTTCGATGTACATCGGCGCGCAAGTGGATAGGTTATTAAGCGCGATCCGCGGTTGGCGTGCGATGTACCCGTAGCGGCTAATGTGCCGCCATAACTCAGGCCCGCTATTTACATGGCGTTACTTAGCCCTATTACAGTCAACGAACCTAATAAAAACTAATACAGAAATAAGTCACGCTTTTCTGCCTAACTACCTAAAAATAACTATATTTCAGAGCTTGTGTATAAAATATGAATGCGAGTTTATTTTATTGTAAATATTTCATAAGCAACCCTATGTCGTAGTGCTGAGGGAAAGTTCTATTCAGCTCATTGATGAATGCCATCCTATATTACTGTAACGTGTTATTCAAATCTGTTTACTACTTCAGCATCCCCGTTTTGTAATCATTGGTACCTCATGTGTGCCGTTGGGGAATAGTGTGAATGGAACGTTAGGTAAACTTCTAGGCGCTAAGAACCTCAGCCAGAAGGCCCGGCTTGCCATACACAACGCGGTGCTGGTACCTACGCTCACGTATGGATAAGAGAGCATGAAAGTAGAGTAAATGCGGTCGAGATGCGAGCACTGCGCGAAATCTGCGGAGTGACGCTCGCGGACCGCGTTCGTAATACCGAAGTAAGAAAGAGAGTTGGTCTGAAAGAGAGTGTCGGGGTTAAGGTAAGGAAAGGAATGTATGATGAAAGAATGACTAAACAGATATACAATGCAAAAGTAGATGGATGCAGAAGTCGTGGAAGGCTTTAAGAACAGACGAGCGTGCACGACAAGAGCTATGAATGTCAAAGAAGCAAGTGAGGTGTGTAAGAATAAGCCTGAATGGCGCTCTGTTGTTCGTGCCTACCCCGCAAGGGATCTGGCGTGAAGTTATGTATGTATGTGTGTCGTGATGTGAAACCAGTATTTCGGGGATTTACCGCTTTTACCGGGGCCTTGTAAAGGAATAGCTTAACATTTGTTCTTCACATAACTACCCGATCTCCGTAAGACGTGGTCGTACCAAATCAACGTAGGCATTCTTGTGGTTTACCCACTATGTTACGGATATAAAGGTTGCCGCGAATACGGGATTTCTTAGCACGGTCCTTCCTAGTGGCTGAGTACATACATACATATATAACTTCACGCCAGTTTCCTTGCGGGGTAGGCACGAGCAACAGAGCGCCATTCAGTCTTATTCTTACACACCTCACTTGCTTCTTTGACATTCATAGCTCTTGTCATGCACGCTCGTCTGTTCTTAAGGCTCCTGACATCACCTTCTGCTAGTACACGATCAATAGTGACTGAGTAGTTATAATGTTTATCAGGATACCGAACCCTGCTTGATTGGAGCCGTGGCCCCTCATTGGCCCGCATGTGGTTTGCACACTTGTTTAGTAATTTATGGTTTCATCAAAACAATTTTTTTAAAGTTTGTATTAAGTGTTAATTATTGTTCAAGGATCTCCTTAGTGGACTAAGGCATGTGTACAATTTACAAAACTGTATTTATGATTTATTGGCTATTTTCTGGCATGGTCTTACATCAAATGCATGCATGCAACAATTATATAAACTTACTAGCTTCTGCTCGCGACTTCTTCCACGTGGAATAATTAAAGGAAAAGTAAGTTAAAAAAAACCCGATTTTGAAACATTCTTCATTGGTGCTCCGCTCCTATTGGTCTTAGCGTGATGATTTATAGCCTATAGCCTTCTTCGTTAAATGAACTATCTAGCACTGAAAGAAATTTTCAAATCGGACCAGTAGTTCCTGAGATTAGCGCGTTCAAACAAACAAACTCTTCAGCTTTATATATTAGTATAAGATAAGATTTCACCTATATAATAAATCTGTAATGCTAAATTATTAAAAAAATAATATATCCTTAACCTTCGTGCTTCGATTCCTGGCATGGTAAATTTCGCAAATTAACTTTCTGTTATTTATTATGGGTCTAGAAGTCTTTTTTTATTGCAGGATTTCAGCATGGACATTTGCAACACCAAAGATGCTACAAATGCGCTGCTGCTCTCTTAAGGGACACTGGAACCTGGTCACTAATGCTGGAACACAACTGAAGGTTGTTATGGCGACATATTTTAGACCAGGGGTGGTAGCCATCCAGTGGGGCAAATGCCCTACCACCTGGCTGTGGGTTGTTTGGTCGCCTCTTACGACAGGTCGCCCCAACGCAGAAAATTGTATTCTTTCTCCGTTCCTGCACGGATAAAAAGACTGGGATCGACCTCAGAGTTGTCCGTTGTATATTTGTTTGTCGGTTAGTATTTTTATTATTATTTGCTAGTTGTTATATTATGTTAATTTGTCTAAGTGTCTTCTTTGCATGCAGCTTAGCCTCTCTCGCTTTTCTTTCACCATATACCAATTACTCGGGGTCGGCACAATATGTCTTTTCCTTCCACACTCTTCTATTCCATCTTTTTTTTTGGTCTACCTTTACATCTGTACCCATCAATCTTGTAGTTTAACATTCTTTTTGTCACGTGACTCTCATCCCTCCTCATTACATGTCCATACCAACTTAATCTTCTTCCTCTCGACTTTTCAGCATGCATGCAGCTTATGTAAACTATCTATTCATTATCTTCCTCATATTATCGGATATTGGTAAATGATGACTTTCATGGTAGTAGTCTAATTTCCAGCACCTTCAAGAAGAAACAATGACAACAAGGTCCAGTGCGGGCGTTGCTTGTACAAATGGCCAATGACAAGTTTTATTGTCGGTTCCGATAACATGGTAAGCCCATATTGTCCGATAAAATGTATGAATTTGTTTGTAATTCAATTACTCGTTGCCGCGATTGCGGTGTATTTGCATAACTGTGGGAAACGACAGGGTGCGCCACTCAGCGGGCTCAGGGGCTCATATTATTTGATATCGAATGTGGTGTTATTATTGTTTAGTAGAAGTGCTTGTTCGACGGCTGAAATACTCGTGGTTATTATCAATGACGGAGGCTCGTTCTGCATATGTAATGTTTAAACTGTTGCTGTGTATTTTTGCATCGGGCAAAGATAGATTGATAGAACCATCAAAGGCGCTATCGAATCGCCAGACGCGTGCGCTGGAAACAGTTTCAATTGTTTTAGCCCTATTAGTGTCTTCAGAGCCAGCCTTCGGAGCATCTCATCGTGTCCTCGGAGGGTAAGTAAAATTCATCTCTGTGATCTAACCACAGCCCACTGCACGGCTGTTGCCTAAGCAGTTAGTAAAGGATAGACTTTGTGGTTAAGCGGGCGAAACCTTTGTCGACCTACCGCACTGCAACGCAAAGTTCTGAATTCGATTCCGGACATAGTAAACTTAGTGAATGAACTTTCTGTTACTTACTATGGTTTAAGATAGGATTTTATTCCAGAGTGGTATGTTCTATGTTACCCATAACACGAGCTTAATTTGCTTAACTTGATGGTATACGATGTGTGTTTGTCTGCTGGCTTAAAAAATCACGCAACAAAAAATACATAGTTTGAATATATATACTAATAAAAAAAAAAATATACTAATATTATAAAGAGAAAAGATTTGTTTGCTTGCATTGAATAGGCTCCGAAACTACTGAACCGATTTGAAAAATTCTTTCACTGTTGGCAAGCTGCACTATCCGCGGCTGACATAGGCTATAAAAAAATCTTAATAACCTATGCGAAGCTGAGGCGGGCCGCTAGTATGAAATATGATATGAAAACTTGTAGTGAGATAGAGAAAATTTGACAGAGTATAGACAGAAAAGACTCGCCGACTTATAATATTAATATATATAAATTACGAGTCACGTTGTTTGTCCGCGATGGACTCCTAAACTACTTGACCGATTTTAATCAAATTTTCACACCGTGTGCAGTTTGATCCAACTTGAAAGATAGGATAGCTTACATTTGGACCCGGTAGGTGGCGCTGCAATCGGGTGCTAATTTTAATTCTTCAGGGCAGAACAACGTCTGCCGGAACAGCTAGTGATTTATAAAGAAAAAAGTAAAAGGAATGAAAGTAAAATATCGTCACACGAAATTTTCTAATCAAGATCATTTTGTGAAACATGCTAATCCCCCCTTAATAAATGGGAGACATGTACCATCCAATCTTCCCTTAACTGGGAAGGCCCGCGCCATTATCGGCAGCCTTTGAGCTCCAAATATTAAACTAACGCATGAATATAGTGTTATTTTATCTTTACTCTTTATTACGACTGCGCCGCGTATCTTTGACCCCGACCTACACAATTTCACGTTCCGCAATTTAACGATGGCCTTAACGCAGTATAATTTTCCACGGGCTGAAAGCCGCGGCCTCAACATGGGAGCTTGGAACGTCGCGTTACCAGCCCTCATAACAGTTATAACTGTTATTTTAAACCTGTTATCGTTGTACGGTCAGTTGTAGCTTTTGCCAACTTTAACGCTTTATCGCTTCATTGTGCCACATATGTGCCGAAAATGACCCATTAAATTCGGCTATACAAAATATTATGAATCGTTATCATATCTTCTTAATTTTGATTTCTAGCAATATCGAGACATCAATTTTTGAAGTGAAACTTCTATATAGACGGGGTCTTAGGATTTTTCTGTCACGAAAAAGCGTTACGGCCGCGTGGAGGACGTGGTGAGAGGCGGCATAATTTTAGAGTAGACTTCGGAAGATTCGTTTTTTGGTTCCGGATCGAATCAAGTTTTTTTGTTTGATAAAATAAAATATGTTTAAATAAAAAATGCATTAATTAAACTGTACCTAACCTAACCAAATCATAATTTGCAGTAAACCTGCGAAAAATCGAAATGTGTGCTGGGACACATAGTAGAAGTGAAACTACAACGGACGAGTGGAAAAACGAATCGCAACGGACAAGCGGGTAGATTGTTAATGTACTTGTCCAATTTGAAAACCTTTTTTATTACAGGAGTTCAGCAGACAGGCAGACGGCCCACTTGATGGAAAGCGGTTACCATCGCCTATGGACATTTGCAACACCAAAGGTGCTACAAATGCGCTGCTACTCTCATAAGGGAGACTGGAACCTGGTCACTAATGCCGGAACACAACAGAAGGTTGTATGGCGGCATACTCTAGACCAGAGGTGGTCGCCATCCAGTCGGGCAAATACCCTACCACCCGGCTGTGGGTTGTCTAGTCGCCTCTTACGACAGGCCGCCCCAACGTAGGAAATTGTATTCTTTCTCCTTTCCTGCACGGATAAATAACGCCACAAATGTGTAACTATTACGGCGTACTTGCGGCGCTTGAGGACCTCCGGTTCGGCTGCAGCCGAACCGGCGGTAGCGGACGTACTTAAAAGATGGGACAATAACTCTATCTCTTAATAAAATGAGCTGAAGGCTTGTTTCTACTTCTTCCCTTGTACTTGTACTTCTCACCTTCTATGATGTCAAGCGTGAGAGATTTTTACCAGGTCAAAAAAAGACTCTTCTTAATTCAATTAAATGACATTGAATGACTCAAGGTTATGCTTACATGGAACATTTTTAACACATTTTGACAAAGACAAAGAAATTACGACATTTTGACTAGTGCGGTTTAAATTTTTGCTTTTTTAAAAAGCTTTGCGTTTCACCTCTGTCTCACCTGATGTTCATTGATGACGCAGTCTAGGATGGAGCGCGCTTATCTAGAAGATATTGAATCACTCGTAACTTGAAGACCTAGAGAAGACTTCAAGATTGTATTTGTCAGGAAAAAGAGACTCCGGCAAATGATTCCACTCTTCGGCAGTGCGCACCAGAACAGATGAAGCGAAACGCTTGGTTCTGGCTGGTGGTGTTTCCACTATGTTTTAAATAATAAAACATTAGGGAAGATAACAAAAAGAGAGAAGAAGGCACTATGTTTGTAGTCTTCAAAGATTTAGGTGCTTTATAGTCTTTTATGGAAGAAAGAGCATGAAAGTAGAGTAAACGCGGTCGAGATGCGAGCACTGCGCAAAATCTGCGGAGTGACGCTCGCGGACCGCGTTCGTAATACCGAAGTAAGAAAGAGACTTGGTCTGAAAGAGAGTGTCGGGGTGAAGGTAAGGAAAAGAATGCTCCGGTGGTTCGAGCATGTGGAAAGAATGCATGATGAAAGAATGACTAAACAGATATACAATGCAAAAGTGGATGGATGCAGAAGTCGTGGAAGGCCACGACACACCTTCCATGATCAAATTGATCGTGTACTAGCAGAAGGTGATGTCAGGAGCCTTAAAAACAGACGAGCTTGCATAACAAGAGTTATGAATGTCAAAGAGGCAAGTGAGGTGTGTAAGAATAAGCCTAAATGGCACTCTGTTGTTCGTGCCTACCCCGCAAGGGAACTGGCGTGAAGTTATGTATGTATGTATGTATGTATGTATAGTCTTTTATTGAGAGATTGATTATTATAATTTCTGGCAATTTCCAGATCGTTCTTACTTGCATAAAGAAGATTTTATCCGTGCAGGAATGGAGAAAGAATACAATTTCCTGCGACCTGGCGGCCTGTCGTAAGAGGCGACTTAACAAACCACAGCCAGGTGATAGGGCATTTGCCCGACTGAATGTCTACCACCCCTGGTCTAAAGTATGTCACCATAACAACCTTGAGTTGTGTTCCGGCTTTAGTGACCAGGACTGGAAGTCTCCCTTAAGAGAGCAGCAGCGGATTTGTAGCATATTTGGTGTTGCAAATGTTCGTAGGCGATGGTAACCGCTTTCCTTCAAGTGGGCCGTCTGCCTGTCTGCTGATCTCCTGCAATAAAAAAAAAAAGTTTTTTTGCGTCCACGCTTTGCCAGTTACAAACGATAAGTCTGCATGTTTTATAAGTAGTGTTTGTTGGTTGCGTCCGCATACGTTCGTCGTTCGCGTGCCACAGGCGCATTACAGCTTTCAGCCTGTTTCCGGGACCCGCGTTGTTGTGCGCCACGTCGCGGCGCACCGCGCGGATTGATGCGGCCGATTACCGCGGCGTTCGTGTCACATTAGGCCGCCGCGCGACGGCGCCACCACTGATAACGCTTTCATGTCACACAGCACGCGCCGAATTACCTCAGAGACTAGAATGATTTCGCTTTAGTAAGCCCCTTTTACTATTGCAACTTATTATTTCAGTATTGTGTGCAGTGGAGAGCAATTGGCTAGTTGACGTATTTTACGGTAAGTAAATTGTAAAATAATTTTAATTAGTGTTTGAACTACACACTTTATACGCTTGATTTATTTCATTCCTTGATATGGATGAAAGTCCGCGCGACCGCTACCTTGATGAGCTATTTATTTATTTTATTTAAGTTTATGGCTTGGCAGCTAGTCCTTTAAGCCAGATCTTAGTTTACAATATAGTTTCTTTTTTTTTAAGCCTATGTGTAGCACAGCTGACCATCAAGTGGGCCGTCTGCCTGTTTGCTAAACTCCTGCAATAAAAGAAAAAAAAAACAGGCCCCTTTTACTATTGCAGTTTATTATTTCAGTATTTTGTGCAGTAGAGAGCAATTGGCTAGTTGACGTATTTTACGGTAAGTAAATTGTAAAATAATTTGAATTAGTGCTTGAACTACACATTTTATACGCTTGATTTATTTGCACAGCCAACATATGGATGAAAGTCCGCGCCAAAAACTAAAAAAAGACCTTGATGAGCGACGATCGTACTAGTCATAGATAACAACATATATAAAATAGATAGCCTCTCTGAAATAAAATATCAAAATATCATTTACCCTGTCCGATAGATGGGGCTACAATCGGTTTTATATTCCTATGTATACCACTAGATGGCGCTAATAGGTTATATCTTGTTCTAAATTGGAATAAAAGGAAATACAATAAAAAACTTTAACATTATAATTTATGCCAAAACTAAAAAAATGGTTCACATTAATGACTATAACTTGTGGTTTGATTTCTGCTCTTAGGATCTCGTCAGCGCGATGTATTTAATCAACGATATTGCACAGCGCCATCTTAAGTGAAGGTAAGTAGACTAAATGGAAACTAATTATATTTTTTGATGTTCCTGGACCACTTGATGGCGCTAGTTTCCGTACATTTTTTAATTTTTCGATTATGTACGGGAGATCCACTGGGGTGTTACTGGTGTTAAAAGCAATCTTCGCGCGTGTTCCCCTAAAATGCCGAGTCGGGAAAATGTACGCACTTGCTTTGAACAGAACAGTAATCAATAGGCTATTTGACTCGTTAAAAAATGACGTCACACCAAAGCCGAAGTGACAAAGCGTACCTAACTGTTAAAAAAAAATATTGCAGGAGTTCAGCAGACAGGCAGACGGCCCACTGGATAGAAAGCGGTTACCATCGCCTATGGACATTTGCAACACCAAATGCTGCTGCTCTCTTAAAGGAGACTGGAACCTGGTCACTATTACATTAGTATAAGTTTAGTATTAAAATTAGAATAAATTAATACAATAAGTTATTCTTAAGGTACACCAAAACAGAAAAATGACTACATATAATGTCACATACACTAACAAAAATAAACAATAAGCGTGTACGGAGTCTCAAATTTTTCATAGAAATTAAGTATTAAAAAAGGGTACGGAACTCGAGTCCGTAGAGATATATATAATAATAAAAAAAAACCTGGTCACTAATGCGTTTGTTAAAAAAGCAGGGGTGACGTCACACCAAAGCCGAAGTGACAAAGCGTACCTGTTTTTATAAGTGAAACACTTATTGTTACTATACAAGTGAATGTTGCAAGTGGGACTTCAGGGCCAAATTCTAAACTATGCTAAATAGCGAAAAACACTCAAACGAATGTCTAAGCCAATTTTGACGAAAATTAAAACGGTATCATTAGATTTTCCAAAAATCAATTACATTGGCTAGAAATCGAACCGGCCGAGTTTGAAAAAATAAACACGTCTTGTATTATTATACCTATTCATAGTGTAGCTTGTAAGGACTAGTTTCTGCAAAAGAAAGTGAAACGGCAAACGAAGGGAAACTATACTCAGCAAGCAATTAAATAATGATAATTCTCTTAAAATTTTAAATAGTCTTTAAGTTAATCGCCCCTTAATGTCCATGAGTGCGGCTCTGGAACTCACGAAGTGGAAACTACTTAGGTGTCAAATTGAATGAGCTAATTAAAATTGCTCAATGATGTAAACACAAATCCAGGGGCCACCCCAAACAGGACTAGATTAAAAATAATCAAATTTGGGAATGAGATCGAAGCCCGGCTGATTGTCAGTTAAATTAAAAAGAGAAATGTCCGCCATTAGTATGGGGAGCGTGATATTGCCCTCCCCCCCTACCATCCACCACTTTCTGACTTCCAATATTTCTACTCTTTTTAACTGCTCTCATTTCAAATTATTTCAATCGAAAAACCCTCGCTAGTTATTAAGGATTTTATCGTAACAATTTTATTTTTACAGCTTGTCTGCTGTAATAGAAAAGAAAAGAAAAAGTTCAAATTCAAGTTATTATAATTTTTAAAGATCGTACATGTAACTTAGAATAATTTACTTCCTAAAACGTACTGTTGCAGTCTCGTGCTTGTAGAACCTATTTTGTTCATAGAATTGTGTTTTTGAATGTGATATTTTTTTTATGTCAAAGTTTTAGTTTGTTTTTTTGTCGTGTGAAAAATATTGACGGAAATACGTGCATTAATTTTAATTGTGTTTATTAGGTCGAAATAATAGTAAATTAACACAAAAAGAGAGTATTTATTTATTAAAACCACGGGATTTATTCTCACCGACCACAACACGTACACTGCTTCGCAACTTGTTATGGCTGTTAAGAAGAAGAAGTGGCAACAAAGTCCAACCCACATCAACACGTCTATTTTTCCCCATATCTATTTTTTTTAAAGTACATAAATATTTTATACAATTACGGTCTTATTTATATTGTGCACAACAAGTTTAAAAACTTACGTCGTAATAATGACAAGACGTACTATAAAATAAAAATACTTCGCTTAAAAAAATCTGCGGAGTGACGCTCGCGGACCGCGTTCGTAATACCGAAGTAAGAAAGAAAGTTGGTCTGAAAGAGAGTGTCGGGGTGAAGGTAAGGAAAGGAATGCTCCGGTGGTTCGGGCATGTGGAAAGAATGCATGATGAAAGAATGACTAAACAGATATACAATGCAAAAGTGGATGGATGCAGAAGTCGTGGAAGGCCACGACACACCTTCCATGATCAAATTGATCGTGTACTAGCGGAGGGTGATGTCAGGAGCCTTAAGAACAGACGAGTGTGCATGACAAGAGTTATGAATGTTAAAGAAGCAAGTTAAAAAACTAAAAAGTATAAAATAACTTATTTAGATGATATATATTAATAATAATAGCTTTAGAATTTTTTTTACTTTTTGTGTCTAGCTATGTATGGGTAGACCTACGAAAGGTGCCGTGCTTCTTAAAAAAATATAGGACCCAAGAAACGGGAAAAAAAAAATGTTCGTAAAATAAAAACTACTGGGCCAAACTATGTTAAATTTTTAGGGGACCAAATGGCAACTATTCCGCATCAAACTAAATAAGAATCACATAAATCGGATCATAACTCTCAGAGTAATCGGTGTACACATGGAAGAGAATGGAATTTTTTTCATAAAAAATGTTTTTAAAATGAAAACTACTGGGCCAAACTATGTCAAATTTTTAGGGGACCAAATGGCAGCTATTTCGCGTCGAACAAAAAAATAATCACGTAAATCGGATCATAAATCTCGGAGTAATCGGTGAACATACATAAAAAGAAGATCCCGACGAATTGAGAACCTCCTGCTTTTTTTGAAGTCGGTTAAAACGTTGTCAGTACGACATATTTCCATATGTTCCTCAAATAATTGATGAAACAAAACGTTACACAGCACACAGTATAAAGATTTGAAGTGAGCATCAGCCTACTGTTTACCATTTTCATTAATGGAGAAACATTTTAAGCTCTGTAAACAGAAAATTATGTTTCTATAAGAAAATCTTTTGCCAGATGGTAGGGCATTTGCCCGACTGGATGGCTACCATCCCTGGTCTAAAGTATGTTGCCATAACAACTATGAGTTGTGTTCCGGCATTAGTGACCAGGTTCCAGTCTACCTTAAAAGAGCAGCAGCGCATTTGTAGCACCTTTGGTGTTGCAAATGTCTATAGGCGATGGTAACCGCTTAACATCAAGTGGGCCGTCTGCCTGTCTGCTGAGTTCCTGCAATAAAAAAAGCAAGAATGAGCAATAGGTTATACCCTTAACCTCCTCCTACCTAGAGGTAGTAATGTCACGCACGGTGGGATTGCACCAGCCGCTCGTGGCTCCTGCAATTACCCGTAATTGCCGTCGATTCGGATGCGTTCAATTAACTCTAACGGCATGCGATGTGTCCATTCAGAATCATTCATTAAATGCTTTTTAAATCCAATCACAACCGACTGCGTTACAGCGTCGTTGCCAATTAGCCGAACAAAATATTTGTTATTGGTTATGACATGCTTTGGAGTCGAGTTCGGATTTGACCTCTCGCTCCCGGCCGTGGTACGCACCATGGTCGGGAGCCCAACCGGATGGGACGCCGTCTCCTCCTTTTGCGAGCGCGTTATGCTTGCGAAGGAGGAGGCGGAGCGGGAGCGTGAGCGGACGTCCTTGCTCCGCTCCCGCCAAAGGAGGACGCGCCGACGCCGGAGGGCGGATTTAGACCTTCGGCCACCGTAAGCGGGCGGCGCGGGTGGGGCCCCTTGGGGTATAGGGGTTCTCACTCATCCGCACATGCCGTCGAGATGAGACCGCGAGTGTTCATCTCTCCTCCCGTGGGGCGCGTTACAGACCGCCCCACGCCTAGAGAGCATGATGATGCCGGGGGATGAGTCCCCCGGCAATGGAAGAGGCCTCGTGAGGGGGGCCCACGCCTGCCAGGGCTGCGGAGAGGCATTTAGTGGGTATCCCTAACCGGAGGTGGCAACAGCATGGCACCAGTTCTGACTGGGCATGCTGGTGCCACCCTCGATCTGGCGAATCCTACACACGGGTCGCGAATTATCTTCCCAAGGTTCTGCCCTTGTCGCGGCTTATGGTCCTCAAGCGGATTTCCCCTGGCTAAAAAAAAAAGGCTGTGGAGTCGAGTAGTGTAAGTGTTGGATCTTCTAATCCACTAAAGCGCAGAAGGATCGGGTTTAATTATCGATAGAGTTAATTTAATCAAAAAACTTTTCATAGTTTACTCTGGTCTGTATGTTCAGAATCAGCTATAAATATATTATTTGTAAGATGGGACGACCATTAGTTTGGGACGCAACGTGCGTTGACACTTTGGCAGCGTCCCATCTTCCCGATACAAGGTTAGACGACAAGAGGACCTAAAACGCCGCAATTATGCATCCGTTGGTAGTGGATATATATTTGCGGCTTTTGGTGTCGAAACTCTGGGGCCATGGGGTCCAGAAGCCCATCGCCTTTATCGAGACCTATCAAAACGGTTGATAGATGTCTCACGAAACTAAAACGCCTGTATTTTGGGCAACGCATAAGCGTTGCTATACAACGTGGTAATGCGGCCAGCCTTTTGGGAACGTTCCCAACTGACGGTGATTTGGAACCTATTGTCTATTTGTAGTTTTTATCTTTTATAAATTAAGTTGTATATTATTAGAATAGGCAAAATATGTAAAATAAATTCTGTACATTGAATAAAATAAAAAAATTACCTAATTAAATTTGTAAGATATAACATACATGTGTGATTTGTTCAGCTTAGGAATATACAATACGGAAGCATTAGTTTTCATTTTTAACTTCTATGCCGCCAGGTGGCAGGGCATTTGCCCGACTGGATGGCTACCACCCCTGGTCTAAAGTATGTCGCCATAACAACCTTGAGTTGTGTTCCGACATCAGTGACCAGGTTCCAGTCTCCCTTAAGAGAGCAGCGGCGCATTTGTAGCACCTTTGGTATTACAAATGTCCATAGGCGATGGTAACCGCTTTCCATCAAGTGGGCCGTCTGCCTGTCTGTTGAACTCCTAATAAAAAAAATATGTATGACCTTCAACAATTCATCTCTAGTGATATTATTTAACACCAAAACCTTATATTCAACATGCAACACTAAGTTTAACATAAATGTAGACCTTTTGTATATATAGTATTTGGTTGCATTTATAAATATATAGGCTATTTCATTTTCCTTGGTTCTATATAAATATTGTTACGACCGACAAAGACCAATTCACACCTGCAATTTATTACCTTTCGGCATTTGGACTTCTTTTGTTTACTTTGTGTTTAAAATTTGTAATTAGAAAAACAGCCCATTGTGTATTGTAATCTTTATGGTAGTCATTAGCCAGGTGTGATTCTTGGAAATTCAGTCCACGCGGTCAAGTAGACATATTGTATTTGTACAGTATAAAGCAATGTCCCAAGGGAGGGGTGAGACAGTCAAGCGATAACCACAAGCGAGGCAAGACGTGTGTACATTCGATAATCTATATAGTGACGGACATTGCGCGTGTTATTGAATCGTGCATTACGTTTGTACTGATTGTGTTCAGTTATATTTGTACCTGTGTTATACGTGTTTGTATAGTTCTAATATATCATATAATAATTTCAACTTACCATTATCAAATCGCAAATGTTTCGAAGAATAGACAGGCAAAAAGCAGTAGATAATAGCATAGCATATTAAACGTCTACGTGTGAAGAGATTAATGAAAGTAGATGAAGTAGAAGATTTATTTCAAGTGGAAATCTATTGTGTCTGCCTGCCCTTATGGGACACAGGCGTGATAATATATATGTAGATATAAAAAACATATAATATAATAATAACGACGGAAGGTTTCCGTCAACATGTAGCGAAGCAACATAAGCTTACCCAAAAGAATGCAAAGCGACAGGCCGGAACATCAATTACCATATTCAAATAGTGAGGCGAAACATGTACAATTGTTTTGAATCCATTCGGGATTCGTCGAAACCCCTTTTGTGTGATGGAGAAGCCTTTTCCGAATGCGTAAAAACACCAACCGCAGGGAAAAATTAAAAAGTTGCCAAGTTCAATTCCAGCAGCCCGCAGGCGCCGTAAACTTTTTATTTGACGAAGGCACGACGCAGCTCCGGGACGCCGTCCTAATGAATTTCCGGGATTGTCCTATATGGGATTTGTTGCATTTCAATTTGTACTTCGGCCATGCGCGTAATTGTTTGCCTAGCACACGGACATGTATTAGATTTAATATATGTATAGAACACAAAAATACGGTACTCATTCTACCGTACGTTTATCTAAAACAACTTCCCACCCATGTACGAAATAAAAGAGGTAAAAATAGAAATTATTAAAGACAAATAAAATATATATAAAATATTTCAAAGAAAAAAAAACCCTCCATCTTACCACATGATGCAGGAGAGGCGATAATTAAAAAAAACAACAACTTCCCAACCAAATATTTCCAATAATTCCCAACCATATCCAACCATTTCACATAGCTCCCTATCCAAAAACTACCTCCAACCCAAACTGATCCTACCCAGTACCAACTACGCTAAATATGTACTTTTGAATCAATATTAGTAGTAGTAATAAGTAATAGTACATTATGGTACTAGTGTGTAACATTGGTGATTACCGCCGAGGCGCCATTGAGACTCGAGCCGTAGGCGAGGGTCTTAAGAGAGCCGAGGACGGTAACCATCAATACACACGTGTATCATACGACGTTTTTCAACACACTTGTGAATAAAATAACAACAAAAACTCATTTTATTTAGTAGATAAAAAGTTATATATGAGTGAAAGTTTTATTTATTAAACACGTACGAGTTAAAATTATCTATTTAAATAAGAAGTTGCATGAAATGAGCAAGCAATAGGAACATTAATTTATTTGTTCTATAGGACACGATCTTTTTTTTGTGAATAAAAACTTTTTTAAGAACAAAGCAACTCAACCAATAAAATTAAAAAAAAAATCTATAACTCACTAGTGAGTTATAATGTTTTTTACTCACAGTTTGATAATGGGTGTCATTCTGTGCCTAATTGCGGTAACCATAGAGCCACTTTATGAGCAAGTGTGTTGAAAAATAATAAAACAATGTATCCTCTAGCAAGAAGAAAAGTCTTGTAATAGAATTAAGTAAAATTTGTAGACATTTTAAACGAAGGTATAGCGCTGAGGTTCTGTAGGAAAATTGCGAAGACATATGCATTAGGATGGACATCCAATACATGTAATTAAGGGTTGAAATTTTTTCCGTATATCATATAATCGTGTGACGTATATATACCTAAAAAAAGTCGTGGTAGCGCAATGGCTAGCGCCCGCGTCCCAATCTCAAAGGGCGTGGGTTCGATCCTGGCCGGAACGCATGCACCACTTAGTCAGTGTTCTGATCTAATGTGCATATTGTTACAATTACCATGTGCTAACAACGGTGAAGGAAAACATCGTGATGCAACCTGCACATCGAGATAACTGATGTGTCCAACCTATCAAGCCGTCTTGGACAAGCGTGGCGGGTATACTGTCTGTCCCCCCTATAATGGGAGGCCCGAGCCCAGCAGTGGCATATTTATGGGCTGATATTATATTATACTAGCGGCCCCGGCAGACGTTGTCCTGCCTTAAAAAATAAAATTCTATAACCCAATCCCAGAGCCACCTACCGGTTCTAATTGCGAATCTAAACCATCCGGGTACCCACTCAAACACACAAAACAAAATCAACAAAATCGCTCCAGGTGATTAGAAGGATTCCAGAACCCGATCTCAGCGCCACCTACCGGTTCTAATTGTGAATCTAAAAGAGTAATTTAATTTTTTTATTCTAAATCATGACAAAATAAGATTAAAAATCTTGCCAAAAAATTAAAGTTTATAATTAACAAATAAAAAATAGGGGTTGGGTATTTTTTAAAGCTGTATCCTAAAAAAATAAAAATTTATCCAAAAAATAAAATATTTTTTTTTGGGGTGGACACCCCTTATCACTTAGGGGTTTGAAAAATAGATAGTAGCCGATTCTCAGACTTACTGAATATGCATAAAAAATTTCATAAGAATCGGTCAAGCCGTTTCGGAGGAGTATGGGAACGAACATTGTGACACGAGAATTTTATATATATTACGCAGAGAAATAAATAATGAATTTGAATAAAATACGCGGGAGTCAACAACCACCAATTTGGTTACGGGATTGTTTGTAGAGCAAATGTCACTAAGCGGTAATATACCCTTATTTCCCTCAAGTTCTTTCGACTTATTGATAGCATGGTGCTATTTGCTTTTATCAATTTATGCATGATGTTATGATGTACACCGTAGTAGATTAGTGAGCAATGCTTTTGAGTCAAACACGCGTCTCAAATGATAATGCTTTGAATGCTGGCCGGAAAGTATTTACCACTTACGCAGTCTTCTAACGTTGCAGGAAAAAATCGTCACATTTTTATCCGTGCAGGAACGGAGAAAGAATACAATTTTCTGCTTTGTGGCGGCCTGTCGTAAGAGGCGACCAAACAACCCACAGCCAGGTGGTAAGGTCTAGAGTATGCCGCCATAACAACCTTGAGTTGTGTTCCGGCATTAGTGACCAGGTTCCAGTCTCCCTTAAGAGTGCAGCAGCGCATTTGTAGCACCTTTGGTGTTGCAAATGTCCATAGGCGATGGTAACCGCTTTCCATCAAGTGGGCCGTCTGCCTGTCTGCTGATTTCCTGCAATAAATAAAAATGAAAACATTCCGTGCGTAGCGAGATAAAGGATCACTTAAGCTGCTGTATGCCGGATTCCTATATCTGACTATTCGCTACAAACGTCCGTAGGCGATGGTAGCCGCTTTCCAGCAGGTGAGCCGAACTAACTCTTGCAATAAAAAACAAAATAAAAAGCTTCGCGGTTAAAAGCGGTGTGCCGCTCGCGGACCGCGTTCGTAATACCGAAGTAAGAAAGAGAGTGTCGGGGTGAAGGTTGATGAAAGAATTACTAAATAGATATACAATGCAAAACTGGATGGATGCAAAAGTCGTGGAAGGCCACGACACACCTTCCATGATCAAATTGATCGTGTATTAGCGGAAGGTGATGTCAGGAACCTTAAGAACAGACGAGCGTGCATGATAAGAGCTATGAATGTCAAAGAAGCAAGTGAGGTGTGTAAGAATAAGCCTGAATGGCGCTCTGTTGTTCGTGCCTACCGCGCAAGGGAGCTGGCGTGAAGTTATGTATATATGTATGTAAAAAGCTTCGCTTGGAATCAGGGGCGAGGTGCACAGCCTTCGAGCATCTAACACGAAGGGTGCGACATGACACGAGTCACATTAATATTTGCCGCCTCTTTGACTCGTCGCGTACATAAATATTCATCAGACCCGGGCGGCCCTCACCTGACTCGGCCATTTTAAATAATGGTATTAAGCATGAATAAAAAATTGCCAAAAATCTCACGGCCGACCTGTTGGCATTTGAAACTGGCGCCCGAATCACGGAGCAGGGAACTAAAGAGGTAATTTATAATTCCCAAATTAATCCCGGTTCTATTTTTGAGGGCTCCCAGTGAATTAGAGAGGCAGCGCTGTAAAGCTGCTCGTGTTATGCGAAGAATTATTCAAAATGAATGGACGAGTGTGGAATATGTACATGTCGGAATTGAAAAGGTTTACTTGGGCGCACGCCCGCGGCCCGAATTATACGGTTTACAATTTTCTCGGCTTATTCAACGGCCATATCTATATACTTTCCTTCATATACCTATACATATGTAATGCCTGGTACTTTAGCAAACAGGAAAGTGGACAGTGAGAGTATGTAACCGCATCATACTATTTCATACTCGCTCTTAGCTTAGCTCAGTGGTTAGCGCTCTCGCTTCCCAAGCTCGAAGAATGCGGCTTTGAATCCTGGTTACAAAGCATACACCACACACAATTGCCATGCTCTAATGAAGAAGAATATCATGAAACCTACATATAAAAATAACCTATGGTTGAGACCCGCCGATCCACCCTGGACAAGCGTGGCCGGTATATTGTCTTTCCTTGTAGTTGTGGAACGTTTATGGTTTGTTATTATTATATACTCGCGCTGCCCACTTTCTTCGCCACTTCCTTGCTTGCTATCGTGCTGTATGGATCAAACCAAAATCCGAGTCCTTTTGCAATTGGAACATACTTTTACAACCAAAGGTTTATTTTAAGACGTATTGCCTCGTGTGTACGCAAATGAACTCTTGCCGATCACTTGAATTACAACCTTGATATAACGATTTTCTCGATGTAACAAATTTTTAAAAATCCCTTAGAACCGTAAGATTTAATACAAAATATACGTTTATACTACGAATACAGTTTGTAAAAACCTTATTATAACGAATTTTCAATCATTGCAAAACATAAATAGAAAAATGAAAACGTCTAACCTCTGTATAACGATTTTTGTCAATCTTTGCGTAAATCATCTAACAAAAATTCTTGCCTCAACAAGTTCAAAAATATTCGTTTAACATAAGACAATGGAAGAATTTAAACTTTCATAATAAATTAATATTTGGTGTTTTAAGGTAATAAATATTAGGATGAATTCATTACAATGTATTTTACTTTTTATTTTAAGTTTCTCTTAACCTTGGTAAAAGGAATCTTAGACAAAACTAACCTCTATATAACAAACCTCATTGTAACATCTTTTTTGTATAACGAATATTTTATAATCTCCTTCAGATTTGTTTTTCTTAAATTCAAACTTGTTATATCATATTACACAATTACATAACAGTCGATGGATACATCGGGATATTAGTTCAAGTCTCGTTTCAACATTTCATCCGAAGCCCCTTCGTTTAAAAGGAATTACATACATACATAACTCCACGCCAGTTCCCTTGCGGGGTAGGCACGAAGAACAGAGTGCCATTTAGGCTTATTCTTACACACCTCACTTGCCTCTTTGACATTCATAACTCTTGTCATGCAAGCTCGTCTGTTCTTAAGGCTCCTGACATCACCCTCTGCTAGTACACGATCAATTTGATCATGGAAGGTGTGTCGTGGCCTTCCACGACTTCTGCATCCATCCACTTTTGCATTGTATATCTGTTTAGTCATTCTTTCATCATGTATTCTTTCCACATGCCCGAACCACCGGAGCATTCCTTTCCTTACCTTCACCCCGACACTCTCTTTCAGACCAACTCTCTTTCTTACTTCGGTATTACGAACGCGGTCCGCGAGCGTCACTCCGCAGATTTTGCGCAGTGCTCGCTTCTCGACCGCGTTTACTCTACTTTTATGCTCTCTCTTCCATACCCAACTCTCGCATCCATACGTGAGCGTAGGTACCAGCACCGCGTTGTGAAGTTTACCTAACGCTCCATTCACACTATTCCCCAAATTCACTCTTCTTTCTATATCAGCGGTGTACCTTCCATCCCTGCTAAAAGCACATCCAAGATATACAAACTCATTCACTTGCTCTAGCATAACATCATCGACCATTATCCTTGCATTCGTTCTGGTTTCTTCTCTTTCAAACACCATAACCTTTGTTTTCTTCGCATTCAAATGTAAGCCTCTCGCCTGACAGTCATCTTTCATCATTGTGACTAGTGTTTGCAGTTCTGATGGCGATTCGGCTAAAAGCACGGCATCATCCGCATAAAGCAAGGTGCTTACAACTAGATTCCTAAAAGGAATTAAATATCTAAAAGCATCCGCAAATGGAAGAGAGCTTTGAAAAGATGCGTAAGTGGAAAAAGTGAAAGGAGCCATCTATTCCACTTAGCGGTGATTCAATGAGCGGCTCGCCGGTGGCCGGTGGCCGGCGCCACGGACGACACTTTATTTATTTTTATTTGTTAGTTCCCTCCAGGCCCCCGCCGCTCATGAGCCCCCGGAATAATGTACAGTCATCATGTTTCGGACATGACTTGCGTTACTTGCGTTGGCCGTTCGTTCATATTTTTGCCAGAATACCATATTATGGCTACACGCATCGTCGTGTTATGACACTTTTATTCAACTTGCTCGAACTAGCCATTTGCGATTTGCTGGAAGTTGCTACAGTTCTACTTACGATTTATTTCTCTGACATAATTTATTGAAAACTAGTTTATTTTGAGAGAAAGCAAAACCGGTTACGTAGCATTACATTTTTATTTAAGCACTATTCGTCTATGTTAAACTGCAGGGTAGCTTCTAAGATGAAAACTATCTTATTGTTGGAAAATCTTGTAAGTAATAAAAAAAAGATCCCGACGAATTGAGAATCTCCTCCTTTTTTGAAGTCGGTTAAAGGTTGTGTTAACGGTTCGGCATTTTTTATTGAAGTCAGTTTAAAAAATGTATTTCACGCATTAATAAAAATTTTGTAATTTTCGTAATATCGAAGTAAGAAAGAGAGTTGGTCTGAAAGAGAGTGTCGGGGTGAAGGTAAGGAAAAAAATGGTCCAGTGGTTCGGGCATGTGGAAAGAATGCATGCAAAAGTGGATGCATGCAGAAGTCGTTGAAGGCCACGACACACCTTCTATGATCAAATTGATCGTGTATTAGCAGAAGGTGATGTCAGGAGCCTTAAGAACAGACGAGCGTGAATGACAAGAGCTATGAATGTCAAGGAAGCAAATGAGGTGTGTAAGAAGAACCCTAAATGGCGCTCTGTTGTTCGTGCCTACCTCGCAAACTGGCGTGAAGTTATGTATGTATGTATGTAATAAAAATTTTGTCTATATAAGTCCATTTTTAGCCTTAAGACTACGTATATATACATAAATTTAAATCCACGTATATAGTGACTCATCATGATATATCAGGAACTATAATACTGTTACGAGCCACATGACTCGAATTAAAATAAATGCCGTTGGAATTATTATTAGAACTGTTCAAACAAGTATAAAAACAGGTACAAAATAAAACTGGATGCAACCAGTTCACACTGCATGATTCAATGCAATTCAACACGCGCAAAGTCCGTCACTATGTCGCTAATCGAAAGTACTACACACATCTTAATCGTATCGTAGTCGTCGCTTGACTGCGTCACCCCTCCGATCGGTCATTGTTTTGTACTAAAGTGTAGAATATAACAAAGGATTGCGTTCGCCGAGTTAATCCAGGACACCTGGCAAGCTTCGACGGTCATAAAAAAAGGATTAGTTCGACTCTAATTACAGCCATAAAATAAGTACGATAACAATAGATGATTTTAAGGTTTAAAAACGAAGTAAACAAAAGAACTCCGAATGCGGGAAGGGCAATAAACAAGGTGCGCAGCATTTCTTTTTCGGTATGTAACAATAGGTATGCAGGTGGCCCAACTTGTCACAATACCTATAGACTTGAAATTTGCTATGAACTTTCCTTTCACCAAGTAGAGGTCAGCTCAGAACGGATTTTACGGCACGCGAAGCGGGCGGGAATCAGCTAGTAACTATACCGTAGATACCGTGGTTTTCTGTGAAAGTTACTTTCAAATTTGTAATGTTAATAGTAAGTAATTTCCAGATATATTACATAAATGATTATTTTACAATTAAAGTCTTTTTGTTTAATTTTATTACGGATCTGTAGTTATTTTAGCAAGAACGGACGCATTATGTTTTCGTTATGTGACGTCAATGTGAAATCTTTGTATGTTACAGTGATTTCTTTATACACATACTCAAACCAACGCGCATTGCATTACACGCACACTCCACAAACAAACCAAAACACACAAAGAACCTAAAAATTAATAACCCAAGCGAAGAAAAGGAAAAAACAACACACATGGCACTAGATAGGACTATATATAAGTATAGATATAAGGCCCACACTGCACATTCACTTCCTCACAACACCAGCATGTAGCAGATACACTCTACATTAGTATAAGTTTAGTATTAAAATTAGAATAAATTAATATAATAAGTTATTCTTAAGGTACACTATAACATATAAATCACTAAATTAATGTCACACACAAACAAAAATAAACAATAAGCGTGTATGGACTCCAAAATTTTTCATAGAAATTAAGTAGTAAAAAAGGGTACGGAACTCGAGTCCGTAGAGATGTTAATAATAATTAAAAAAAAAGTGATTTCTTCACAAACGATTGGGACTATGATTTTTCAGCTGGACCTAGCTGAAACTAAACTATGCTAAATAATGAAAACATGACAGAAACAGCGGGTGCATGTGTATATTTCTTCTATGAAACCTTTTATAGTTCATGGAGTATCACGCTATCGCTAGAAAGAAAGAAAGAATGTATTTGCTAGGAAAGCGACAACACATGGATGCAGAAATATTTATACACACATTTTTAATAATAAAATTCATTATATTGTTCACCGCATTTCCCAGAAATGAGGTCGGCAACTCAGCTTTATGCTGTGTTGGAGTTACCTCCAGCACAGCGCTGGTTTTCAGTGCCGACCCCGCCTCGTTCATTTATATTAGACCCATTACCACAGTAATGTAATAAGACAGTACATACATACATAACTTCACGCCAGTTCCCTTGCATGGTAGGCACGAACAACAGAGCGCCATTTAGGCCCATTCTTACACACCTCACTTGCTTCTTTGATATTCATAACACTTGTCATACACGCTCGTCTGTTCTTAAGGCTCCTGACATCACCTTCTGCTAGTACACGATCAATTTGATCATGGAAGGTATGTCGTGGCCTATCCACGACTTCTGCATCCATCCACTTTTGCATTGTATGTCTGTTTAGTCATTCTTTCCACATGCCCGAACCACCGGAGCATTCCTTTCCTTACCTTCACCCCGACACTCTCTTTCAGACCAACTCTCTTTCTTACTTCGGTGTTACGAATTATCAATAAACTAGAAAAACCAATTTGATTGTTATTCCTGTTACTCCATCTAAAATTACGCAACTAAATTTCCATTTTCTCAAAGTTACGATAGTTTAGGGGTGGTAGTGGCTTGATAGCTTATTATTATAGTAATAAAGCTGCTTTATTTCTTTGTTCTGCAAACATTTGAACAAATGTTACGGTATTTCATTGATATTATTATCCGATAAGAAGGTACAACATTGGCTTTGCAAACAGTTTTTGGGTAAAAGGGATAACAAGATTACGTAGTGTTCTGTCAGTTTCCTGAATCATATTTCTTTTACGCTCCATTTTTTAGAAAATATGAAAAATTCGCCTCATATTTAGAGACGACATTCTAGCATCTTCATAGTGTAGAAAAATCTTAATTACCTTAAAATATACATACATACATACATACATAACTTCACGCCAGTTCCCTTGCAAGGTAGGTACGAACAACAGAGCGCCATTTAGGCTTATTCTTACACACCTCACTTGCTTCTTTAACATTCATAGCTCTTGCCATGCACGCTCGTCTGTTCTTAAGGCTCCTGACATCACCTTCTGCTAGTACACGATCAATTTGATCATGGAAGGTGTGTCGTGGCCTTCCACGACTTCTGCATCCATCCACTTTTGCATTGTATATCTGTTTAGTCATTCTGTCATCATGCATTCTTTCCTTACCTTCACCCCGACACTCTCTTTGAGACTAACTCACTCCGCAGATTTTGCGCAGTGCTCGCACCTCGACCGCGTTTACTCTACTTTCATGCTCTCTCTTCCATACCCAACTCTCGCTTCCATACGTGAGCGTAGGTACCAGCACCGCGTTGTGTATGGCGAGCTGGGCCTTCTGGCTGAGGTTCTTAGCGCCTAGAAGTTTACCTAACGCTCCATTCACACTATTCCCCACCTTAAAATATGTTGTCATCTTATGCTAAGAAATTCTACGCCACTATGACACGTAGTAAACGCATGCCACGCTTTGTGCTACGACAGACAACATAGTAGGACACGTTCGTATTGTGAGTACATACTAGTATTTTTTCGTGACTGCGTTCACTTACGCGTGGAAGACTTTTGGACAACTAACTTCTAACACAGTGGATGGATGCAGAAGTCGTGGAAGGCCACGACACACCTTCCATGATCAAATTGATCGTGTACTAGCAGAAGGTGATGTCAGGAGCCTTAAGAACAGACGAGCTTGCATGACAAGAGTTATGAATGTCAAAGAGGCAAGTGAGGTGTGTGAGAATAAGCCTAAATGGCACTCTGTCGTTCATGCCTACTCCGCAAGGGAACTGGCGTGAAGTTATGTATGTATGTATGTATGTATGTATGTAACTTCTAACACGAAAATTCGTGAGGAAACTGATGACAAAGTATTAGACCTTATATTCTAAAAAAAAATCTTCCGGTATAAGATACGAATTTGATATTTCCCAGGATAAATTCCGTGCTCTTTCTAGGTTAAAAAGTGTCATAGATAAAAAATCCCGAGAAACCATAGATGGTTCCGTAACATTTCAGATGGATCATGTAATAATTATAAGTTATTAAAAATAACACCTTTATCGCTTTACAACGCTTCCAGGAACATTTTCATTGGTGTTTTGGTATATAAAGTATCGCAAATTTTAAGTCAGAAAATTTGTTATTGATTATTGTTGTCAATTTTCAAATCTAATGTGCATATTGTTTTTGGTACCACGTTCATCGGGGTAACCCATGTGTGAAATCCGCCAATCCGCCTTGGCAAAGCGAGGCGGGTATATTGTCCGTTCCTCCTATAGATGGCAGGCACGAGACCAGCTGTGGGGCGTTTATAAGCTGTTATTATTATCATATTAATAGTACAAAAATTAACATGCGAAGACTATACTAAATTCATAAGAGACTTAATAATATAGTGACAATTAAACGCTATTAAATCTTGGACGCATTATTTATAGATCATTTTTAATTGATCCTCACAATACTATTGCTATACCCTATTAAAGTTATTGTTACGAGTGTGGGACTCGAATTAAAATGCCGTTGAAATTATTATAGAATTTATTAGAACTATACAAACACGTGTAATATAGATACAAATATCACTAGACACTACTAGTACAAATTGCACGATTCAATAACACGCGCAGAGTCCGTCACTATATCGCTTGTCGAATGTACGTCTTACTCATATCGGGCATTGTTTTATAGTAAACTGTATAATACCGAAAAAGGGCCGCGTTCACTGAGTTAATCCGCACATCTGGCAAGCTTCGACGCAATGCAATAACAACAAGGATTAGTTCGACACTAATGACGGCCATAAAACAAGTACGATAACAATAAGATGTTTTTCTTAATTACAAATTTTTAACACGAGGTTAAAGAAAAGAACTCCGAATACAGGAAGGGTAAAAAACTGCGTTTTACGACAGCCAGGTGTGCGCATTTCTTTGTTGGTATGTAACACTATTATGAACTATCACTGTAAGATTGTTTCATAATTCTGTGCAATAAAGAGTATTGAATATTGCATTAATGGCACTCTGTTGTTCGTGCCTACCCCGCAAGGGAACTGGCGTGAAGTTATGTATGTATGTATTACATGAAGGTTATGTCAAAATTCAACCAGAAGATAAATGAATGAGCAGTAAAACCAGGTACCTGACATTTATGTATTCCGCATTGAGTAAACTAAGTGACCAGCCTACGTGTGGCTCCGGCCTGCTACTGGGCTCTCCATCTGGGCTATTACGGGCGGGCGTATCGAGTTGTTTGCGGTATATCTCTCGCCGCGCTCCCTTTTAGCTTCGAGAGATTTATATTAGAGCCGCAATGGAAATAAATTTGATTTTGCGCCGCGTCCTCGCTGCGGTTTAAAGTTTTAATGTGGGTCGTACACAGAGGATTTTTCTATAAAATTTAATCATGTTAACGTATATTAAAATTTAATCCATATATCTTCTGGATTTTTTTTGTTCTATGTGAGGAATATTTCTACTAAATAAATATATGTTATGTTTTGGAATTAGAAATCCTACTAATATTATAAACGCGAAAGTTTGTAAGAATGTATGGATGTATGTTTGTTACTCTTTCACGCAAAAACTACTGAATGGATTTTGATGAAAAATTACAATAACATAGCTTACACATTAGAATAACACATAGACTATAATTTATAAAGATACTAGCTGTCCCGGAAGACGTTGTTCTGCCCTGAAGAAATAAAATTTAGAACCCGATTGCAGCGCCACCTACCGGGTCCAATTGTGAGTCTAAACCATCCTCGAATCCACTTGAAAAAACACAAAAAAATCATTCAAATCGGTCCAGCTGTTTAGGAGGAGTTCACTGTCAACACACGTACAGAAAAATTATATATATATATATAAAGATAGTGTGAATTATCCAAAATATAACCATTTTCCAACCGCGAGGCGCAGGTTTAGGCAGGGTTTTTTTATTAGTAATTTCTAATTTTAGGTAATTGTTTAAATAGTAAGGTTTATCTGTATGCAAGATCACAGAAGTATTCTTAGCGATTCATAGGAAAAACAAATCTAGGCAGCAGTGATAAGTTCTGATTGGAAAAAATCCCACTTACATAAATCATGTCAGTAGAACTTTACTGTCGGAAAGCAGAACTAATTTTTCTTCATCTCTATCTCACCAACGTCACTTTGTAAACTTTAAACTTTTCATCTCACTTTCAATTAAAACTTGGTTATGATTTTAACGACAACCTAACGGAAAAGTTTTCCAGCAATTTCGCATTGCAAATTGATGTCTCGAAAACATTTAAATATTCATTAAAACTAGTAATCGTCGGTAGAGTTGAGCGATTCCGAAAGTTGCCGAGTGACTCCGAACATCTCCGAGCGATTCCGGACATTCCCGAGTAGTTCGGCCGAAAGGCGAGTGCCGCCGAAGCGGGCCATGTTTGCGACACTCCACTTAATAAAACACCCCCATCAGGCCCATAACGAGTTGTGCACACTCGATCTCGCTTCAATAACTACCCGGCTCTGTTTGCGTAGCGTGTGCCATTCGCAAGAGGATTTCGCTTTAAATTAGTACTTAGTACTTAATCCCAGACTTCGTACTCAGAGACCTACCCGCTCGTTATTTATTCACGCAGCACTTTCCAATTTTTCACATAAAAGTTTGTATTTGGGATGTTTTTAAAATGTCACCGACGTGACAGCCTAAACAAACGAAGCCGGCGAAATAAAACAACGGCGGCATTTTAAAACAGAAAAGTACGCTTATTTATTTCAGCTTTTTCATTTGTATTTATTTAAAGCATTTGACGTTATTTTTAATTCTAATCCGGATTTGTATTAAAGCAAAATGAAATCATACCTCTTTTATATACTTAGGTTTTAGTTTTGAATAATTTATACCAGAGGAGAAAGAAAAAAGAAAGAATTATTTTATTCAGGACAAATAAACATGTTAACAATACTGAGGAAAATAAAAGATAACTTATTATATTGGTAACCGACTGTTACCGACGCGAATATCTGGCGCCGCCTTTAGTTTCCCGAAAGTATATCATTTCCTTATAAGTATAAATGTCATGTAAAAGACAAGAAAAAGAAAATAAAATTGGACCCAGACTCAGCGTAATGCTAGCTGCTAAGGCCAGCGCTGGTCTTCCGCCTGGGCCCAGCAGGTGGAGTCACAGAGGACAGTACAACACAAATAATATAAACATATATACATAGATATATAAACATAGTGAGATACGTGAACAAAAAACAAGTATGTAAATAAAACAAACAGATTATTATATTGGTAACCGACTGTTACCGACGCGAATATCTGGCGCCGCCTTTAGTTTCCCGAAAGTATATCGGTTTCCTTATAAGTATAAATGTCATGTAAAAGACATTTAGAAAAAGAAAATAAAATCCAGTGTCTTCTGGTACTTGGTTTCTGGGTCATTTTTAACATTCTATTGTTTGTTGTTATTCAAAAGTTACAAAGGAGAGGCGTGGCGTCGTTTCATTTCTGGCAAAAAATCACCATTTCGTAATACTTAATTTATTAATCTTGTTTTTTCGCCATTCGTAGTGACTAGCAAAGGTGAATATTCAAAAGCACGAATCAATGGCGCTCTGTTGTTCGTGCCTATCCCGCAAGGGAGATGACGGAAGATTGAATATTAAAAAAAATGACTGTGGTATGCCAAGACAAACACACTTTTTTTTAAATCTTGCCCTCTGTGGAGCGAAGATGTGGTCGAGGATGGAGCACGCCTACCTAAAAGGTAAGGGACTTCAAGACACCCAAGTTATAAGTATCGGGAAAGACAGACTCCGGCAATGACTCCTTTCTAGTAGTGAAAATAATTGTTTTTCTATACTTTTTTATTGCAGTAAAATCAATATGAATCAATATCAAAATCAAAATGAAAAGTGGCATTGATTTTTATATATATATAGATCCATGCAAGTAACCTCAAATTTCTACCGACAGTGAGGCAAGCAAGTAAATAGGAAAATCCTATGATATAGGAACCGGCCATAAGACGTCGCTCACGCAGCGCTCACAACGACCCATTGCAAAAGGTGAGTTGAAATAAATGTTGACTATAAAACTAATACTCTCTATCAAGACAAAGTTTTTGCGTTTTGTATTAATATGTAGAATAGCCATAAGACTGACTGACCTTTGATGAGGTGCGCGGCGAGCACGAGCAGAGCGGTGAACGCGTGCAGCCGCCACGCGCACGCGCACATCCTGCGCCCCCCGCCGCCGCACCGCGCTGCAACCAACAAACGACACGCTTCAACAACACTTACCACCAACCATAGCGTCTTCTCCAGATTCCCACTAAACAAACATGTAATCTAAAATATATATTTTTTTATTACAGAAGTTCAGCAGACAGGCAGACGGCCCACTCGATGGAACGAGATTATTATAAGTAAGGCCTATAGTGTGTACAAACTCTTTGCTATATTTATGGTCTTTTGACTTTATATAGAAAAACATTCTGAATTATAATGTCAATTGGTGGAAAAATGTAATCGGGTTATTTAATAATTTTATTTTTGAGTTTTACAAGAATATATCGATCTCACGATATAACCATCGTCCCTGAATGAGTTCTACTGTAGTTTAAATGAGATCCATGGATGTCATGCCCATGGGCTGCGGTAGCCACTTACCATCAGGTGGACCGTTTACCAGTCGGCCTATAACAACACAAAAAAATACAACATGTAGGTTGTTTGTCGATTATTATTTAAAAGAGCTTTACTTCGATTCAATAAAAGTCATGACTCCGATGGCAAGCGTGTATAAGCCTATTGAAATGGCCACCAAACAAACACTTCCGAAGAAAGCGTAAACATTTCCGTGTGGCACTAGCCCCCCGCCGCGGCGCCGCCCGCCTTCCGTGACTGGAGGCAATAAAACCTCGATTAATATCAAAAACCTATCGCAATGTCTACACAGAGGGAGCCCTCGATAAATAACAACGCTAAAAGGGAAATTATTAAGTATATTATTAACAAACTTCTACTCCAGTGTTGGATTCAGGTGATTCACTCCATTATGAATTGGAAAAATTTGTGTCGTTTAACAATCAAGTTTTCTGTAACACAATATTGCTGTGCATGTTTAATCTATGGCGAGCGGTACTTGCAATGTCGTTCATGAATGGCTCAGAACATATGTATTTTTTGGTAATGTGTATTATGGATGTAAGGGAATGTTGTGGATCAAAAAACTAAAAAGTATAAAATAACTTATTTCTAAAGCTATTATTATTAATATATATTGTCTAAAACATCTTAAAGTAGTAATTTTTATGTTTTACTTTGCACCGACTTCAAGATGTTTTAGATAATATATATTAATAATAATAGCTTTATAATAATACTAATGCTATTATTATTATTATAAATCATTGTTAAAGTGTCGCATTTTTAGAAATAAATATTTTCTTTCTTTCTTTCTTTAGAAATAAGTTATTTTATACTTTTTAATTTTTGAAGTCGGTTTTTTTAAACGAAGTTTTTTAATTTTATTTGTTACTTTTTAGTGTCTAGCTATGTATGGGTAGACCTACGAAAGGTGCCGCGCTCCTTAAAAAATATAGGTCCCAAGAAACGGGAACAAAAAAATGTTCGTACAATGAAAACTACTGGGCCAAACTATGTTAAATTTTTAAGGGACCAAATGGCAACTATTCCGCATCAAACTAAACAAGATACACGTAAATCGGATCATGACTCTCAGAGTAATAGGTGTACATATGGAATGGAATGGAATTTTTTTCATAAAAATGTTCTTAAAATGAAAACTACTGGGCCAAACTATGTCAAATTTTTAGGGTAGCAAATGGCAGCTATTTCGCGTCGAACAAAAAAAGAATCACGTAAATCGGATCATAACTCTCAGAGTAATCGGTGAACATACTTAAAAAAAAAGATCCCGTCGAACTGAGAACCTCCTCCTTTTTTGAAGTCGGTTAAAAAGAGGATGTAGTAACAAGATTAAGGTGGTTTGGGCATGTAGGGAGAATGGATGAAAGTACAGCCACAAAACAATTGTATGAGGGCAGTATAAATGGTAGAGTCGACGTGACGCACACAGGCCGTGATCAAATCTTATACTAATATATAAAGCTGACGAGTTTGTTTGCTTGAAGGCGCTAATCTCAGGAACTACTGGTCTGATTTGAAAAATTCTTTCAGTGTTAGATAGCCCGTTTATCGAGGAAGGCTATAGGCTATATATCATCACGCTAAGACCAAACTTTTTTAACTATTCCACGCGGACGAAGTCGCGGGCGGAAGCTAGTTGAAGATATTTTGAAAAGAGGTCAGGTATAAAGCACCTCAAATAAATATTATGTATGAAGAGATAAATGAAACATGAAGCCAAAAGTATTTATATAGAGTCATTTACATGGAGAGTTTCTTACCACGACACACCTTCCATGATCAAATTGATCATGTACTAGCAGAAGGTGATATCAGGAGCCTTAAGAACAGACGAGCGTGCATGACAAGAACTATGAATGTCAAAGAAGCAAGTGAGGTGTGTAAGAATAAGCCTGAATGGCGTTCTGTTGTTCGTGTCTACCCCGCAAGGAAACTGGCGTGAAGTTATGTATGTATGTATGAGTTTCCTTCAAGATACGAATGTCGAAAGCCAGAAAAAAATATTATCATATAAACTAAACATACAATATCGCACGTGGAAGGGGCGATAATCGCCTGGTCATTGAATATTGACGTCTCTGTGTAAACAAAATACCGTACTATAATCATCGAGCTCGAAAGGCAAGCTCGCATACGAATCGGTTCAAACTGATTTGTACGATACTCGCATGAACTTGACAAAATGTCATAAGAGTTCTTGTTTAGACAAGTCAAGAAATCGTAGGCAAATATCTCAAAGCGATTTGTCTCGTAGTGTAAGCAAAACTCTTGGCGATAATTACCTTACGATTATCGACTATTATACGAGTAGGCGAGGTTTTGTTTTTTGGTTCAATATAAATATGTCCATGCGATTATTGTCTGAAATGTGTCACTACGAAAATAGTTATATATCCGTGCAGGAACGGAGAAAGAATACAATTTCCTGCGTTGGGGCGGCCTGTCGTAAGAGGCGACAAAACAACCCACAGCCAGGTGGTAGAGTATGCTCGACTGGATGGCGACCACCCCTGGTCTAGAGTATGCCGCCATAACAACCTTGTGTTGTGTTCCGGCATTAGTGACCAGGTTCCAGTCTCCTCCTTTAAGAGAGCAGCAGCGCATTTGTAGCACCTTTGTTGTTGCAAATGTCCATAGGCGATGGTAACCGCTTTCCATCTAGTGGGCCGTCTGCCTGTCTGCTGAACTCCTGCAATAAAAAAAAATAAAAAAAAAAAATACAATTTTTCGCCCCAAAACGTGCGATAAACTATCTGAAGACATTCAATAAACCATAAAAAAATTATACTACTAATGGGTTAAACTTCAACATCTCAGATAATATTGATCTAAACAATTAGGTTTATGAGATTTTTTTTCTGTCTTTTCTTTCACCATAGCCCAATTACTTGGGGTCGGCACAATATGTCTTTTCCTTCCACGCTCTTCTATTCTGACAGCTCTTCTGTCACAGCGCATATCATCATGTCATCCTTCACACAATCCATCCATCTTTTTTTGGTCTACCTTTAAATTTGTACCCATCGATCTTGTAGTATAACATTCTTTTTGTCACGTGACTTTCATCCCTCCTCATTATATGCCCATACCAACTTAATCTTCTTCCTCTCAATTTTTCTGTCACAGGTGCAACTTTCAAAGATCCCCTTATGTACTCATTTCTCACCTTATCCATTCTTGTAACACCACACATCCATCTCAACATTCTCATCTCAGCTGAGTGGAGACGTTTGTAGTTTATCACTTTAGTGGCCCAACATTCCGACCCGTATGGCATGACTGGTCGTATGATACATTTATATATTTGACCTTTTACTTTCAGTGGCATTAGTTTGTCGCACGTCACACCGGTTACCTGTCTCCACTTCAGCCATGCTACATTTATTCTTCTCCTTACATCCCTCTCTATATCACAATTTATGAGATTTTTTATGCAGGAAATTAAATTTCCAACAAATTTGCTATTTACATTTTTTTTGTAAAGTCAATTGCTTCGGAGATAACAACAAAAACACTAGAATTTTAGGTGAAAATCAACTTCAGTGACATGTATGACTCACCAGTACAAGTTACATTTTCGCCGCAATAGACGCTATTGTAGATTGTTTAATTCTGAGTAAATCGCGACTAAGCCCGATGCGATAGCATAAAATGCGGCTGAATTACAGAAATTAAAAAAAAAAACGAAAGTCCTTAAACTTAATATTAAGGGCTGTATCTTTCAGGGAATTCTTATTTTTTTTTATTGCAGGAGATCAGCAGACAGGCAGACGGCCCACTTGGTGGAAAGGTGCTACAAATGCGCTGCTGCTCTCTTAAGGGAGACTGGAACCTGGTCACTAATGCCGGAACACAACTCAAGGTTGTTATGTCGACATGCTTTAGACCAGAGGTGGTAGCCACCGAGTCCGGCAAATGCCCTACCACCTGGCTGTGGGTTGTTAAGTCACCTCTTACGACAGGCCGCCCCAACGCAGGAAATTGTATTCTTTCTCCGTTCCTGCACGGATTAAATAAAATAGTTGAAAAAAATCACCTATATAGCAGTCATGGGTAGAAAAATTTACAACCCTTATACTATGACGTATGTCTGGCTAACTTGAGTCTAAGTCAATAACTGGCCTACACGTAGACCTTCTCATTTTCCCTCTTTCTCCCAAATATTTAGGGTCGACATAATACTGTCGGCGTCAATGCAGGAACCTTGTAATTACCGACACTTTTTGGTGACATTATTTTTCTCATCTACATATATACATACATAACTTCACGCCAGTTCCCTTGCGGGGTAGGCACGAACAACAGAGCGCCATTTAGGCTTACTCTTACACACCTCACTTGCTTCTTTGACATTCATAACTCTTGTCATGTACGCTCGTCTCGTCTAAATTGTGATATATACAGCCGTGTAATATGTAACCATTTTGACGTAAGAAATAATGGCACCAAAAGACGATATGTATTTTCCTTCCATACTCCTCGATTCTGACATACGTATGTCCTCTGTCACACCACAAAATATCATATCATACTTCACACTATCCATCCATCTCTTTCTGATTTCCCTTTACATTTGTACCCGTCCTAAATACAGAGTCAACTGAACCAAATACCGCAGTGGATTGTAAGCTAAACTAATGAACAGAGTGTCGTGCGTATACATGTAATCAATTTGTAGTCGTGGCCGCCATGAATAATTCGTGTTTACGGTGATGTAAAGCAGTGTATAAAATATTCAGGCGTAGTAATAGCACTGAAATAACATTATCAAGGGCGGGCTAATGGCCTTGTTTCGGACATTTTTTGCCACCGGCTTGTTTATCGTGATCTTAGATCAATAACTCAGGTGTATACCTGTGGGTTGGTCCTTACCTTCGGCGTTTTATGAACTACCCTACAAAATAGCTGGGTTTTTGTGACAGTTCATTTTCGTAATGCTGGGGTTTTACCTGCGATAATGTTACAGATATAGGCCGTTTCACGCAGATGTGGTGATGGGTGTAATGTGTTATTTGTGAAGCGATATTGTTTTTAATTGTTGATGGCGTTACGTATTGACAGATATGTAATAATGTGGAGATACGATAACGGCGTTATTTTTAACACTTTAAATAAGAGGCATTCGGTCACAGTCAATATCCTTAACATTATGGCAGGTGAGGACGCAGCATAACGAAACTACTCATACACGTAGAGTTTTTTGAAGAGTTATGTTTTGTTTCGCAGTTTTATTTTTAAACAATGCATATTGAGAAACTAGCTCATAAATTAGTTAAAATAAACGAAGTTTCGCATAATAAACAATAATATAATTTACAAGAAAGTAATCACTCATTATAAGTACAAGAACACAATAGGTGTGTATATATGCCACCATTATGAAGCAATTGAGAAACACTAATTCGTCTATTCGTACAACAAGCCTAACAGACGTCCGCCTCGTTCGGAACTCGAGCGATAAGTGAAAGTATCACCACTGCGATCACGCCAATCGATGGATGTCATCGCTGGACTGCCCTCTTTCTTGAAAATTATTTGTAAAAATTTATTAAAAATGCTTTGTAGGATATTTATTTAATATTTTCTTAAGTTTTCGCGACTTGTATACATAATAAAACTACGTTTTAACGGTTTTAAGCGCGGTAATTTAATTTGATTTTGGTTTCTCCGACGTTCATCTAGCGCCAAAGCGCCTAAACTGTATGGGTTACCTAAACTTCACAAAAACAACATCCCCTTGCGCCCTATAGTTGGCCAGCTTGACTCACCAACTTACAGACTGGCACAACATCTCGCGAAGACACTCAACAATCTCCGCGGCAACACACCCTACCATGTCAAGGATTCCTTCGACTTCATCAGCGCAATTGAAAATTTGACATTGGCTGAGGATGAAGTACTAGTCAGTTTTGATGTCCAGTCCTTATTTACCAGTTTACCAGTGGAAGACTGCATTGAGATTGTCAAAATGAAGCTAATAGATAATAACATGCCTGAGGAATATGCAGATCTACTAAAACATTGCCTCACATCAGGCTATTTCGTGTGGGACTACGGCTTCTACGACCAAATCAACGGTGTAGCCATGGGCTCACCGGTGTCTCCTGTCGTGGCTGACATTTTTATGGAAGACTTCGAGCAGAAGGCACTGGATACCGCTCCGGCTAAGCCGAAGATGTATAAAAGGTACGTAGACGATACTTTTGCCGTCCTCCCAAACGATAAAGTCTCTGCATTTCTAGATCATCTCAATTCCATTAGAAGTAAAATTAACTTTACTATGGAACTAGAGGCAAATCATAAATTAGCTTTTCTGGATGTGCTCATCCTAAGGAACCCTGACAATACTCTTGGCCATACGGTGTATAGGAAACCTACCAATACAGATATATACCTTAATGGTTCATCTCACCACCATCCTAGTCAACTGACTAGGATTTACCCACGGTAGCTAACTAGCTAAAACTAGGTAAATCTTTGTTTCAGAGAGCACAGAAATTCTGTGACGAGAACCACGTTGCTGGAGAATTTCAGCATGTCAAGCGAGTTCTACAACGCAATCAGCTGAAGACTCCACACCAACGTCACAAAGGCCCCAAACCACCTTCAGTTGAGCGGTGCCCTGCTACCCTACCCTACATCAAGGGGTCACAGACAGAATTGGCCACATCCTCAGGCGAGCTTCAATCAAAACATATTTGAAGCCGCAGAAAAAGATTACCCAATTTCTGAAACCTGTGAAATGCAATATCCCACTCCAGGATGCAGGGGTCTACAAGCTCAATTGTGAGTGTGGATTGTCATACATTGGGCAAACAAGGAGGAGCATAAAAACACGAGTAAAAGAACACATTGCTGACTTGAAACACACAAGGTCTACGAAGTCTGCGATCAGTGAACACACGCTGGATAAACCCAACCACTACATCAGATTCGATAACCCACAAATCCTCGCGAAAGAGAATCGTTTCATACCTAGAATGATGCGTGAGGCTATTAAAATCAAAAAACACCCAAATTTCAATAGAGAAGATGGTTGGCAAGTACCACCTGTTTGGGATCCAATCATCAAAACTATTAAGACCCAAACCCAGCAAAAACCAGCTACCAGACCTCAAGACACTGTGAGCTTTTTCTGCGTACAACGGAACACAAATCAACTTGACTGATAATTTTATGCGTGCAGGAACGGAGAAAGAATACAATTTCCTGCGGCCTGGCGGCCTGGCGTAAGAGGCGACTAAACAACCCACAGCCAGGTGGTAGGGTATTTGCTCGACTGGATGGCGACCACCCCTGGTCTAGAGTATGCCGCCATAACAACCTTGAGTTGTGTTCCGGCATTAGTGACCAGGTTCCAGTCTCCTTTAAGAGAGCAGCAGCGCATTTGTAGCACCTTTGGTGTTGCAAATGTCCATAGGCGATGGTAACCGCTTTCCATCCA
Organism: Dendrolimus kikuchii; assembly: GCA_019925095.2. Classification (NCBI taxonomy): domain Eukaryota; kingdom Metazoa; phylum Arthropoda; class Insecta; order Lepidoptera; family Lasiocampidae; genus Dendrolimus; species Dendrolimus kikuchii. The sequence continues at coordinate 23,290,229 of CM034402.1, read as the reverse complement.
GTGGGCCGTCTGCCTGTCTGCTGAACTCATGGAACAAAAAAAAATATACTTTTATTTTTCCTTCCACCCATTTTAATATTATATATTATAAACGTCGGAAAAACCAAAATCAAATAAATTATCGCGCTAAAACGTAGTTTTATTATACATATTAGTTGCCAAATATTTTAGGGTACCAACACATGCTATTTGGACATTTGTAACATTTGCTCTTTTAAAGCAGATCAGCTTCAAGCATAGACAGCGCGTGTCATAAAAGTGAACTGAAGAACTGCAGCAGCCAGCAGCTTGTTAGTGGGCGACAACGGCGAGGCTGCAGAGCGCCGGCCGTAGCCCCCCCCCCCCACCCCCACCCCCGCACAAGGCACGCGAGCTTATTGTTTTCCGATACGGCTAATCTATTTATTGCCGGAGGGTATCTCGCACGAACTAGATTGCACACCGTGTCCTCTTTTTACATTAACTTATATTGCTCTGTGTACTGAGTGTGCTCTTATTGCTTTTCATTTTATTACCCACGTGTGGAAGATAGATTTGTAACCGACTTGCAAAAGGAGAGGTTCGAAGTTCAACTGTATGTGTTTTTGCATGTTTGTTACGCGATTTATCCGTCAATTGTGGGCCGATTTTCAAAACTTTTTCTTCATTCGAAAGAGTATACTTTTAAGGTAGTTCCATTATCAGCAAGTCAGGATCTGATGAGTGAACCCCAGGGAATTCAACATTTGTTGAAGAGCGCCGAGCGCCTTCACTCCTCGAAATCTATTTAGGCCGGGCCTGTCGTAAGAGGCGACAAAACAACCCACAGCCAAGTAGTAGCAACCCCAGGCCTAAAGTATGCCGCCATAACAACCTTGAGTTGTGTTGCATTAGGGGCCAGGTTCCGGCCCCATCTACGAGTCCGGCAGCACATTGGTAGCAGTTTTAGTATTGCAAAAGTTTATAGGCGATGGTAACCACTTTCCATCACAGTTGGGCCATCCGCCTGTCTGATGTACTCCAGCAATAAAAAATATATGAAAAAAATGTGCACGTTCAACTAGGAGTTAGGCTCACTCGCCTTCGTGGATTAAAAGAACTATAATAACACTTTGAAAACTGTCTGTTGAGTAGTTTTAACCCTTGCCGCCTCTACTATAGCCTTCATTGTATGCCGACAAACCCAACTTCTTATTTATGTATTTCGAAAAATTCTAATAGAAGTACAAGTTTATTAGAAAATTATTAATTAACACACCTAATTTCATTTCATTGCTGTCTACCTCTCCGTAGGCGTTGAGTCCATTAGAAAACTAATTATGAGCTAATTCTAGGATTTCGTGAAACCAAACAACATTCACGCGATGGCCCCCCGACCTTTGGCCCTGCTCGGGAGCACCCATTACTATTTTAATAAGCATCCCACACAACTTTATTAATTTCATATAAATATTAAAGCTATTTTAATTACCAAATACTACGAATTGTAAAATTAATTAACTTGGTATCGATACGACGCGATCGCCCGCGGCGACCTTTTACGAGTTTCCAAAGAACTATTATCAAAATTCTTAAAATGCTTTAATAACTTCGTAAACTAATTAACCTTTTATACTGATAAATAGAACTTACTGTGATTTTATTATTTCTGTAATCTGCCATCTCTTTTTGAAATTGAACTAGTTTTACACTTAATGGGGACAAAATAGAAACACCTTATTTAAGTAATTTTGTATTGTCTATTCTTTATTTGTTGTTGTTCTCACTATAACTTTATCCGTGCAGGAACGGAGAAAGAATACAATTTCCTGCGTTGGGGCGGCCTGTCGTAAGAGGCGACTAAACAACCCACAGCCAGGTGGTAGGGCATTTGCCCGACTGGATGGCAACCACCCCTGGTCTAAAGTATGTCGCCATAACAACCTTGAGTTGTATTCCGGCATTAGTGACCAGGTTCCAGTGTCCCTTAAAAGAGCAGCAGCGCATTTGTAGCAACTTTGATGTTGAAAATGTCCATAGGCGATGGTAACCGCTTTCTATCAAGTGGGCCGTCTGCCTGTCTGCTGATCTGCTGCAATAAAAAAAAAAACTAATATTAGTTTCTAGAATTTTCTTAGGCATAAATATTTTAATGCTCATTAGTTTCTTTCTTCTGTGAAGGTGACGTTACTGCTTGGCACCAACATAAGGCCAGTGTTGGTTGTTATCAACCAGTATTTGCTGAGTTAGGGCCTATTTTGGAGTTAGTTAAACTTTGGCTTTTGTTAAACTACTTATGTATAATTTACAGTTTTAATAACTCTAAATAAACATTATTTTCTTTCTTTATAATAGTTATATTGCATGCTAGACTCATTGACTCTTCAGGTGATCAGAAGGCTGGTGATTACCTCGGGCAGTATATGGATCAGTATGGCGATCCACCAAGGAAATGTAGCCAGCCTTCTGGTCACCTTACCCATAGAAGACATGACCTAGACTCAGTAATCTAATTATAGTCTTCAGGGACTATGGGTAGAATACAATAGGTTAAGTTGTCTTTTATTATATCAAATTATTATCATATTTAAGAAATTTGAATAGTTATACATACATACATAACTTCACGCCAGTTCCCTTGCGGGGTAGGCACGAACAACAGAGCGCCATTCAGGCTTATTCTTACACACCTGACTTGCTTCTTTGACATTCATAGCTCTTGTCATGCACGCTCGTCTGTTCTTAAGGCTCCTGACATCACCTTCTGCTAGTACACGATCAATTTGATCATGGAAGGTGTGTCATGACCTTCCACGACTTCTGCATCTATCCACTTTTGCATTGTATATCTGTTTAGTCATTCTTTCATCATGCATTCTTTAAATAGTTATATATCCTTTAATAATTATAGTATTTACATATATTTTATTTGCATACCGCCGTCATACACTTTAGATTCCTTTCACACAATCCACAGCCCGGGTGTTTGGAGAGATCGGTCTCCCGCGATAGGAGTGCCCTTTGCTTCTGCCTTTATACAAAATGACTGTAAATTATTTACTTTACGTGTATGTATGTGTTATATAGTTATTATATCTATCTATCTGTCTAATTATAAATACAACTTGCACCTCTGACAGAAAAAGCATGTGAAATTTTCTAAAGCACTTATTTATGTACCATTATTTAAAAATATGGGTATGGAAGAGAGAACATGAAAGTAGAGTAAACGTGGTCGAGATGCGAGCACTGCGCGCAATCTGCGGAGTGACGCTCGCGGACCGCGTTCCTAATACCGAAGTAAGAGAGAGAGTTGGTCTGAAAGTGAGTGTCGGGGTGAAGGTAAGGAAAGGAATGCTCCGGTGGTTCGGGCATGTGGAAAGAATGACTAAACAGATATACAATGCAAAAGTGGATGGATGCAGAAGTCGTGGGAGGCCACGACACACCTTCCATGATTAAATTGATCGTGTACTAGCAGAAGGTGATGTCAGGAGCCTTGAGAACAGACGAGCGTGCATGACAAGAGTTATGAATGTGAAAGAAGCAAGTGAGGTGTGTAAGAATAAGTCTAAATGGCGCTCTGTTGCTCGTGTCTACCCCGCAAGGGAACTGGCGTGAAGTTATGTATGTATGTATTTAAAAATAAATAAATTAGGTTTTTAGTACTTACAATTATTTAGTAATTTTTTCTGACATAATTTAAAAATGAAAAATTTCGTTAATAAACATTTTCAATTGACTGTAGAAATCGTTAAAGATCAAACAAATGCCGCCATACCCCTCGTTTTGAACCAATCATTACGAAAAATACTATTTACGTCAGTTATGAGTTAAGTCGTTGTGTTAAGTGTATGTATCAAATGTTATTTATGTGTTAATAAGCGACTTTGGTCGCGTGACTCGTAGATAATTTTAATTGTTGATGAAACGAAATAATTAAGGCTGAATGGTGGTTATGAAGTGGGGAGAGAGGCGATAAATGAAGCGATTCGTGGCGGAGTTATTAATGAGTATGGATTCACAAAAGGGGCCCAGGGTCGGCGAAATGGGCTCGTATCGCCTTCTTAAAGAATGGTCGTGATAATTAAGACAATTTAATTGTCACCTTGTTTGGATGGGACAATTGGATATAACGACGAGACAAGAGAAGAATAAGACGTGTATTATATTATATATATATATAATATGATATTTAAATTCATTTATAAGCATTTATATATTCCGTAGTCGAAGTCCAAAGTCGTGGAAGGCCACGACACACCTTCCATGATCAAATTTATCGTGTACTAGCAGAAGGTGATGTCAGGAGCCTTAAGAACAGACAAGCGTGCATGACAAGAGCTATGAATGACAAAGAAGCAAGTGAGGTGTGTAAGAATAAGCCTAAATGGCGCTCTGTTGTTCGTGCCTATCCCGCAAGGGTACTGGCGTGAAGTTATGTATGTATGTATATTCCGTAGATATGTATTTGTATGGTATGTATATTAAGTATATATCTATGTAATATATAAAACTTCTGCATATATATCATTTATGTATTCATTATTAAAATGTAAGTAGTTTGTACTATATGTTACGCATACCACCATCGCCATTATCATCTCAATTCATTCCTGGGGTTGTCTGGAAGAGATCGCTTTTTAGCGATAAGACCGCCCTTTGTACATCACTAGATATAATTTTAGTCTTTAAGTTCCTGTTTGTATTGGTGTACAATAAAGAGTTATCTATCTATCTTTATTTGATTTTGAGTCTGACGTTTCGGCCAATAAAATAACAAAATACTACATAGTATTAAAGTAAAGGGCTAATAGGGTTTCATTATATATTAATCTTAACCGTTGTTTATTATAGACACTTGGAGGCGTTGGAATCAATTGAGAAAAGAGCCAGGAAGCTGGTCGGCAATGATCGTCTTTTTTATGCTCGACTCCAGAGTTTGGAGCATAGACGCTGACTCTCTTCTATCGGATACATTTCGGGGAGTGTTCCTTAGAGTTGCACGAGCTGATTCCTCCCTTCCCATTTTATCAACGGACAACCAGACGCACCGGTTTGCGCCACCGCTACTTGGTGGAAACACCACCAGTCAGAACAAAGCGTTTCGCTTCATCTTTTCTGGTGCACACTGCTGAAGAGTGGGAGAATTGGCCGGAGTCCGTTTTTCCTGACAAATACAATCTTGAAGTCTTCAAGTCAAGAATGGATAGGCATCTTCTAGGTAAGCATGCTCCATCCTAGGCCGCGTCATCACTCAACACCAGGTGAGACAGTCGTCAAACGCAAAGCTTTTTAAAAAAGCAAAAATTTAAACCGCACTAGTCAAAATGTCGTAATTTCTTTGTCTTTGTCAAAATGTGTTAAAAATGTTCCAGATAAGCGTAACCTTGAGTCATTTAATTGTGTAGAATTCAGAAACTTTTTAAAGTCCTTTTTTGACCTGGTAAAAATCTCTCCGATACATCCATAAAAAAAATCGAAATGCGTGCTGGGACACATAGTAGAAGTGAAACTTCAACGGACAAGTGGAAAAACGAATCGCAACAAAGTTTTAACTTGAAGTTTTACAGGCAGATTGTTAATGTACATTTCCAATTTGTAAACCTGCCCGTAAAACTTCAAGTTACAATTCTTCTTTCTATACTTCCCTGTTCTGGCATACGGTCCTGAATGGAATACTGCTCTCATCTTTGGGATGGCTCAGCTAAATACCAGCTCGAGACATTTGACTCAATAGAGAAAAGAGCTAGGAAGCTGATAGGCAATTACCGACTATTCGACGAGTGGCTTCAGAGCCTAAATCATCGACGTATAGTCGCTAGTTTGTCGGTATTCTATAGGATACACTTCGGTGAGTGTTTTTTTTAATTTAATTGCAGGAGTTCAGCAGACAGACAGACGGCCCACTTGATGGAAAGTGGTTACCATCGTCTATGGACATTTGCAACACCAAAGGTGCTACAAATGCGCTACTGCTCTCTTAAGGGAGACTGGAACCTGGTCGCTAATGCCGGAACACAACTGAAGGTTGTTATGGCGGCATACTCCAAACCAGGGGTAGTCATCCAGTCGGGCAAATACCCTACCACCCGGCTGTGAGTTGTTTTGTCGCCTCTTACGACAGGCCGCCCGGCCGCAGGAAATTGTATTCTTTCTCCGTTCCTGCACAGATAGAATAGATAGTGTTCCACGGAATTGCAAGAATTGATACCTCCTTAACTGTTTTACCACCGGACAAGCAGACGTACGAACTCATGCGACCGATATATGGTGGAAATATCAACAAAGCGGACAAAGCGCTATGTTTCCACTTTTATCATACGTACCGCAGAAGACTGGAACTCTTTACCGTCGTCTGTATCCTGAAGACTACAATCTAGGTGTCTTCAAGACTCGCGTGATATCAGGCACAATGGCAGTCAACCGCGAACCTATTCAACATAAAAAAAGTCTGTCTCACCACAAATCATCATGTCATCCTTCCAACAACCCATCCATATCTTTTTGGTCTACCTCTGTTTAACATGTTTTTTGTCACCTGACTTTCATAGCTTCTCATTACGATGAAGAAAGAGTGAATCGATTGTTGTTTGCAATCTTTGCTTAAGTGCGTGACGATGGTATGCTAATCGCGCTTATCTCCAACCAGCAGACAGTTGGTCGATGTTGGCACCGCTCCGGTGTTTGTCTCGGCGTTATTCCGCCCGCAGCGCTCTCTCGCGGGCGTCTCTTGTATTACACTTTATGAGTCTACTCGAATCTTGCGACTTGTTATTGTGCACATAAAGCCAGTTAGTGCTCTCACCGAGTTATACCTAAACTGTATTAAATCTGTATTTCGTCTGCGGGCTAGACTGCTTTATTGTAAGCCCCAAAAGTATTGTGGTAACTTTATGCAAACAATTCGAGACGTCTTAAATTAAGTCTTGTTTTACTATCTCGAAATCAAGTTTCAATTGTTCAGTCTCTATTTAACCAGAGTCAATAGGGGAAACCTATTATTACTGTTGATTATTGAAGATGAGTACTAATTGATCAGATCACTAGGTTAAGGCGCGTGTCTACGGGTCATGTTTTTTTCAAACCTGATTTAGAAGATTTTTCAAGTTCAAATCGAGTCAGTAAGTTAAATTGATAATCAGCGAATTGGAATCGTAATAGTAACGGTTTTGGTAGTCTTTTTTTTTATGTAAGTATAGGTTTGCGTTTGACCACTGTCTCACCTGATGTTGAGTGATGACGCAGTCTAGGATGGAGCACGCTTACCTAGAAAATACCTATTCACTCGTGACTTGAAGACTTTAAGATTGTCTGTAAACCATCTCGGCTCAATAATGAATCAATCTTGATTTGATCGAGACTGACCTTGCAGTCGATTAGATTTTGATTCACATTGGCATCGATTTTCTTGTGAAAGTTACAGACTCGGGGATCAGTACGATTGAGCATTACAAATTAGAACCAAACGTTTCTGAAGTGTTTTTATTTAAACACTACACTGAAATTAAGACCATTGCTTTAAATAGTGTAATAAGAAAAGGATTGGTAAATAGCATTAAAATAAATGGTAATACGGTAATATTACTGTGTATATAATTAAGATATACCTACGCTCGCGTATGGAAGCGAGAGTTGGGTATGGAAGAGAGAGCATGAAAGTAGAGTAAACGCGGTCGAGATGCGAGCACTGCGCAAAATCTGCGGAGTGACGCTCGCGGACCGCGTTCGTAATACCGAAGTAAGAAAGAGAGTTGGTCTGAAAGAGAGTGTCGGGGTGAAGGTAAGTGGAAAGAATGCATGATGAAAGAATGACTAAACAGATATACAATGCAAAAGTGGATGGATGCAGAAGTCGTGGAAGGCCACGAGACATCTTCCATGATCAAATTGATCGTGTACTAGCAGAAGGTGATGTCAGGAGCCTTAAGAACTGACGAGCGTGCATGACAAGAGTTATGAATGTCAAAGAAGCAAGTGAGGTGTGTAAAAATAAGCCTGAATGGCGCTCTGTTGTTCGTGCCTACCCCGCAAGGGAACTGGCGTGAAGTTATGTATGTATAATTAAGATTTATTATAAAAAAGATGTAAATAGTCTCAAAGTTAACATTCTCTGACAAGGCTTGAGGATCAGGACGTGGAGGAATATATAAAATAAGAGCAGAGCAGGAATGTATGGCTGGGCCACGCCCACCCTCAGTCCCGGGTCCCTGAATTATGTAGTGAATAAGGAATTAACGCTCGATTCCTAAATTTGTATTAATGTCGCATTTATTGCGGCAGCGCCATAAAAATTGGACAATATTCTGGCGCAATCCGCGGGCCAATGGCGCGGGGCCGCCCCTCTGTTAATTGCTTCGTGCAGATTTAAAATTTTATTCCACCTTTTACATTTATAAAGAGCCGTTATTTTCAAGTGTTATTTGATTTCGCCATTTTACACGTTGAGGTTTTTTAATGTTTAATTTGGGAATAGGTTTATGGATTTATATAAAAATTGTTACGGGCAATAATTTATGCCTTCAATAAAATTTTATATATTTTATTACTTTACACATGCGTTAAGCAGCGCAATAAACTCAGCCATTACTACAGTACATGTAAAGCTGTCATAAAATAAAATTAAATGGATTAAGTAATTTCATAGATTTTCTATGGCTGGCTTTCACTGTAACGTCGAGGCTCCGGGTTCGATTCCTAGTATGGTAAATTTCGTAAAAGAACTTTTCGGTATTTAGTATGGTCTGGGTGTCTGGGATCGGCACAATACAAGCGTGACTTGGTTAGCTTAAGGATATACTAGAATGTTTGTCTGCTGATGTAAAAAAGTGAGTGCCTACAGTAGACAGGCAGGCGGCTTACCTGATGGAAATGCGGTATCATCGCCTATGGACATTCGCAACACCAAAAGTCATATAAATTATGTCAACCGCTTTGAAGGGGGGACTGGAACGTGGGTACTGATTCCGAAACATAACTTAAGATTGTTATGGCAGCATGCTTGCCCTAGACCAGGGGTGGTAGCCGTTCAGATGGACGTATTCCCTACCACCTGGGGTTGTTTTGTCGCCTGTTACTACAGCTCGCCCATTCCTGCAGAAATAAGAAAATTTGAGGTACTTACAAAGCACATTTTTGCTATCTGTCTGCTTTCACGCCTATATCGATTATCAACTATAGTAACGAACGGATAATGGGGAAACTATGTCACGACACTTGATATGATATATCACTATTTATTTTAGTTATCCGTGCAGGAACGGAGAAAGAATACAATTTCCTGCGGCCGGGCGGCCTGTCGTAAGAGGCGACTTAACAACCCACAGCTAGGTGGTAGGGCATTTGCCCGACTGGATGGCTACCACCCCTGGTCTAAAGTATGTCGCCATAACAACCTTGAGTTGCGTTCCGGCATTGTTCCAGGTTCCAGTCTCCCTTAAGAGAGCAGCAGCGCATTTGTAGCACCTTTGGTGTTGCAAATGTCTATAGGCGATGGTAACCGCTTTCCATCAAGTGGGCCGTCTGCCTGTCTACTGATCTCCTGCAATAAAAAAAATAAATAAAATAAAATCTCTTTATCGGGTCTATATATCAAATTAAGTTGGAAAATATAATAAACATAAAGAAAAATATATAAAAGTATTTTTACATATACGAGATATAATATTAATAACATTTGTTCCAATTAGTGTAACCTATAATTGTAGTGATCCTGTAACATTTGCGGGTAATTCTGTTTACTAATCGGATATAAAAGCGATCGGGCATAGAGACGAAATATCATTCTCACTTCGACTTTGATTGGATACACGTGTCAAGGTAGCTCTTTATGTAGGCTAATTAGTGTGCGATAATCATTACTCATAATTATTTGTTCTTTAGACTGGCAGTCTTCGTTCGGCAGTCGAATTGAACAATTCTCCAAGTTCTATGTGTTTTGCTGTATAAATTCCCCACTAACAATAATTATAATACTCCCGCAGGGGGGCTTTGTGGCGAAGCCTTAGGTGAGTAGCGACACCTCGTACCTGACTCCGGGGGCCAAGGCCTCCGTGCTTGCCTTAGCTGGCCGGCACGGAGTGGAGATCGCTAGAGCTAAGACTCAAGCTCCAGGGGTGGAAGTGATAAATGGCCTAACGTCGGAAGTAGCTTCGGTGAACCTGCAGCCCACCTCTCGACACCCCTTAGCCACTCACACCCGTGTTGCCCCTGTCTTTATGGCATTTTTTGGGGCCCATGCAGGGAGTGGCGAGTCACCGTCTGCCCATTTTTCCATGTTCCCTGAACATTGCGACGGGCAGACGCCATAGTCCCCATATTCCCAGACCCCTAGTACCATTAGCAGTTCACCATAATAGCCCGGTACTTTTTGTCCTCATCTCCCACAACAGTCCTACACTGGCCGGGGCTTGTCCTTGGGTGCATTACTGTATGGTGTGGACAGGGATAATCGCCGGTCAGTGTCACGCCACATTTACATTAAATTTGTCAAGGGGCCTCTACGTGTTGGCCTTCCCATGGCCCCACGCAAGCCCCCCAAAAGTCCGGGCCATTTTTATGGCCCGTGGTCTTGAAAGACATACAGTATTATAATACATTTGATGTGATAATAATATAGTGATGTGAAAATACAATAAGGAGCAAGTCTCGGGGTTCTGGCGCCGAGCCAACTGGAGCCACTGAACGTAGCACAGGCGCCTGCCACAGATCTGTCACTCAATTATCTGCTCCACTTAATGTTTAGTTAGCTGTAATATAGCAGCTACAAACTCCGAAATGTATTTTATATTCCAAACGCGAATATAATAGGAAAAGAGTGATTTTCATTTTCTGGAAGGAAACTTATTAACGCTCGGGTCAACCAACAAGCAGGAAAACTAAATATAAACTTTTTTTTTCAAATACATTAAACCACGCAATGATACCTGACATCTTTATTTTCCGGGATCACTGTCACTGAAAAGTGGCCGAAACGTCAAAATAGATAAATTAAATGCCGATAAAACCGTTTTAATCATATAAACATAAATTTAAAAAAAAAACAAAATTCAAAAGTTTTTATTCAAAATAAGTTCCACTGGAGAACACTCTTTGAAGGTTATACATGTAAGTTAACTTCCTATTCTATGTACACCGCTTCGCAACGTGTTGATGCTGTAAAGGAGAAGAAGCGGCAAGAAACTCCCCAGCAACACGTCTAGCTAAATATTGTTTTTCTTTATATTTCATATTTTTATCCGTGCAGGAACGGAGAAAGAATACAATTTCCTGCGGCCCGACGGCCTGTCGTAAGAGGCGTCAAAACAACCCACAGCCAGGTGGCAGGGCATTTGCCCGACTGGATGGCTACCACCACTGGTCTAAAGTATGTCGCCATAACAACCTTATTAGTGACCATGTTCCAGTCTCCCTTAAAAGAGCAGCAGCGCATTTGTAGCAACTTTGGTGGTGCAAATGTCCATAGGCGAGGCGCTTTTCATCAAGTGGGCCGTCTGCCTGTCTGCTGATCTCCTGCATAAAAAAAAATTCTATTCATATCTCAAATTCTTATTTTTTATAAGTTTTGTACAGAAGTATGTAAACTAGTATCTGGGCCTTTCAATCAAATTGGTTCAATTCGGTTGGTCCGTCTAATGTCAGCATTGTTCTCTGCAATAACACCGAATTATGCATTTTTTTGAAGACACTTTTATTTTGACGGGCTTTCAACCACTCGATCACGTTCACAGTTGTATTGATCCTCCATTAGTTGTATTGATTGGAGGGCGGGCTGTGTAAGTACATTCAAATAACCAAAGAATACGTAAGCGAGTGGCCGAAGATGTGTCGACGCCGATCAATAATGTATGAACCACTTGGAACTTTGGAAAAGTCGACAAAGTCACGGGGCACGCTAAATTATTATCTTCAAAGAACGCCCTTCGATTCAGTCGGTCGATCGTTGGATGAATAAATGCTCTTTGAACGGTACTCACTTGCTTAACATTAAAATTAGCTTCTGCCCGCGACTTCGTCCGCGTGGAATAGGTAAAAAAAGTAAGTTAAAAAACCCCCCGATTTTGAAACATTCTTCATTGGTGCTCTGCTTGTATTAGCGTGATGATATATAGCCTATAGCCTTCCTCGATAAATAGACTATCTAACTCTGAAAGAATTTTTCAAATCAAACCAGTAGTTCCTGAGATTAGCGCGTTCAAACAAACAAATTCTTCAGCTTTATATATTAGTATAAGATGACATTCAAAAATCTACTACAGAACATGACAAATTAAAATGATAAATGTGGACTCGTGTTATGATAAATTCTAACATTATCTATACTAATATATAAGGCTGAAGAGTTTGTTTGCTTGAACGCGCTAATCTTAGGGACTACCGGTCTGTTTTGAAAAATTCTTTCAGTGTTGGATAGCCCCTTTATCAAGGAAGGCTATAGGCTATATATCATCACGCTAAGATCAATAGGAGCGGAGCACCAATGAAGAACATTTTAAAATCGGGTTCTTTTTCCTTTTGAGAGCTTCCGATGCGTAAACGGATAAAGTTTCGCAAAAATCATGTATGACAGAATTGTTCCCCTTTAAAAGTTCTAAAAAAAAGTCCGCGACAGCATATGTCTATCTTTTAAGGTTGGCTCACTATAACCTTTTTTATGCTAACCAAATTTGATGATTATAAACATGATATTAATCTTTATCCAAATAAATGCGTTATTCATCACAAGTATTTAAAACGAAATTGCCATTTACATCATTCGATTTCAATGAATATTTTAGGAGATATCGCAGTTTTAAAATAACATCGCAGCAAAATAAGGATCAAGTACTGCGCGCGAATTTATGATGTGCAAGGCCAGTCATTAAAATTTAAAAATGTTTTCACCTTCTACGTAAACAAAGTCGCGGGTTAAAGTTAGCGTTAGCCCAAAGTAACTATTCCAAGCAGGCGAAGTCGCGGGCAGAAGCTAGTGATTTATATATAAAAGAGTAGGCGTTAGAATAATATGTTACCCTATTTTTAAAATATCATCAAAGAATTAAGATGAACTACTTTGACAAGTTTGTCGCCGTGCTACATATTTGTCAGATAAAAATGTCGTGTAGAGATTTTATAGAAATAAATATGAAGATACTTTGATAATAATTGTACGAAGTTGTAATTTTTAGTCGATAATCGGATCACTGAATGTATTTTTAGAATGGCAATGTACATTAGTCAGTTGTCAATGTCACTCTGACATAACTCCAGGCACTAGTGTGCGTTATAATAAATTCAGTTTCATAGAGAACAGAGGGAATTACATTACTTTTTTAATAAGGGAATCTGTTAATACCTTACACATTACTAATTATCCAATCTATAACGACGCACACACACACCCACACGCATACACACACACCCACACGCACACACCCACCCACACACACACACACCCCCCACACCCACACACCCACATACACACGCACGCACACGCGCACACACAAACGCGCGCATTCTTATTTTTGTGTATTAAATATTACTATAATTCTATATTATGTACTTAACGAATATATTGTTATGAGTTATGAGACTCGAATTAAAATGCCGTTGCACACGTCTTGCCTCGCTTGTGTTATCGCTTTGACTGCCTCCTCTTTTTTTTTTTTTGGAGCTGGACCCAGCTGAATAGCCGCAGATGGCTGTTTCAGCGATACCGGACTTTTACTGCCTCCTCTCTCCATCCTGCCGTCGTTTTATATTTCACAAATATAAGTGTGCCCGCCCGTATCGTCGACTTAATTTCCTAGAAATCGTAACCCGCACACCTGGTTAATTATGCCTGCAAACGGTCATAAACGAGTACAATAGGCTGTTCTCCACAATGACCAATAAATAAGTAAACAAAAGAAGACAATCATAAAGGTATTAAGAGTACAATTGGTTCAAATGTCGACAGGTAATAGCGTTCTTCGTGGAATTTATCTTTGTCGGGGGGCTAAGCTGTAATAATATTTAAAAGCAGTAACTATTTTTTTAGTAATTCAATATAATAATGTAATTTTATATTCAGCTATGATTAGTATGTTTTGTACTTAATGATTAATTAAGTACACTAACTAATTTTATTTACAATACAATTACACAATGTATAATATAATGAAATATTTTTAATATCAATGTTGTTTCATGAAAATATTTTAGAAACTTTGAAATACTGTTAACGACCTAGGTGCCGACAAAGATAAATTCACACCTGCATCCCTGTAGAAACACATTTATTTTTATTACCTTTTTGGCATTTGGACTACTTTTGTTTACTTTGTGTTTAAAATTTATGATTAGAAAAACAGCCCATTGTGTATTGTAATCTTTTATGGCAGTCATTAGCCCTGGCTAATACATCTGTGTGATTCTAGGAAATTCGGTCCACGCGACCGAGCAGACACATTGCATCCGTGCAGTATAAAGCAATGCCTCAATTGATGGACGAGACAGTCAAGCGATAACCACAAGCGAAGCAAGACTTGTACACATTAGGTAATCTATTTAGTGACGGACTTTGCGCGTTTTATCGAATCATGCATTACGTTTGGACTGGTTGTGTTCAGTTATATATGTACCTGTGTTATATGTGTTTGTATAGTTCTAATAAACTCTATAATAATTCAGTACAAGTAACAAGGCAATGTAATTATTTAAAGCATGGAAGAGCGGGATCTTCTGATTCAAGTAAAACTTGCTTAAAAGAAAATTCTAGTAACTGACTACAAATCGTCCATGTATTGCCTTAGAAATAAATATTTTTTTATTTTCATTATTTTCACTCCGCCGGACAAGATGGAGTGTCGCTTTAGGTTGGATAATTCAATCACTGTACGCATTTGCAATATTTATTTGACAATTTGTAAAATATATTTATTTAGATCACAAGTGTTTGATCAGTTTGTAATTGAAGAGATTTTTATTGCAGAGTTCAGCAGACAGACAGACAGACCACCTGATGGAAAGCGGTTACCATCGCCTATAGTCATTTGTAACACCAAAGGTGCTACAAATGCGCTAATGCTCTCTTGAGGGAGACTGAACCGTTATGGCGGCATACTCTAGACCAGGGGTGATAGCCAAATGTCGGGCAAATGCCCTACCACCTGCTTTGTCGCCTCTTACGATATGCCGTCCGGTGGCAGGAAAATGTATTCTTTTTCCGTTCCTGCACACGATGAATATATTATAATAGACTTCACTTTGTTTACCATAAAATATCGTCAGAGTTTGATATGACGTCAGTACAATTACTTCCTCGTGTTATCAGAGTTCATTTGCGCTGTATATTTCGGCTACCACAAGACTAGATAGTGTGTAGTGACAGTATTTCCCCAAACCTAGGAGCCATGTTATTGGTTCCCTTTTCTGGGCGATATGTATTTATTGTGCGTTGACAGTTTTATGATATTTATTTAGAGATGTGCTCCGATAGCAGGCCGAGGGGCGCGTCGCCGTGGATTTATCGCCCGCGTCGCCCTCCAGGGGGCTCACGGGACTTGAAGATTTATTATAGTTACGTCACTAATATATTTTGATACTTAAAAATACATTCATTTCATTTTTTTTGTTTATTTAAATTTCTGTACTTATCTTCTGATAAATGGAATTTTCCTGAGGTTTTCTTTTGGTATACTCATATAAGTATAATGTTATAGAATGATTTAATTGAGGGGTAATAATATAAAGCTGTGGTATGCTAGTGAGGCGCATGTCAAAAGGTGCGGGTTCGAATCCTGGCATGAACAGCACCTTTTAGACAGTTTTTTGACTTAATGTGCATAATTTTACGATTACCACATACAGCCGCTGAAGGAATACATCGTGATGAAGCACAGCGAGATAATCGATGAGTCAAACCCGCCAATCTGCAGCAGTCCCGAATATCGTTGTACCGAAAATATCTTTCTTTAAAAGTTAGCAACTTCTTTAGCACTAACTGCATCTGCACCAAGTGTTAATTTCGTCCTCTAAATTTTCTTTACATCTATTATCCAAATTTTGGTTCCAGGTAAATGTTCGCAACGTGCTGAAACAGACGGATGGGGTTTTTGTTTTATATAAACAAAGTCGCGAGTGGAATATTAACAACGGATTACATCTATCATTTGCTCGACTGGATGGCTACCAACCCTGGTCTAAAGTATGTCGCCATAACAACCTTGTGTTGTGTTTCGGCGTTAGTGACCAGGTTCCAGTCTCCCTTAAGAGAGCAGCAGCGCATTTGTAGCACCTTTGGTCTTGCAAATGTCCATAGGCGATAGTAACCGCTTTCCATCAAGTGGGCCGTCTGCCTGTCTGCTGGACTCCTGCAATAAAAAATATAAAAAATCTAGTAGGTACTTTTTTTTTTAATCATATTTTAAGTGCGAACAAGTCAGTGACGTGTACGTAGCAAGTGCCTATATACCGTTCATTAACTTGGAAAATTGTATTTTATTAATGAAATTTAGTAAACATTTGTGTTAATTCATTAAACATTCGCAATAAACGCCTTTCATTAACTTCATAACTTTGCCAATCGCTGAATTTCTCGAAAGCATTTTAATATTAACTTCGTCATTATCAAGAAAGTTATTTGTGTAAAGAGAGTCAGAAGTATGAAGGCACTCGTTATGTTGTCCACGTTCAGGGACGTCGATTTAAATGATCAATTCTCTAATCTATAACACAACTAGCTTTTCCTCGCTGCTTCGCTCCCGTAAAATGTAAGTTTTTTTTATTGCAGGAGCTCAGCAGACAGACAGACGGCCCACTTGATGAAAAGCGGTTACCATCGCCTATAGACATTTGCAACACCAAAGGTGCTACAAATGCGCTGCTGCTCTCTTAAGGGTGACTGCAACCTGATCACAAATGTCGGAACACAACTCATGGTTGTTATGGCGATATACTATAGACCAGGGGTGGTAGCCATCCAGTCGGGCAAATGCCCTACCACCTGGTTGTGGGTTGTTTTGTCGCCTCTTACGACAGGCCACCCGGCCGCAGGAAAATTGTATTCTTTCTCCGTTCCTGCACGGATAAAAAGCTTTATAGACAGAGTGTAAAAACAGAAGCTGGGAGTACCCCACTCACTCTGCGAAAAACAAACATAAATCTATCTATCTATACATATTTATTTTCCGGGACAAAAAAGGAGCCTACGTGCTATCTTCGTGCCAAATTTCATTCTGATCCGTTCAGCCATTCTTCCGTGATTGAGCAACAAACAACCTCCCAAACTTTCGTATTTATAATAGTAGTAAGATAAATGTGCAGAGGGGTCGAGTTCAAAAATGTGAAATAAATCAGGGAGGATCATTTAGAAGCAGATTCTAAAAATACAACTTTTAGAATTTTTGTCTCTCTGTCTGTTCAATCTCAATCATCACGTGAAAATTACTAAACGAATTTAAATGAAACTCGACTCAGAGCTAGCTTATATTCAGGACACTAAGGATACCTTTTATCCCAAAAAATGTCATCGTTTCGATGAAAATCGTACAAAAAAACGATTAGCTTAAGATTAACCGTTTCACGTCTATTTTTTGTTTGCGTGGTAGTACACCGATCGAGCCGGCCCTAAGAGCTGTAATCAAGATTGTTGCGGACAGAGAGCACCCCCCTGTCCGCCGGCTGGAGCATACCTCTCCACGCCCATAGCTCGCACAGTTAGCAGCTAAACGTCGGACGGAACGTGGGATATATAAGCGGCCTTGAAGGCGGAAATGCTCACTCATTTGCTTCACATGCAATAGCACCAATACGCACTCGCTGTATTTTTTTGTACGTATAGTTTAATTGTAAATAATGCCAATAAGTCATACAGACCACGTCGAGTTATATTTGAAAGAAGCAACTGCCATTAATAAAGATAATTTATTTCAACCTGGCTCTACTTCACCAAAGAACAGTGGCGGATTTACCAATAAGCTGAGTAGGCTGGAGCCTAGGGCGGCAGATTTTGGAGAGGGGCAAATTTGGGGCCAATTTTTTTTATATATTATGTCTTACACAATCTTCAAACTACGGTGAAAAGGAGGTCTAATTCAAGACTCGTACACAAATCATAATTCTAATCAATTTCATTGACAAAAAATATACATACATACATACATACATAACTTCAGGCCAGTTCCCTTGCGGGGTAGGCACGAACAACAGAGTGCCATTTAGGCTTATTCTTACACACCTCACTTGCCTCTTTGACATTCATAACTATTGTCATGCACGCTCGTCTGTTCTTAGGCCTTCCACGACTTCTGCATCCATTCACTTTTGCATTGTATATCTGTTTAGTCATTCTTTCATCATGCATTCTTTCCACATGCCCGAACTACCGGAGCATTCCTTTCCTTACCTTCACCCCGACACTATCTTTCAGATGGACACTCTCTGTCTTACTTCGGTATTACGAACGCGGTCCGCGAGCGTCGCTCCGCAGATTTTGCGCAGTGCTCGCATCTCGACCGCGTTTACTCTACTTTCATGCTCTCTCTTCCATACCCAACTCTCGCTTCTATACGTGAGCGTAGGTACCAGCACCGCGTTGTGTATGGCGAGCTGGGCCTTCTGGCTGAGGTTCTTAGCGCCTAGAAGTTTACCTAACGCTCCACAAAAAATATGATCTACTTAATATGATTGTGAATTAGGGTATCGATTTATCGGTAGGGGCGGTAAAATTTGAATAGCCTACAGGCGTCATATTTCTAAATCCGCCCCTGTCAAAGAATTAATTGTAAAATGTAAATTAGCAGTTCGTTGTAAAACGTGTTACTTATACAATTGAATAGATACAACTTTGAATCAAAACATATCGGACTACACGACTTACACACTTATAATCGCCTAATAACTTTCGTACGTCGAACACTGAACAAAGTTAAGTAACTTACATAATAACGTGTTAGTTATCGCAGTGGCTTAACACATGTATGGGATGGAAGTGGCCGAGGGGGACGCAACTTGTCGGCCGACGGGGACAATACGTGACGCGCGTGCCTACATCTGTGCAGCTGCTATTTATTATGTGTATTTATGACGACAGGATATTAGTTGGAGAGCTGTTCGACGTTTTTGATATCTAAATACAAAAAGGCAGATTTGGCCGAAGGGCAGTGCAGTTTAAAAATGCAAAATGCAGCGTAAACTCTATATAACAACAATGAAGGGACTGTGCATTTTATGGCGTTATAGAGAGTTGTCTTTAAATGTAGAGAAGCCTGTTATTTTTGTCTTACGTCTTTTGTAGCACCAGTAATTTTGGTATATTTTTTTTACTTATTTTATTAATATCTTGCGATATTGAGGCATCTTGGTGATAAAGGAAGTACTTAGAAATTTTGGTATGCATGATGCCGACAGTCGAGTTTATTATGGGATAGCATAAAAGATCGTACACAGTAAAAGATTGTAAAAACTGCGCATTTTTACTAATTTTAGCAACTTAAAAGGTACTTTTTATCACTTAATTGTTGTCGTTATTGAGAGTAGGTATAATGCTATATAGAGTGTATCATTGTATGGAAGACGAGCTAAACCAACAAAAGCCAAGTGATTTCCACGCTTAAGTGAGTTTTTTGTTAAATCAAGTGACGTTACATGGAGTTTACACTATAGTGATTTTTTTTGAAAAAATATTTTTCGGTGTTTTGAAATGTTACTCTGAACTGTCAAATGAATTGAGATACTTTTTTAAACTTACAGAACGTCGCGGCATGGCCTCATAGTCGTTGTTCGAGCATACCTACTTATAACGTCATACGTAGGTACAAGTAAAAGCAGTTAAATAGAACATTAATTATGTGAAAAGTAGTTAAAAATATTTTTATAATATTTTAAAAGTTAGATGATAAATATTATTTTAATATGTGTCCGCTCCCGTAGATTTATGTGGTTATACGCTGACATGATGAGGTAGATGAGTTTCTATGAAATAAAACGCTGTTTTACGTCGTTAATACGCAAAGCATATTAATATCAACACATAAACATAATAACTATTATAACATTTATTATTATTTGTTTATTGTTAAATAAAATGTGTCAAGTGCTATTCGATACCATATTAATAATATAGGGTATAATTAAGGTTATGTGTAAAATATATATTTGTTTGTTTTTCTTATAAATAAATTAACAAATGTTACTGCTGGGCTCGAGTCCCTCCATTTTTAGGATGACAGATAATATATCAGCCACGTTTATCTAAAGCGAGTTGACGGGTTTCACAAGTCAATCATTTTGATGTGCAGGTTTCGTCATGATGTTCTTCTTCATCGTCAGCGCGTGGCATTTATAACAATACGCATGTTAGTTCAACAAAATTACTTAATTCCTGTGTAGTTTTCGACCATAATTCAAACCATGTCTTTGAAAATGCGAGCGCGTTAGCATTACGCAACTGCAAAACGAAATAGTACTTTCATATAATATAAATCTATTATTAATTTTGTTTGTTCGTGCTTGTAAATCAGGGAAAATTGAGGTCCAGGAGTATACACCAGATCAGAAACAGAAGGCAAACTCATAATAGCTTTGAAAATATTATAAAAAGAGTAATATTTGTTATCCTTTCTAAATTTACAAGGACTGAAGAAACCGTTAAACACCATTTTTATGAAGCAAACTACGCCACCGTTATTTTCAACGTCATTAAGTTGTAAAAGTAACGGAAATTTCCGGAATAAATCAATTTAACAACACTTGGGAACTCGTAATAAACTTTCTTTGTTATTGCCACGAAGGTCGAAGTTCACGTCAAATTGTTATTGCTCTGACCTCTTATTACCTGTGAAATGAACGTGATACAAAATGTATATTGTAGTTCTTTTATAAAGGTACTTCAAACGAACACGAATCAAAAACTCAATTTCAATATCCATCAAGTTTAATATAAGCACACTAGGCGAACGACTATGTCGTTTATAACACAACCATTCTTGTCTTAAATGCGCAAAAAGGGATTTTTTTTAAATAAGCTCCATTTATACAATCTTAGATTTCACACGTACGGATCGTTATAATTTCTGTATCGAGAAAATCAATATTTGTTTCTATTCGTGAGCATGTGATCACAAATCGTAAGAAAACAACTATTTATAAGAACACGATATCATAATAATCGCTTTGCCATGTGCAGAAGTTATTCGTTTTGTGACGGATCAACCCTTTGCAATTAGGCTTTTCTTTAGATGCTTTATGTTAATAAATAAATCACGATTCGGTAAGTGAAAGTTAACGTATGTATTTAAAATTCGTTATAACGAATCGTCAAAGATGAAAATACAGTGTTAACTCTATATAACGACAATGAAGGGACTGTACATTTTATGGCGTTATAGAGTATTAAATAGAGAGAAGTCTGTTATTTTTGTGTGATATCTTTGCTGCACCAGTAATTTTGTTGTATTTCTTACTTATTTTATTCATATCTTGCGATATTGAGGGATCTTGGTGATAAAGGAAGTACTTAGAAATTTCGGAATTTCTTAGAAATTTTGGTATGCATGATGCCGACAGTTGAGTTTATTACGGGTTAAGATAATAAAGCGATAAAAGACCGTACACAGCTTTTACTAATTTTGGCAACTTAAAAGGTACTTTTTATCACTTAATTCATGTCGTTATTGAGAGTGGGTGTAATGCTATATAGAGTGTATAACATTAGAGATTTCGACGCTTAAGGGAGTTTGTCGTTAAATCGAGTGACGTTACATGGAGTTTACACTGTATGTGTGAATGTACAGAGTTTTTGATCACCTGAAGTTTTGAATATAAAATGAGTACTTTAAAATCTGTATCGCTTTTCCGTATTAAAATATACGTGACTAAGATAATAAAGTTAATTATAAATGAGGAGAGAAACACAATTATGCCTAACGACCGGGCTTTGTTTTAACAGATCTCTCTCTGGCGAATGTCAAATAGGTCAAAGTACGAGTGAACCGATCTATCACGAGCCAGGAGTTTGGAAAATAATGACATCACTGATGGTACGCCACCCATCGCCAGGGGGCGCCCCACTCGAACTACGATATAACTGCGTCATAATATCACTACTGGTCTTGTAATAACCGACTCTTATACGTAGAATACAGTCTCCAAGGACTAAAATTACTACAGTACTATTCATCAATTATATCACAATATGCCTCTCATTGAAATGCATTTTAATTACTCGAAAGTGTCTGTGATTAAATGGGCCTTTGCCGGCCGAGTTCACTTAAACGCAGAGATACTAGGTTCGATTACTGGCATGGTAAATTTTAAAACGAATTTTTCGTCATTCACTATGATTTAGGTGTCTGGGATGGACTCCGTTGTGTCTGTATCAAAATTGTGATTGACGGGTGCTGTGGTCTTTTTAATATATGTTATGTATTAGGGATGGGGCGAAATTCGTTTCGCTTCCGCGAACGAGGAAAATGAGATTTATAAAATTTAAACATCAGCGACAGGAAAATACTCTTTTGAAGTTATCAACGTGTAGGTATAACAGTAATAGCTGCTTTCGCAGCTTCACTTGCGTAGATTAAAAATAGGTACAGTTTGATTAGTCAAAAGTGAAAAAGTTGCCCCTCTTTAACCCATTAGTGGTGGTATTTTAAAAAAACACCGATACTTGGGCATGTTTATTTTTTAACGGAAGCAGGTATATAACATGTCGTATTTCTTACATTGAAAATGAAGGATTTTCAAAAAAACTTTAATTCCCTTTTCACCCCCTCAGGGGTTGAATTTTCAAAAATCCTTTCTTAGTGTGATCTTTGCAATCATTTACAGTATAGAAAGAACTTGCATGCATTAAGGTTCTAGCCTCGCGTTGATATATCAGTGAAACAGTGAGATTTAGTAATTATACACATAATTGTGCAAAAGTGGATGGATGCAGAAGTCGTGAAAGGCCACGACACACCTTCCATGATCAAATTGATCGTGTACTAGCAGAAGGTGATGAGAGAAGCAGACGAGCTTGCATGACAAGAGTTATGAATGTCAAAGAGGCAAGTGAGGTGTGTAAGAATAAGCCTAAATGACACTCTGTTGTTCGTGCCTACCCCGCAAGGGAACTGGCGTGAAGTTATGTATGTATGTATGTATGTATTATGTGAAAGAAAGAAAAAGCTTGTTTATTTTTTATTTTTTTTATTGCACGAGTTCAGCAGACAGGCCGACGACCCACTTGACAGAAAGCGGTTACCATCGCCTATGGACATTTGCAACACCAAAGGTACTACAAATGTGCTGCTGCTCTCTTAAGGGAGACTGGAACCTGGTCATTAATGCCGGAATACAACACAAGGTTGTTATGGAGGCATACTCTAGACCAGGGGTGGTCGCCATCCAGTCGAGCAAATACCATACACCACCTGGCTTGTTTCCAAAAGCGACAATGAAAACCATATTTAAAGAGTTTATATCTCGCAATTTGAAAAATGGGGTTGGCACTCAATATTTTTTGCTATGCTGAAACGTAGTCCAACATAGCACTGAGTTTCAGTGCCAACCTCCAAAATCACACATGCCATGCGACCCGCGTTAATATACTAATATATAAAGGGGAAGAATTTGTTTAAACGCGATAATCTCAGGAACTACTGGTCTGATTTGAAAAATTCTTTCAGTGTTGGATAGCCCATTTATCAACGAAGGCTATAGGCTATATATCATCACGCTAAGACCAATAGGAGCGTAGCAGCAATGAAAAATGTTTCAAAATCGGGGGGGCTTTGAAAACAAATTCAGTAGTAAACAAGAAAATTGAATTACAATAAACGTCCATGGAATAAACATAAATAGATAATGCGAGTAATGTACACATCTCCGCGGCCAAATGCGGGCCATAATACCTATTGCCTGTTCTAATTGCGCCACTTACAAACAACGCTGTTTAAACATAGGCGACATTATCTAATTGCTTGTTCTCCGTCGGCGGCTTGATTCGCAATTCATTATCGGCGTCAGCTAATGAACCGTCGATGTAACACGGGTCGATGCGTTGTCTCGACGTGTTTGAAGAGGATCACACCTCGGAGGGGACTCAGCCACCCTCCGAAGAAACACTTTGTACAGAGGCGAAAAAAGGAAATTAAATGAGCTCCCCGCTTTTAATATTTACTCACATTTTATTTAGGAGTCTAATGTTTAATGTTTAATATTGTTGGATGGGCCTCTCTTTTGTACTTTTTGCTTTGTTGTACCATTTTTGACATTCATGTCACAGCAAATTGGTATATATTGTGTATTATGTACAATTTTAGTCAACAAACGAATTGTACGATTAGTTTTGGGAAGATTTTGAAAATTTACTATAATAAGGAGTAACTTAGATCACTTTTTTTAGGGTTCTGCGAAAACAAATTCCACGCGGCCGAAGTCACAGACATAAATAGCTAGTGTATAATCTATATACGTGAAGCAAAAACTTTGTACCCCTTTTTACAAAAATTGCGCTTACATATGAAATTTCGCACACTTATACTTTATATAGAGAAGGAGTGCAGAATGCTAATATTTTTTTTTAATTATGCATAAAAAATACATTAAATCATTAAAAAAGAAACATTACACACACTAGCATGTATTTGACACACACACGCATATATACTTCTTTGTTTATTGTTGTCTTGGCGAAATCTGTGATTACAGAAGTGTAGTCTTTGACAACAGAACTTTAATAATGTTCAAACTTATAATTAAAATTAATTATTATGGTCGAGTTTCGACCACGGGCGAGCACTAGTATAAATAAATACTTGTATGTTTGTCTTCTATGCGTTCCTAAACCATTGGTCTTTGATAACTTTGATAGGGTGTTCTGTGTAGGGCCGCGAGTGTTTCTGGTAGGGATGCCACGGATAGTGGTTTTGCCGAATACCGAAATTGGCATAAGATATGTGCAATTCGATCATGTGGGTCTACTTTGTTTGCATTGAAGTAGATTTTTCAATTATTGTATAAGAGTTATTCATTGATTAAAGGACGCGTTACTCTAGTATCTTATAACGCCCAACGAATGTTAAGGGACTATAGCTAGATTGCAATGTAACTAATATTACTTAATGAGGATTTAATGTTTTTTTTTATATTTTTTTATTGCAGGAGTTCAGCAGACAGGCAGACGGCCCACTTGATGAAAAGCGGTTACCATCGTCTATGGACATTTGCAACACCAAAGTGCTAAAAATACGCTGCTGCTCTCTTCAGGGAGACTGGAACCTGAATGCCCTACCACCTGGCTGTGGGTTGTTTAGTCGCCTCTTACGACAGGCCGCCCGGCCGCAGGAAATTGTATTCTTTCTCCGTTCCTGCACGGATAAAATTTTCTACTTTTTTATTTTAACCTTTGCGCGTATTATATAGATAATATACCAACAACTACGGATTGGAGATGATCCGTGTACCTCTACAATGTACTATCCTGCAGCAGGAACCGTTCCGTGCAGGAACGGAGAAAGAATACAATTTCCTGCGTTGGGGCGGCCTGTCGTAAGAGGCGACAGAAGAACCCACAGCCAGGTGGTACAGCATTTGCCCGACTGGATGGCTACCACCCCTGCTCTAAAGTATGTCTCCATAACAACCTTGAGTTGTGTTCCGGCATTAGTGAGCAGGTTCCAGTCTCCCTTAAGAGAGCAGCACCGCGTTTGTAGCACCTTTGGTGTTGCAAATGTCCACAGGCGATGGTAACCGCTTTCCATCAAGTGGGCCGTCTTCCTGTCTGCTGAACTCATGCAATAAAAAAAACCTACCTAAATTGAATATTTACATTTATCACCGTGTAAGACACGATTGACTGCTCATAAGTACGTCATTAACAGCGTGAGTGACACCGGTGTGTGACATAAATCTATCCCAGTATCCGGGATGAAAAGTATCCCTTGGCCACCCTCGGTATTCAAATTACGTATGTACCGAGTATCAGTCAAATCGGTCCAATAGTCTTTCCATAAAAGGATAACAAACAGAGAGACAAATATACTTTTATCCCGGAAACTATCCCATTTTCCTGGATAAAAAGTATCCTATGTTCATTCTCGGCATCGAAAAAATATATATATACTGAGTTTCAGCCAAATCGGTCCAGTAGTTTTTACGTGAAAACGGAACAGACAGACAGATAGAGTTACTTTCGCATTTATAATATTAATAGGGATACAAAAACTACTACGTATAATAATTGGATCGAAACTAATGCAGGCTAAATAGTGAATAGTAAAAAGTAGCTTAGTTGATATAACTGTTAACTTCCCTGTACAAAGTCAATTAAAATAAAAAGGCTTAGAGATGCCATTTCACCATGCATATAACTGTAATGTATGAGAGCTTTTCAAAATTCATGCTGATTTTTCTTAGCGGCTTTTCCTTTCCAAATTGTAAGAGGACAAATTCTAAAAAATATTATTTGATTAACATAATCTGCAGACAAAAGTACACATATTGTATATCCCCGAATTAAGCAACTTGCACTTGTGTAATGGGTAATATACAACGGACTTCTCTAGAGCCGATTTCAGACACCCAGACTATAGTAGGGCAGTCTATGCAATAACGTTATTCGTTTATTCATTCGGTAAATAACGGAGAAAATTCGTTTCCGAAATTTACCATACCGGGAATCGAACCTAGAGCCTCTGCGTTGCGGTGGGGTCGGCCGGAAAAGGCTCAGCCCTCTAAACCACAGAGGCCTCCAAGTTTCAAAGGAGTAGAGTTTAAAAGTAATTTCAATGAAGTTACATACATACATACATAACTTCACGCCAGTTCCCTTGCGGGGTAGGCACGAACAACAGAGCGCCATTTAGGCTTATTCTTACACACCTCACTTGCTTCTTTGACATTCATAACTCTTGTCATGCACGCTCGTCTGTTCTTAAGGCTCCTGACATCACCTTCTGCTAGTACACGATCAATTTCTTCGACTTCTGCATCCATCCACTTTTGCATTGTATATCTGTTTAGTCATTCTTTCCACATGCCCGAACCACCGGAGCATTCCTTTCCTTACCTTCACCCCGACACTCTCTTTCAGACCAGTTCAATGAAGTTGTTTAAATAAAATCAGTTGGTTCTTACTTTTATTAAGCGTGACTTGACACGTACTTGGCAAATGTTACAATGACGTGTTTTATGTATGTAATTACTACACCTTTAAATTCACATAGATCTGATTGTATTCATGCTGCTACATTACTTAAACCACCCATACTAACAGGCGGTTAAGAATCGCTTAGCCTTTTTTTTTATTGCAGGAGTTCAGCAGATAGGCAGACAGTCCACTTGATAGAAAGCGGTTAACATCGCCTATGGACATTTGCAACACCAAAGGTGCTACAGATGCGCTGCTGCTCTCTTAAAGGAGACTGGAACCTGGTCGCTAATGCCGGAACACAACACAAGGTTGTTATGGCGGCATACTCTAGACCAGGGGTTGTCTCCATCCAGTCGAGCAAATTCCCTACCACCTGGCTATGGGTTGTTTAGTCGCCTCTTACGACAGGCTGCCCGGCCGCAGGAAATTGTATTCTTTCTCCGTTCCTGGCCGGATAAAAATAACAATTACGAATAAAGCCTTCGGAGCGACTTTGCGTCCTTCTGCATATTCTACCGCCTGTACAACGGAGAGTGTTCCGAGGAACTGTTTGATCTGGTGCCATCAACGGGATGTTCACCCCCATTTCCTGGAGCTCCCACGCTCAACCACGCAACGGTTCTCTTGCAAGTTTATTCCGCGTACAATAACGATCTGGAGAGAACTTTCCGCCGAGGATTTCCCTCTGCATTACGACATTTTTATCCGTGCAGGAACGGAGAAAGAATACAAATTCTTCCGGCCGGGCGGCCTGTCGTAAGAGGCGACTTAACAACTCACAGCCAGGTGGTAGGGCATTTGCCCGATCACCCCTGGTCTAAAGTATATCGCCATAACAACCTTGAATTGTGTTCCGGCATTAGTGACCAGGTTCCAGTCTCTCTTAAGAGAGCAGCGGCGCATTTGTAGCAACTTTGGTGTTGCAAACGTCCATAAGCGTTGGTAACCACCTTCTATCAAGTGGGCTATCCGCTTGTTTGCCTTCTTCAGGACAGTTATGCACTGAAGAATGAATTCAATCGCAAACCATTGACACCCTACGCAATTTTTCCTCTTTACTGTGAGTAAGGGTCCAATAAATATATTGCAATAATAATAATAAATCCGACAGGATCGCTTACAACTCCGCCGTCGTTATTACAGGTAGTATTGAGGAAAATGCCCCGTTACTTGGCGCACTTATCAATGTCTGCCTTGTTTGCTGCCGAGATCCGCGCCCTATTCGCTTCACCCTTTTCAGATTAAGCCAAGTCTTCTGGTTATTGGAATAGTACTGGATAACGGTTCAGTGTTATATTAATGTTTAGTTTAACGTCGAATTATGTTTGTTAAACCTACATTAGATGGATTCATCTGTGTTTTTTTTTTTAATTTAATCATTTATTTAAATCTAACATTTATTAATAAAAACTAAGATATCCTATAAATAAACCTAACTTAAAAATATATATACAATAGTAAAAAAACTAAAATTAAAATACATACATACATAACTTCACGCCAGTTCCCTTGCGGGGTAGGCACGAACAACAGAGCGCCATTTAGGCTTATTCTTACACACCTCACTTGCCTCTTTGACATTCATAACTCTTGTCATGCACGCCCTTCTGTTATTAAGGCTCCTGACATCACCTTCTGCTAGTACACGATCAATTTGATCATGGAAGGTGTGTCGTGTATATATATATATATATATATATATATATATAAAGCAGCCCACAACGCTGTCCACAAGTTAAAATAGAAATATCATTATAATAAAAATAATAATTTATTTGTAATAAAAACCAGATACAATGACAAAGAATCATAAGTTAAATGAAATCCACGTATTCACGTGTCAATTCCTTAACCCCCAAAGTAGGTTTGCACCTGTGTCTTGGGGGTGATTTGTGGGTTCTCATGGGTGTATGTTACAATATTATTAGGTTAATTTATGACCAGATTGATGTACAATTAGGCTTCAATTTTATTAAGCAGATATTCAATTTCATAATAAGTTAATTTTTGTAAATACTCAGCAAGTTTCTTTTTAATTTTGAATGAAGTAAGAGAGTAAATAGATAATTTGTTATAAGCGAACTTAGAGAGACATAATGTCGGCTGGCAAAGGTAGTACGTCTAGTACGTCTAGCAGGTACATCATATTAAAGGGATTAAAGGGAAAGAAGAGAAGTTAGAGTTTCGTGTGAGTCGGCAAATATGTCTGTGTTCAAACAGTTTATTATGGATGTCGACCATACGTGTGACAGGAAAACGAAGGCCGGAGTTTGTGTGGACTGTGGACAGTTCTTGAAACGGCATAGTACAGACTGTTACTTAGTTCTATACAGCCAAAAACATACATACATACATACATAACTTCACGCCAGTTCCCTTGCGGGGTAGGCACGAACAACAGAGTGCCACTTAGGCTTATTCTTACACACCTCACTTGCCTCTTTGACATTCATAACTCTTGTCATGCACATAATTTACGATATTGTACAACGTAACAGTTTCTAGATATTTGCGTCTACTCTTTAGTGTCAGTAGGTTATATTTATTGAACAATTGTTTATGGGTCAAATATTTTCCCAATATTATTTACCATAAATTTATTAAACAGATATACAATGCAAAAGTGGATGGATGCAAAAGTCGTGGAAGGCCACGATACACCTTCCATGATCAAATTTATCGTGTACTAGAAGAATGTGATGTCAGGAGCCTTAAGAACAGACGAGCGTGCATGACAAGAGCTATGAATGTCAAAGAAGCGAGTGAGGTGTGTAAGAATAAGCCTAAATGGCGCTCTGTTGTTCGTGCCTACCCCGCAAGGGAACTGGCGTGAAGTTATGTATGTATGTATAAATTTATTAGCGTCAAATTTATTATCATAAACCCTTTTAAGTTGTTGCAAGTATTATACTAGCTCTGTGTGGAATTTCATTTAAATAAATTTGATTTGACATAATATTAAATAAGTCATGTGTCACATTGTAAATAAGTCGCAGAATCCAGACTTCAAAGGCCACTCTCAATCCGAAGTGAGCTGTAAATAAATTTGAAAATCTGAATGACAATATCATGTATGAAGAATTGAAAAAGTCCCATAATTGATATTAACTACTCCCAGGCATGCTGAAAGCTCTCCGATCAAACTATAGGCACCTAAGATTGAAAGCTTTTATTATATTATTACGACCTACACGCCGACAAAAGTGGATTCACACCTGCATACCATAAAACATACTTTATTACCTTTCGGAATTTGGACTTCGTTTGTTTACTCTGTGTTTAAAATTTGTGATTAGAAAACAGCCCATTGTGTATTGTAATCTTTTATGGCAGTTATTAGCCAGGTGTGTCGGACTGATTCTATGAAATCCGGTCCACGCGGTCCGACAGACATATTGTATCGGTGCAGTATAAAGAAGAAGACAGGTAAGAAGTAAGACGTGTGTACTACATTCGGTAATCTATTTAGTGACGGACTTTGCGCGTTTTATGGAATTACGATCTTCTGCATTACGTTTGGACTTATTGTGTTCGGTTATATTTGTACCTGTGTTATACGAGTTTGTATAATTCTATCTAATAAACTCTATAATAATTCCAACGGCATTTTAATTCGAGCCCTGCAACTCGTAACAATATATACGTCTATCTTCTAACTAGAAAGTAACAAATTTCTTGAGGGTGTCGATCTTGTACAATGAACTGCAAATTTAAAACCAAAAAAATACTCAGCAGATTTCAAACCTACATTTTTTAGAATCTTTGCCTGTCTGTCTGTCAGATCACCAAGTGAAAACTACTGAAAGGATTTAAATGAAACTCGATGCATAACTAGCTTATATCCCGGAGTTAGGTTAGGTTATTTTTTAACTTTTTTTTAAGGATGTATTTTTTATAAGTTTGCGTTTGACCATTGTCTCACCTGATGTTGATTGATGACGCGGCCTAGGATTCTTCTTCAAGATTGTATTTGTCAGGAAAAGCAGACTCCGGCAAATTAGACAAAAGATGCAGAAGCGTAGCGTTTGGTTCTGACTGGTGGTGTTTCCACTCTGTAACGGTGTCGCAAACTACTCCAGTCTTGTTGTCCGATAAAATGGGGTTGGGGGATCTTCTTTTCTCTCTCTCTTCTTCACAAATGTCATCGTTACCCTGGGATTGACGTATATAGCGGAGAAGGTAGCGCTGCGGACGTATTTTTTCGGCGCTTTCGCTACAATTCAGTAATAAACACGTCATCTTTTTAGCAACGCATACGAAGTTTCACTGGCATACGCTCCTAGATAATAAAATTACTATTGAAGAGATTCAAGACTATAAATATAAAGGTATAATTTAACAATAGTTTTGTTATTATTCCTTCCCTATTTATAAGCAGGTATAGTTCAGCGGAAAATATTATGTTTTTGTTCCTATACTCGAAAGATGTAATACATCATATTGCGATAAAGAACCCCAATATCACTGTGCGTCAGCCAAGATGGCTGTCCAAGAATCGTACAAAAATTACCTTAATATATAAATATATATTTCAGAGCAACATTTCAGAATATACGCTTGGATTAAGGGCCATTTCCTCGTGGAAGGGCGATCATGGCCATTGAATACTGACGGCTCTGTGTAAACAAAATACCGTGCTCAACGCCGAACACGAAAGGCAAGTCTCGCATTCAAATCGGTTCAAACTGATTAGTACGATACTCGCATGATCTGGAAAAAATGTCATACGAGTTCTAGTTTAGTCGAGAAATCCTAGGTAAATATCTCAATGCGATTTGTGACGTATTGTAACAAAAGTCTTGGTGATAATTACCTTACGATTATCTTTTGACACACTCGTCGGCGAGTTTTTATCTGTGCAGGAACGGAGAAAGAATACAATTTCCTGCGGCCGGGCGGCCTGTCGTAAGAGGCGACTAAAACAACCCACAGCCAGGTACGGCATTTGCCCGACTGGATGGCTACCACCCCTGGTCTAAAGCATGTCGCCATAACAACCTTGAGTTGTGTTCTTGCATTTGTGTTGTGTTGCAAATGTGCATAGGCGATGTTAACCGCTTTCCATCAAGTGGGCCGTCTGCCTGTCTGCTGAACTCTTGCAATAAAAAAATGTTTTTGTTTTTTGGTTCAATGTAAATATGTCAATGCGATTATTGTTTAAAAAGTATCGCCTACGAAAATAGCGTACGATTTTCGCCCCAAAGCGTGCGATAAACTCTCTCCATGTAAATAAACCTTTACACAACAAAATATGTACATTATGTAAATGGGAATGTTTTAAATTAAACTCACATTTTCATTACGTTGGAGCCATCAAAGCGAAATAATATTGGATGGAAAAAAGGCTAAAGTGAATTATATATTCCACGTATGGGAGCGTGTACAAATAGTGAAACATTCAATAAGCGGGTAAAGTTCATCCCGGTAGACTAAGGGACGTGCATCGCTAATGAATCCTATTTGCCCTGGATAACTTTGTCAAACTTGTTTATACAAGTTACCGAGCTCCGTAAGATTTTAACCGAAGATAAATTCATTCGAAGTTTTCGGGCTCTATATATTTACGAAGCTCCAGTAAAGTATTAACTCGTTCTTATTTGATGTATACAATTAAATGCCTCTAAGCATTGACTTCTTTAAACAGGGAATGGAAATTTTCGCTCAACGTTTTGTCCCCTTGAAGTCAATCTTTTGATATCCCCTTTGAAATGTAGTATTTGAAGCATACGGATATAATATTATATATATGTAAGGAATGTAGCAAAAGATCTGGTAAAGCTTTCATCCGAATTAGCTCTTGTGGAGCAATCATGATCGGATCAGCCAAAATAATATTGGTATGTCTCTAATAAACGTCGTAAAAGAAGACGAACATTTTTGAAATTTGTAACTCTTCTTCGGATACGATTTGGATGATTTCTTGAACGAAAAAGATGTTTTTTAAGTGGAAAAGGATACAGAAGACTATAAAAAGCATACCTTGACTAAATCATACAGAAGGGGAAGAATTGGAGAAGGATTCACCAACTAAATCGTAGCTTCTAAGTCTTTACTTAAAAGCTGCGATGTGTATGTAGCAATATACTCTCTGAAAGATACGAAAGTGTCGGGGTGAAGGTAAGGAAAGGAATGCTCCGGTGGTTCGAGCATGTGGATAGAATGCATGATGAAAGAATGACAATGCAAAAGTGGATGGATGCAGAAGTCGTGGAAGGCCACGACACACCTTCCATGATCAAATTGATCGTGTACTAGCAGAAGGTGATGTCAGGAGCCTTAAGAACAGACGAGCGTGCATGACAAGAGTTATGAATGTCAAAGAAGCAAGTAAGGTGTGTAAGAATAAGCCTAAATGGCGCTCTGTTGTTCGTGCCTACCCCGCAAGGGAACTGGCGTGAAGTTATGTATGTATTCCTAATAGTGAAGAAAGACATAGTTCAGGGCAAATTTCAAAGTACATATATGTACCTTTTAGCAGTTCTACGAGTATAACAGTCCCATTTGCAGCTGTTGTATGTCTATTAATCGTAATAACATTACCATCCATGTCGTGTGGAAACCATAATTATGATTTTTAATCGAAAGTACTTCACTTATTTCCAACTTAGTTCACTTCATTTAGTCAAAAACCATATATTTATTATTAATACGCTTTTATTAGCTTCATACGTATGTTTGTAACGGAATCTTTCAAGTTAAATTTGATCGACTTCCCGGTTTCTGATTGAGCTGAAATTTTGCACGTATGTGTATATCGCGTGACAATGCAATAATATGGTACCATGGAGCTGATCTGATGATGGAGTCGGAAGGTGGCCATAGGAACTCCTGTACTAAACAAGATAGACCCGTCGTGTTTGGGCTCGTTTTACTTGTCTCGGCTAGCACTCTGCTGCTACATGATATGCAGGATCTCAAAAGCTTGTATTTAAAAACCTTTTTAAAAAAGCTTATTTTTACACAACGTTCCATTTTATCATAAGAGTGTATTTAATTCTTTTTTCTAAGTTTCCACGGAGAAAGGAATTAAATCACTAAAAAATGAAAAATAGTTAAAAAATAAACTAAAAAATACGCTTTTATAGAATATCCAACTAAAAAATAGAAAATAAATTTGAATTAAAAATATTGTAAGAAAAAATGATTTTATTGTAAAAAAAGCGTTTTATATACTTTTATTTCAACAAAATGATAGTATTGAAATAACTAAGAAATAGCGGTACAGCATTACGTGACACATGAAACCGCGTTAAAATCATTGCAGGAAATTAGGATTTCCGCGCACTATCCTTTCCACTTTCGGCCCACTAGCAGTCACTTTCCAAATGACCGGTTCGACCCTAAGAGTATATAAATGGAATTATGCGCCGGTTGAGGCCGCTTTGGTCCTGATTAAGGCCCTTATTAATATCGACGTGTCAGGGAAACTCGATGCTTCATTGAACACAGGGTTTTATTCTTATGTCTTTTTCGTGAGATATCTAGCTGAAGAAGTTTTGTTGGGCCCGTTAGGAAGAAATAGGCTAGATGTATGGCTTAAATTCACAAAAGAGGAACGCTGTTGTAAACTGGGAGTGAAACCTTAGTACGCAACCGGCATTTAATACTAGTTGGGTTAATTAAATCCAGCAGCATTATTTAAAAGTATAAATAGTTTATTTACAGTTAAAAATATGATTTGAAGTGTGGCGTTTGGCTGTGCAGTATTATTTTCAAAGGAATGCAAAATATTGTTTTACAAATTTGAATTTTTCGAGCTGCCACAGGAACTCTTTGGCTTGACTTCAGCCAAATACCAGTGACTTGTTGGAAGATTATTCTAAAAGTGTAGCAATCATGTATACTTGAGCTATATTTAAAGAAATCATGAAAATGATGTACACATTGTCACGTCTGTTTAGCCACTTATCTGCCGTGACTTCAATTAATAGTAATTTTGGTACAGTCGCCGACCAATTCTCAAATTATTTATTAATAAAAATAAACGTTGAGAATATTATGTGACTGTAGTTATTAACCTCGCAAGAAACTCATAGATGCCACCCGTGATCAGAGGGCTGGCTCATATTTCGCTCAACAAACAAGCATGTATAGCAATATACAACGCGACAATGCAGCCAGCCTGGGCACGCTCCCATCGCGATTAGTTACACAGTCTATAATCGCTTGTATTATTTATAACTTAAAATAAATAACTATATAGTTAGATACAAGCTTAGGGATTATTCTAGAATTGGCTACAACAAAAGAGTTTCTCTGCAGGCTATTGGAATAAGGGGTCGCACGACATATGTACGTGCGTGCGCCATCTGTACGAATGTTTGTCGCAGTGGCGACGGAATGCGTACTGAATTGTAGCGCTGCGTGCCCCGACTACGAGGGAACATCCGTCGGGGCAAGTTTCAGAAAATAGCTCCCAAAGTGGTTATATCAATTTACAAACTCCAAGCGTTTGTGTTTAACACAATATCAAATCAGTTTAATGAGTTGTAAAATGCAGACGATCTTAGTCATAAACTTAGCCTGCCCGTAGAACCGCTTAGGGAAAAGTGTATTCTGCATGGCGCCAGCCATATTTAATAAAGTACCCAGATCTATTAGAGATGATAACATGGATTTGTTTAAAAAGAGGCTACGAAAGACGAATAAAAAAGAAGACGTTAAAAATTTTGTTGATGACCAATTCTAAATTAAATTTGACCATACATAATATATATTTTGACAACATAATAACTCTGAACAAGAACAAGGAATAACTCTGCACTTGACTTACTATGTATAATTCTAGAAAAAATTAATGGTTACAGTCTGTTTTTGTTAATCAGTTGCTTTTCAACTTTTAATTACTATCTGCATGCCTGAAAGGGCAAAAACATGTGAAACATAAAGTAACATATTGTCATCTAATGTTTTTACTAACCATGTTTTTGAGCAAAAATGATTTTATTTGATTTAAATAAAGTCAACATCAGTAATATGAAAAGTTTTGACGAGACAGGTGTCATAATGATAGTAAACTGATATGCTTATAAAATATTTCGCCCATCTCAAATAATTGGGAAAAAAGTAAGTCCTAAATTTTAATTACTACTTTTTCATGATCAATTAAAGATTATCCCTGTTGAGTATCTATACGAGACGCTTCCAACATAGCTCGCTCTATATCACTCTGAGCGCCTTTAGTTTGTAAATCAGCCCCACTGTTAGTGTTCATGTCTTATCACCATACGTTATAACGGGTACGAAGCTATCCTCGAAGACTTCAGCTATGGAGGGTGCTACGTTGGGAGTATCTCATATGGATAAAGTCACAGACCATTCATTCTCAATCAATAAGAGAACCAAGGATACCAACGTAGCTCGCGAAATTAGCAAGCTGAAGCGATAGTCACATTAGTCGCAGGACCGTTGGGTAATGGACCAGTCCAGTCCTGGTTTGGAGAACGCGTTTTGGCAAACGTAATATAGGGTACCATTCACAGCGGTGGAATGCCGGTGGGGGCTGAATGAGGACAATGGAGAACCTAGATAATGTGGCGCAAACTTGAAATAGTCTTGATAAAATATTTTTATCATTTGGGGGTGTATTATATAAGCACATTGGAACCATTTGAATTATTACTTATATTATAAAATATTGTTTATCTTTAATACGATGAGAAAATATAATCCTGACAAGGTAAAATGTATTCAATTACATTATAATGATTAGCGAAACAATACAATTGAAATATAATATTACGTTAACCTTATTATATTTAGATAAACAATGTACAATAGATATTATAACAAGAATATTTTGGGAGGGAGCATTAAAAGGAATTCGGGCCGCAGGGGCGCAGGGCGCGCCGGCCGAGGGCGGCGCCGATGAACATAACCGTAACTTGCTCGAGACTTTTATTCTCCTAGTACTTTACCTACGGCTTATTTAGGTCACGAATAATTACTTCATTTGGTTATTCAATGTTTCGTTTAAGTTGGTTAATGCTGCTGCCGCGGCTGCTAATTGCCCAACACGATTCTGGATTAAAGCGGCTCGTTCCACTGCGATAACTATTTATTTTGGTCTCTGTGCCTTTGTATTTCTTATATCACTTAGTCGTTTCTTCATTATTACGTAAAACTTAAACAAGTTTGATTTCAGTTTTAATCCTAGCTCTCTTTTCTTTCACATTATCCTAATTTTTTGGCGTTGCCATTTTTTTATCTGCGTCTGCTGTCCTAAAATCATCATGTCATCCTTCATATAATCCATTCATCTCTTTTAAGGCTGCCTTTACACTTGTTTCCATCGATCTTTCAGTTTAACATACTTTTTGTTACGTGATTTTCATTATCGTGATTTCATTTCAGCTCGCGGACCGCGTTCGTAATACCGAAGTAAGAAAGAGAGTGTCGGGGTGAAGGTAAGGAAAGGAATGCTCCGGTGGTTCGGGCATGTGGAAAGAATGACTAAACAGATATACAATGCAAAAGTGGATGGATGCAAAAGTCGTGGAAGGACACGACACACCTTCCATGATCAAATTGATCGTGTACTAGCAGGTGATGTCAGAAGCCTGAAGAACAGACGAGCTTGCAAGACAAAAGTTATGAATGTCAAAGAGGCAAGTGAGGTGTGTAAGAATAAGCCTAAATGGCACTGTTGTTCGTGCCTACCCCGCAAGGGAACTGGCGTGAAGTTATGTATGTATGTATTTTCATCCCTACTCATTACATGCTCATACCGATATGCTCTAGTCTGTCTGTTGCTGATAATAGTCCCAGAGTTATTAGTTGTATCATGAAAAAATAAGGTTAATCTAAGGTTGTATGTTAAGTAGACCTAGATGAAATAATTTATTATTTATTTATTCTAAACTAAAGCTTGACTGATGGTAAAGTGAATTTGTTTGATAACTTTGTTTATTAACTGTTCTCGATATTAGTTATCAGCATACTTTCATGAAAGATATGTAGATTCTGTGTTTACGCTTGGGTTTGATTTAAAATATAGAGAAAATCTTGAGCACAATTAATATATGGAATACAGGGACGATACAAAGGGACTCGTCAAATCTTCTTCAAATATTTTGCACGTCGACACAGTTGTATATTATTGCGTATTATACGTATTATGGCTACTGTTATTAAGGTTGGTAATTGATTGTGATGTTATTTGCATCGTCACACAATTTATTTTAAATATTAATTTCACTTGAAATGAGCTTGCGTACTGAGTTCAATTGGACTACCTCCTTTCTTGCCCTCGATTTCTTCTGACTCGTGAGCGAGGTATATTTGGATATTGTGTAGGAAAGAATAGGATGGACAATTACACGTCCTGCACTCAAGTAATGTTATTTTAAATTAATAATTAGGCGAAGGTTTGTTTTATACTACCACAAACGCACATATCGATGTTTCAGTTGTGGATTTTTTATTATATTTAATTTTGTAAGTAATATAAATGGCGTAGAGAGTGAAAATCGCACTTGAATAAAAACTTAAACAGTTTCCTCACTGGAGTATGAAATCGAAGTTTAAGGCAGTTGAAATGTCCTAGAAAATGTTTTTAATTCTGAATTCATTCATTTCATTCAACCGGCAGTTGCTCTACATAAAACTGTTATTTAGTTTTTGTACCTTTTAAGGAAAACGGATTACTGTAGCAAAATGTTTAAATATAATTGGGATAGCACAAAGCTGTGGAATTCGCCATTGATTGGGGAAGACGGGAACGATGTGCGCTGTATTCTCCATGTCATTGAGCGTAATATGGGGGCGCGTATAAACGGCGATGAAAAAAAAATAATTGCGCCATATTTCAGGCGACATTGCCGAGGAGCTATTTCACGGTTCATTACGGTAATGGCCGGAATGAAGTGTACGATCGCGGAGTGAGCGGTGTACTGGCCCTGCCGCAGCCGGACCCTCAACAACAACTACACGTATATGGGCGAGAACTGAATTTAACGCGAATTTAACCTGCTACGGATACGGATTTTCTTTATTAGTTTTAAATCCATTGCGTTTTGTAAATATAATTAAATCCCATTAAAATGGCCATAATCCTTGGTAAACAACACATGGCACTAGATAGGACTATATATAAGTATAGATATAAGGCCAACACTGCACATGCACATCCTCACAACACCAGCATGTAACAGATACACTCTACATTAGTATAAGTTTAGTATTAAAACTAGAATAAATTAATATAATAAGTTATTATTAAGGTACACCAAAACAGAACAATTACTACATATAATGTCACATACACTAACAAAAATAGACAATAAGCGTGTACGGAGTGTCAAATTTTTCATAGAAATTACATACATACATACATAACTTCACGCCAGTTCCCTTGCGGGGTAGGCACGAACAACAGAGTGCCATTTAGGTTTATTCTTACACACCTCACTTGCCTCTTTGACATTCATAACTCTTGTCATGCAAGCTCGTCTGTTCTTGAGGCTCCTGACATCACCTTCTGCTAGTACACGATCAATTTGATTATGGAAGGTAATTTTATAGAAATTAACTATTAAAAAAGGGTACGGAACTCGAGTCCGTAGAGATATATATAATAATATAAAATATAAAAAAAGAACACATTGTTACAAATATTTAAAAGAAACCATAAAAGAAAATAATCTACCTAACATAGGAAGTGTATAAAAGGATAATAAAATGCAAAGATTGTAGAAAAACAAGGAGCCCTCTCAACGAAACAAGAAAAGATATCGTTTCAAAAATGTTATTTGAAAAATATACGTAAAGGCGAGCGAGAGTGTAGTCGCTGAGACGGTTAAGCTGTAGAGTAGCGGCCTGAGAGCTGAGCCCTGCGCTATCCCCGGCCTGATATTGAACGCTCCCCCTAATAAATTACTTTAAATACTGCCATCGCCGCGTTTTATAGTTATTACTTCACCAAGTGGTTAGCTTTCAATGCTGGGAAGAAATATATTTTAAATTATGTTTCAGTTTCTTACTGTTATTCATAAAACTATTGTAACGATTTGATAACTTGTCTTAATAACGTTTGGAAGAAATATTCTCTATTAATCGCCTAATGTGTTATAGTGAAACTGTGGCATACCAAGGATCAAAGATCAGTATAAGCTTGTGTGATATTGTTGGGCAAACCTTGACAAATACAGTATTTATTTAAATGAGTAATTGGAGAGCCGTGCGCTACTAAAAATCTGTAAAATATTACCTTTTATAAATATTGAATTTCAAAGGCAAATATTGAAAACATAATTTGTGGGACTCGCCTATTATATTATTACTAGCTGTCCCGGCAGACGTTATTCTGCCCTGAAGAAATAAAATTTAGAACCCGATTCCACCGCCACCTACCGGGTCCAAATGTAAGCTATCCTATCTTTCAAGTCGGATCAAACTGCACACGGTGTGCAAATTTGATTAAAATCGGTCAAGTAGTTTAGGAGTCCATCGCGGACAAACAACGTGACACGTAATTTATATATATTAAGATATATATATATATTTTTATGTTTATTGCAGGAGATCAGCAGACAGACAGACGGCCTACTTGATGGAGAGCGGTTACCATCGCCTATGAACATTTGCAACACCAAAGATGCTAGAAATGCGCTGCTGCCCTCTTAAAGGAGACTGGAACCTGGTCACTAATGCCGGAACACAACACAAGGTTGTTATGGCGACATACTTTAGACCAGACCCTACCACCTGGCTGTGGGTTGTTAAGTCGCCTCTTACGACAGGCCGCCCCAACGCAGGAAATTGTATTCTTTCTCCGTTCCTGCATGGATAGACGCCTACATATAATTACATTAGATAAGACAAAATACGTAATTACACATCACATTGCTAAACGAGCGTCACATTCAGCAATTCCGTCTGTTAGCCCCGGACTGTAGCTATCTCGGTACATAATTAATTAATACGAAATGAGTCTTCAATTAGGTTCATTATCAAAGGGAATATGAAAAGCATCCGCCCGATACATTATTCAGGGCCGTAATGGCTGAAGGAATTTCAATAACACGAAGTAAGTTGAACAAAGCAGTGCAAGCGGACTGTCTCGTCGAAGTAAGAGGGAGAAAAATATTTTGCAAAATATTCCCTTTATTCCCTGTTGTATTTTCGAACAATATTGGTGGGAAGACCGCGTATTAGGCGTCGGGAGGTCCTCGGCCGCAATTATCGCCAAATCAATATGGACCCTTGCGAACGATTTCTTTTGTTCGAACTACAGAACAATCGGGTACGTGAGCTTGTGATTCTACTCTCATATTTATTAATCTACGTGTATCGGACCCTTAGCTGAATCTTTAGAATAACACGAAACTCACACCGGAGCTGTCTCAGCACAGAGATTAAGAGATTTTATCTTATTTTTGAGAACTTGTTTATCTTATGTACAGCAAATTTTGATCATCATTATATTAAAACGTGAAGCAAAGACTTTGTAACCCTTTTGACGTAGGACAATATATATAAGTATAGATATAAGGCCTACACTGCACATGCACTTCCTCACAACACCAGCATGTGACAGATACACTCTACATTAGTATAAGTTTAGTATTAAAACTAGAATAAATTAATATAATAAGTTATTCGTAAGATACGTACACCTCAACACAAAAATCAATAAATTAATGTCACACACAAGAACCAAAATAACTAATAAGCGTGTTAAATTCAAAAAATTAAATCTAGAAATTAACTTGTATAAAAGGGTACGGAACTCGAGTCCGTAGAGTTGTTCATAATATAAAAAAAACCCTTTTGAGGAAAATTGCGGAGGGTATGAAATTTCGCACACTTATAGAGAGTTTATAGAGAAGGAGTGCAGAACGCTAATATTTTTTTTTAATTATGCAAAAAAATATATTAAGTCAATAAAAAAAACAGTACACACATACATACATACATAACTTCACCCCGGTTCCCTTGCGGGGTAGGCACGAACAACAGAGCGCCATTCAGGTATATTCTTACACACCTCACTTGCTTCTTTGACATTCATAACTCTTGTCATGCACGGTCGTCTGTTCTTAAGGCTCCTGACATCACCTTCTGCTAGTACACGATCAATTTGATCATGGAAAGTGTGTCGTGGCCTTCCACGACTTCTGCGTCCATCCACTTTTGCATCCTAAATAATTAATATAAACTAATTGGCGGTAGGCTAAATAAAAACTTTAACATTACTCATCGACACTTGAGATTTTTGTCTTCCGTGATCACGGCCACTGAAAAAGTGGCCAAAACGTCTGGTTGCGCCGAGGAACACCTCCTTATCAATTCTTCCTCTCCCTCCTCGCCATCAAGAAGAGAATAAACTTGCAAATGAAGAATGCGCAATACAAGACGCTCAGGGAGTGTCAGTGCTGTCACCGCAATACATATAACGATTTTTTTTTATTGCAAGAGTTCAGCAGACAAGCAGACGGCCCACTTGATGGAAAGCGTTTACCATCGCCTATGGACATTTGCAACATCAAAGTTGCTACAAATGCGCTGCTACTCTCTTAAGGGAGACTGGAACCTAGTCACTAATGCCGGAACACAACTCAAGGTTGTTATGGCGACATACTTTAGACCAGGGGTGGTAGCAATCTAGCCGGGCAAATGCCCTACCACCTGGCTGTGGGTTGTTTTGTCGCCTTTTACGACAGGCCGCCCCAACGCAGGACATTGTATTCTTTCTCCGTTCCTACACGGATTGTTGGAACACAATAAAGAAAATAAACTGTTGTAGCTAAATTTAATGCTCATAAACCATATCCTAGTGTGTGTGAACCCCCGGGGGACGAGTGCAGTGTGGCGGTGGACTGGTGGTAAGTAACTCTTCCCTTGCTTCTTCTTCCACGTCCGTTTGCCTTCTCCCGGCTTCGCATCATCGTAATAACGTAGTTTTATTATGAAAACTTGATACTACAAAAGGTATGTCACAAAAAGTGAAATTGAAAATGCTTTTTCATTACAAAATATGCTTGCGTGAAAAATACGTGAAACGGTAACTTATACCCGCAGCCTCCATAATCCGGGGGGAAATTCCCAGATGTACCCGCTCGCAGCTCTCCCGGAATGACGAATGACCGGTTTGCACATTCGGTAATATCTTTCATATGAATTCGATTTTCCTGAAAGCGCAATATTTTAATATGGACGAATGTGGGCCGCA
Source organism: Dendrolimus kikuchii (assembly GCA_019925095.2). NCBI lineage: Eukaryota > Metazoa > Arthropoda > Insecta > Lepidoptera > Lasiocampidae > Dendrolimus > Dendrolimus kikuchii. The sequence continues at coordinate 23,247,003 of CM034402.1, read as the reverse complement.
TCTGGACGTACCAACAACTACCTGCTATATAATAAACTAAACATTGGCCACTTACTTGTAATATAGTAAATTTTTTTTTACACTTTTTTATCTTTATTTTTATATACATACATACATAACTTCACGCCAGTTCCCTTGCGGGGTACAATAACAACAGAGCGCCATTTAGGCTTATTCTTACACACCTCACTTGCTTCTTTGACATTCATAACTCTTGTCATGCACGCTCGTCTGTTCTTAAGGCTCCTGACATCACCCTCCGCTAGTACACGATCAATTTGATCATGGAAGGTGTGTCGTGGCCTTCCACAACTTCTGCATCCATCCACTTTTGCATTGTTTATCTGTTTAGTCATTCTTTCATCATGCCCGAACCATCGGAGCATTCCTTTCCTTACCTTCACCCCGACACTCTCTTTCAGACCAACTCTCTTTCTTACTTCGGTATTACGAACGCGGTCCGCGAGCGTCACTCCGCAGATTTTGCGCAGTGCTCGCATCTCAACCGCGTTTACTCTACTTTCATGCTCTCTCTTCCATACCCAACTCTCGCTTCCATACGTGAGCTGGGCCTTGTGGCTGAGGTTCTTAGCGCCTAGAAGTTTACCTAACGCTCCATTCAAACTATTCCCCAAATTCACTCTTCTTTCTATATCAGCGGTGTACCTTCCATCCCTGCTAAAAGCACATCCAAGATATACAAACTCATTCACTTGCTCCAGCATAACATCATCGACCATTATCCTTGCATTTTTATATATTTGTATTTATTAAATTACATATAATCGAATACAATGCAGGAAAACTTAACTTAAAGACTATAAGTAGAATACTGAGCCCAGATCACCGTCTTCTATGGGTAAGGTGCCCAGAAGGCTGGCTACGTTTCCTCGCTGGATGGCCATACTGATCCGTTGGCCGAGGTAAGCACCAGCCCTCTGATCACCTGAAGAGTCAATGAGTCGTTTCGATGTAGTAATTTAAATTAATGTTTTTTTTTTAAATTCCGTATAGATTCGCGTTTGACCATTATCTCGCTCGATTTGAGCGGAGATATGGTCTAAGATCGAGCACGCTTACCTAGAAGGTACCTGTTCACACGAGACTTGAAGACACCCAGGTTGTAGGTTTCGGGAGAAACAGACTCCGGCAGTGAGTTCCACTCCTTTGCGGTGCGCATAATGAAGGTGGACTCAAAGCGCTTTGTTCGTATAGGTGGTATGTCCACCATATAGCGGTGCTGCATGCCAGTGCGTCTGGTTGTCCGATGATGGATATATATATATAATGTTTTTTACAAAAACTTGTTTTTTCTTATTAGTTGCGCAAATACTTCAATAGATTTAGAAATAATATATTAAGCACCTGTAGAAATTGTATAACTGGCACTCGTACACAAACTTGCCATCTTACTCTTCGATTTATATGCTCTGCAACAAGGGTTGCTCTCGATTTCCTTGCGATCCACAAGTCAGATCCTCACTTGGTGACTATCCATCACGGGAGTTAAAAAAAAAAATATGAAATCGGTCTACAATTAAAGGAGAAATTGCGTAACATGCCGAGAAAAAACAAGCGCCTGTAGAAAGTGTAATACTGTAATACGCACGCGTATACAAACAAGCTTTTTTTGGAAAAATGTAGCCTCTCGGCATTTTTTGATAAGGGTTGCTCTAGATTTCTCTGGGATTCACTCATCAGATCATGACTTCGTGACAGTGGGACCAATTCGGGAGTTTCGGGTGGACCAATTAGAAACCTTTCGATAAGAAAAGAAAAGAAATTTTTTGAAAACTGGTTTCAAAAAAATAGTTTACAATCTATTCTCAGACCTACAGAATATACATAAATAATTTCATAAAAATCGGTCAAGTCATTTCGGAAGAATTTGGTTACAAACACTGTGACACGGGAATTCTATAAATTACGTGTCACGTTGTTTGTCCGCGATGGACTCCTAAACTACTTGACCGATTTTAATCAAATTTGCACACCGTGTGCAGTTTGATCTGACTTGAAAGATAGGATAGCTTACATTTGGACCCGGTAGGTGGGGCTGGAATCGGTTTCTAAATTTTATTTCTTCAGGGCAAAACAACGTTTGCCGGGACAGCTAGTATATATATAATTTCAAAACCTAGCTTAGCTCACATTGCTTTTAAAATCTAGAATGTCGGCGACACCACTGTCCGTGGTGTGAACTTTCTAGCTACCCTCATGTTGCGTGCCCACTGTTGGGCAATGGTAAAATTCCGAATTATGATATTGGTTACGATTCCTATGAAATATAATGAAGAATTCTATTGAAATTCAAGAAATGTTTGTTTGTTTACTGTTATGCTAGACATTAGTTGATGTATCGTGCCATCTGAATCATCATTGTGACAAGTTTTTCAAAATATTGTTACGAGTGTGGGACTCGAATTAAAATGCCGTTGAAATTAATATAGAGTTTATTAGAACTATGCAAACACGTATAAAACAGGTACAAATAAAATTAGACACTACTTGTTACAATCTGCACGATCAATAACACGCGCAAAGTCCGTCACTATATCGCTTGTCGAATGTACACGTCTTGCTTGTATCGTAATCGTAGCTCGACTGGCGATCTCGCCGTTCGAGCATTCTTTTATACTCAGCTTACAATATATCACGACCGTGGAAACAATGATTTCCAAGAATCACACCTGCGCCACTGCCGGCGCAATTCCCATAATACATAATTCTGCATACCTACATAATTATGCCTGCGAACAACCATAAACAAGTACAATAACAATAGGCTATTGTCTAATTGCAAATTTTAAACACAAAGAAAACAAAAGGAGATATTCATAAAACTGTTTCGACGATATTAGCTCAAAAGCCGCGGCAGGTAATACAATACAGGTATTGTATTTGCCCCAACTTGTAACAATATGGTTGGCAATATGGTTTCCGATAAGCTTAATAAATAGTTATTTCTTGATAATTTTTAGTAACATATAAAATTTCTTGGGAAGCACACACACAGCTGGGTTGTTAGACACTAAACTGAAATTTCGTCCAGGTAAATAGATTCTAGTTCTCAGCCATTTACCATGAATAGAGCGAACAGTTTAGCGTATGTCGCTCAATTTGCCCTTGCTTGTGAACGTGGGAACATGTCGGCGGAATGGGCCCTTTGATGTCTCACCCCGTGGCCCGCCACCGGCGTCCGACCGTAACGCTTTGTCCACCCTATAGTGCGACCCTTCAAACTGGTTTTCTACATAAATTAGCCCCGCGTTACAAAGGTGACTGAGCCGCCATTTTTGTGAGAGGTAACAGGTGTACGGTAATGCCTAGTGTTTATTTAAAGAAATGCGGACTGCGGCCGAATTCGGCCGCATAAAGGCCGGCCGCATAAAAACATATAAGCAGACGGATTTCCGCTTTTACGACCTAATATCTTGACTTAATAAAAAAGTTATTAATGAATATCATTATGTATTTGTAAGACATAGTTACATGCATAGATCAGTTTTAATCTTTATTTCACGATTTCACTAATTTTGTACATAACATCATTTTGTCAAGTTTATTTTATATAGAGGTGTAATAGTTTGTGAGAAAATTAGTTATGATTACAGTGATATACACAGACAAATGTAGAGCGAGACATACTTGAGAGTTCAAAATGGCTGGGGCGGAACCCCAAGAATACTTTTTTAAATTGACTTTTTAACCGACTTCAAAAAAAGGAGGATGTTCTCAATTCGTCGGGATCTTTTTTTTTATGTATGTTCACCAATTACTCCGAGATTTATGATCCGATTTACGTGATTCTTTTTTTGTTCGAGGCGAAATAGCTGCCATTTGATCTCCTAAAATTTTGACATAGTTTGGCACAGTAGTTTTCATTTTACGATCATTTTTTTGTTCCCGTTTCTTGGGACTTATATTTTTTAAGGAGCGCGGCACCTTTCGTAGGTCTACCCATACATAGCTAGACACTAAACAGTAACAAATAAAATAAAAAAACTTCGAATAAAAAAAATCGACTTCAAAAACTGAAAAACTAAAAAGTATAAAATAACTTATTTCTAAAGCTATTATTATTAATATATATTATTTAAAACATCTTGAAGTCGGTGCAAAGTAAAACATAAAAATTACTATATTTTTTTGAAAATGACTAAGCTTAGAAATAAGTTATTTTATACTTTTTAGTTTTTTAGTTTTTGAAGTCGGTTTTTAGAATCCTTTGTCCTTTTTGAATTGTTTTAACATTCATTAATCTTTTCATAACACCGTGTTGGTTTCTTCTTGCATTGTCTTTGATTTAGACTCACTTCAAATTATTGCACTTTATCTATTTGCGTGAGATAAAGTACAACTTAAAGCGGGCAAATTCACACGAAAAGCCCTACTTGTGAAACAAACGTGAGTGTTGAAAATGTGGAAAATGCATTTATTTTGGTATTTTCAATGGGATTGGTGTGCGCGTGAAAAGTGCCGACGCGCGGTCGCCGCAATTGCCGGAACAACTCGTTTGGAACAAGCAACTCCGCTTACTCCGACCCGGTATAATTAAAGTCTTAAAGGCTGCTCAAAACTTAACGCCTATCAAAATATCATATTAAAGTAATAAAAATTACAGTTACATAAAGTTTAATTACCAAAGACAATTGCATTATTACCTCTAAGAAAAAAAGGTAGCAGAAGGTGATGTCAGGAGCCTTAATAACAGACGGGCGTGCATGACAAGAGTTATGAATGTGAAAGAAGCAAGTGAGGTGTGTAAGAATAAGCCTAAATGGCGCTCTGTTGTTCGTGCCTACCCCGCAAGGGAACTGGCTTGAAGCTATGTATGTATGTAAGAAAAAAAGGGCACTTTCCGTGAGAAGACATGTTGTCACCCTTTTACTGAAATATAAATTTTACGTTTAAAAATAATCAAATTACATACATAACTTCACGCCAGTTCCCTTGTGGGGTAGGCACGAACGACAGAGCGCCATTCAGGCTTATTCTTACACACCTCACTTGCTTCTTTGACATTCATAGCTCTTGTCATGCACGCTCGTCTGTTCTTAAGGCTCCTGACGTCACCTTCTGCTAGTACACGATCAGTAATCAAATTAACTTAGGTATAGTATGTCATGGTAGCGTAATGGCTAGCGCACGCGTCCCAAACTCAAAGGGCGCGGGTTCGATCCTGGCCGGAACGCATGCACTACTTATACATTTTTCTGACCTAATGTGCATATTGTTACAATTACCACGTGCTAATAACGGTGAAGGAAAACATCGTGATGCAACCTGCACATCGAGATGACCGATGCGTCAAACCTGCCGCCGCCTTGGACAAGCGTGGCGAGTATTCTGTCCATTCCCCCATAACGGGAGGCCCGAGCCCAGCAGTGGGATATTTATGGGCTGTTATTATTAGGTATAGTTAAAGACGTTTTACTTACGTTTTTTTACGACGGCATTTTAATTATTTAAAAAATAAAAGAAAACACTTATTGTGAGATAACTACAATAGTTAGACATATGGTTACGCGATATTTTTTTTAGACAATTATATGTTCTGCAAAGTGGTAGTACATTGTTTTGTTCTATAATCAATAGTTTTCGCAGCGCACGCCGTGTAAGGATTTATTCGGGTCATTTTTTACACCATGGGTTGCATTATTGGACTTTTAGTAAGGATCCCTATTTTTTTGGTAAAATATAATATAGCCTATAGCCTTCTTCGATAAATGTACTATTCAACACTGAAAGAATTTTTCAAATCGGACCAGCGGTTCCTGAGATTAGCGCGTTAAAACAAACAAAGAAACTCTTCAGCTTTATAATATTAGTATAGATTAGTCTTTATACAACACTTACAGAGTTTCAGAGTCTATTATTCCTACGATAACACCTAAACTTACATTGTATACTTATAATTAATTGAAGATTTCGAAACTTAACTAATTTAGTCGTGACAAAATGTCCTCCTATCATTTTTTGCGGCTTTCGAAAACTTGTTGGCTTCGGTCCTCCACTTTAATGCGTCTACAAAGTTTTGCTACTTAAAGAAATAAAAATACAAAGATAATCATCACCTTTAGCTTCTGAAAGAGGGGCGACAAACCTTAATCTCGTATTACTTCTCAACATCTTTACCTTTACAAAGAAATAGCTTAATTTGTTAATAATATTTAATAAAACTACGTTTTAACGGTTTTAAGCGCGGTAATTTATTTGATTTTTATTATTTTACCATTTGCCCGTTTTAATTTTAATATTATATAAAGTTGTTTGCTGAAGCTCCGCTTCTTCTCTTCAGGCCATAACATGTTGCGAAGCGGTAGTAAATTAGATTAGGCTCCCATAGAGTAAATAATAACTGTAACGGCTATAACGTCCAATTGTGCAAAGGAGAAAAAATAAACAAGGTTTTAAGGGTTTGAAAAGTTAGCCGTTGAATGCTTTTAGAGAATGGAATGCAGAGCACGTATGTTACGGTCGGTGGCCGCGGGCAACTGACTCGAAGTTCGTGCATTTCTACTCTCTCTAGGCAATCGATTGTCTATTATTTAATATAAAAATAGGCAGGTAATATACAGTAATTTAATATCTATTTTATTCTACGGGTAACACCGAGCGGGCCGTTCATCTGTCGAACTCTATCGTCAACAATAACCATAAACAAAATTAAAACTATATAATTAAAATGAACATTTGGCATCTTTGTCTTCCGTGATCACGGCTACTGAAAAGCGGCCAAAACGTCGGTATACTAAACATCAAATAAATTATCGCGCTTAAAACTGTTAAAACGTAGTTTTATTGTGTATACTAGACGCGAATACTTCAGAATTATATTTATAATATAATGAATTAAATAGCTATAATGAAAAAAATACACGTTTTCAACAGCTAGGTGGACCGGATGTGTTGCCAGCCTTCAGAAGAGTGTTTATGGCTTAGGACAGAATAGGATAGGAGAGATGTAATAAAGTAATCAAACAGGACAGATAGGAAAGACTGGATTCAGGGAGGAGCAAGTGGAGCATCGGAATTTTCACTGTAGTTACGGTAAGAATTCCAGATTTTTTTTCTTATAGCTGGAGTGCAGCAGACAGGCAGAAGGCCCATCTGATGGAAAGTAGTTACCATCGCCTATGGACGTTTGCAACACCAGAGATGTCACTAACGCGCTGCCGGCCCCGGAGTACATTGTAGCGCTGTGGGAAAATCACGGCTGGGAACTCATTCCAAATCCTCACGATCCGCAAGAGAAACGTTCTAGAAAACCGTTGCGTACAAGAGCGAAGCGGCTCTAGGAAGTGGGGATGAATGGCTAGCGGTGGTAAAAGGAAGACGAAGGCACCATTCTGAACAGTTCCTCGGAACACTCCTTATTGTACAGTCGGTAGAATACGCAGAGAGAATCGACGACAATGCGAACTACTCGACGTTGAATACTGTCCAAGAGATTTAGTTGGTAGGCGAGTGCTCCGGCCCACAAGTGTTCAATAGAAAGAAAAAAAATACAGCACCAAAAACCCAGTAAATACACTTACTTGTTACATATAAACACAAAATAATAAAAATATTTTGAATGTATTTTTTTTTATTGCACGAGTTCAGCAGACAGGCAGACGGTCCACCTGATGGAAAACGGTTACCATCGCCTATGGACATTTGCATTCTCTTAAGAGAGATTGGAACCTGGTCACTATTGCCGGAACACAATTCAAGGCTGTTATGGCGGCATACTCTAGACCAGGGTTGGTAGCCATCACCTGGCTGTGGGTTCTTCTGTCGCCTCTTACGACAGGCCGCCCGGCCGCAGGAAATTGTATTCTTTCTCCGTTCCTGCATGGATATGTATATTTAGAAGCGCCGACTAAAGAAAACATTGATGAAAGTAAGGATCAACAAGTTTCAAGTTGGACGCTGAAACAACTTTACCCATCTCAATTAAAGCACATGTTGTCTACAAAGGCTTAACTAGAATATTGTGGAAATTTTTAGAACTAATTTAGTTGCTAACGATTTATGTATTTTGTTGAATCTATGAATATTTATGGAAGGAAATGTTTTGTTTTAATTTAATACAGTGGAAATATTTTGTAAACAGGGTTTTTGATGTTGTATTTGTTATTTTGCACTGCGCAAAATCTGCGGAGTGACGCTCGCGGACCGCGTTCGTAATACCGAAGTAAGAAAGAGAGTTGGTCTGAAAGAGAGTGTCGGGGTGAAGGTAAGGAAAGGAATGCATGATGAAAGAATGACTAAACAGATATACAATGCAAAAGTGGATGGATGCAGAAGTCGTGGAAGGCCACGACACACCTTCCATGATCAAATTGATCGTGTACTAGCAGAAGGTGATGTCAGGAGCCTTAAGAACAGACGAGCGTGCATGACAAGAGCTATGAATGTCAAAGAAGCGAGTGAGGTGTGTAAGAACAAGCCTGAATGGCGCTCTGTTGTTCGTGCCTACCCCGCGGGGGAGCTGGCGTGAAGTTATGTATGTATGTATGTGTATTTGTTATTTTATTCCTGATGCCGAAAGCATAACTGCATTGAGTGTTTTGTTGAGTAAATGATAACAGTGTTTATTTTAGAAAGTGTTTTAATCAAGTTAAGTCAAGTTAAGTTTAATCAAGAATATAATTTCCTACGTTGGGGCGGCCTGTCGTAAGAGTATTAGCCTGACTGGACGGCTAATACTCCTGGTCTAAAGCATGTCGCCATAAGAACCTTGAGTGTGTTTCGGCATTAGTGACCAGGTTCCAGTCTCTCTTAAGAGAGCAGCAGCGCATTTGTAGCACCTTTGGTGTTGCAAATGTCCAGAGGCGATGGTAACCGCTTTCCATCAAATGGACCGTCTGCCTGTCTGCTGAACTCGTGCAATAAAAAAAAATACATTCAAAATATTTTTATTATTTTGTGTTTATATGTAACAAGTAAGTGTATTTACTGGGTTTTTGGTGCTTTATTTTTTTTCTTTCTATTGAACACTTGTGGGCCGGGGCACTCGCCTACCAACTAAATCTCTTGGACAGTATTCAACGTCGAGTAGTTCGCATTGTCGTCGATTCTCTCTGCGTATTCTACCGACTGTACAATAAGACGTGTTCCGAGGAACTGTTCAGAATGATGCCTTCGTCTTCCTTTTATCACCGCTAGCCATTCATCCCCACTTCCTAGAGCCGCTTCGCTCTTGTACGCAACTGTTCTCTAGAACGTTTCTCTTGTGGATCGTGAGGATTTGGAATGACGCCTAAATGACGCTCTGTTTTTCGTGCCCACCCCGCAAGGGGACTGGCGTGAAGTTATGTATGTATGTATGTAATCATTAAATATATATCTATATATCTTTAAAAGTTGGTTATGAACATTAATTAAAATTTAACCACTTAGGGTTAAATTGTTTTCCATCCAACAAGATATTCCTCTTTTGCGTAGGATTTTAAATTTCCGCTTCAATTCTAAAAGCGCTTATTAACATTTTCCTAACGTAACAATTTATAATTCAGACGTTACGGCTACTTTTCAGTAGCCGTGATCGCAGAAGACAAAGATGTCAAGTGTCAATGAGTATACGGTTCAACATACAGTACTAGAAAATATATAATTATCTAAGTAAGATATTAATAAAACTACGTTTTAACGGTTTTAAACGCGGTAATTTTATTTGATTTCGGTTTTTCCGACGTTTCGGCCACTTTTCAGTGGTTGTGATCACGGAAGACAAAGATGTCGCCTACTTGTTAATTTTAATTATTTAGTTTTAATTTTGTTTATGGTTATTATTTACTCTATGGAAGCCTAATCTAATTTACCACCGGTTCGCAACATGTTGTGGCTGAAGAGAAGTAGCGACGCAAGAAACTCTTCAGCAAACATGCCTAGCTCTAATAATTTTATATAATATTAAAATAGGTGGAAGGAAAAATAAAAGTAATTATCAGTCAAGTTGGTTTGTGTTCCGTTGTACGCAGAAAGAGCTCACAGTGTCTTGAGGTCTGGCAGCTGGTTTTTGCTGGGTTTGGGTCTTAATAGTTTCGATGATTGGATTCCAAACAGCTGGTACTTGCCAACCATCTTCTGTATTGAAATTTGGGTGTTTTTTGATTTCAAATAAAATTACCGCGCTTAAAATCGTTAAAACGTAGTTTTATTATGTATTCAAGTCGCGAAAACTTAAGAAAATTTTAAGTAAGACATTAGTTTTAAGTTAGAATAAGGTGATAGCTAAGGTCTGACTTCATAATATTAATTATAAAACCGCAGGGGGCTTTGTGGCTAAGCCTTAGACTCCGGGGGTCAAGGCAAGGCCCCCGACTCCGTGCTTGCTTTAGCCAGCCGGCACGGAGTGGAGATCGCTAGAGCTAAGACTCAAGCTCCAGGGGTGGAAGTAATAAATGGCATAACGTCAGAAGTAGCTTCGGTGAACCTGCAGCCCACCTCTATACACCCCTTAGCCACTCACACCCATGTTGTTTTTATGGCATTTTTTGGGGTCTATGAAGGGAGTGGCGAGTCACCGTCTGCCCATATTTCCATGTTCCCTGAACATTGCGACGGGCAGACGCCATAGTCCCCATATATCCAGACCCCTAGTAGCACTAGTAGTTCACCCCAATAGCCCGGTACTTTTTGTTCTCATTTCCCACAATAGTCCTGCCCTGACCTGGCTTGTCCTTGGGTGCATTATTATATGGTGTAGACGGGGATAATCGCCGGTCAGTGTCACGCCACATTTAGATTAAAATTGTCAAGGGGCCTCTACGTGTTGTCCTCCCCATGGCTCCACGCAAGCCGTCCAAAAGTCCGGGGCATTTTTATGGCCCGTGGTCTTTAAAGACATACATTAGAGTATGATAAACAAAGAGCTTGACTACGTTAGGGGGACGCATGGCAACACGGGCCTATAAAAAAAAAAGTACAGCATTTCGTTTTGCTGATGCTGCGGCCTACTTTAGGCTACTTTATTATCTCTCTCTCTCTTTTCTTTCACCATATACCAATTACTTGGGGTCGGCACAATATGTCTTTTCCTTCCACACTCTTCTATTCTGACATACCTCTTCTGTCACACCACATATCATCCTATCATCCTTCACACAATCCATCCCTCTTTTTTTGGTCTACCTTTCTAATTTGTACCCATCCATCTTGTAGGCTACTTTATTATCATATTACTATAAATGACGCTCACAAATATATTGTGATTGAGTTGCTACCAAATCGCTACGAGTTGCTATTAATCGTAAGATACGACTTCAACTACCACTAAGTTGAACCCAGGGATCAGCATCCAAGATCTACTAGTCCAAGAATAAATCCATGTAAGCAACAAGGTGTATTTTCTTCACCCTACTACAAGAAAGCACCAGCACTCCCCCAACTACTGCCAGCATCCACCACTACAAGGAAGAGCAAGTGTAAAAACTGTACAATGAGTATTGTTAAAGTTTTATTTAGCCTACCGCCAACTTGTTCATTTTTAACCGACTTCCAAAGAAGGAGGTTCTAGACTTGATTGTTTTTTTTTGTATGTACACCGATTACGCTGAGATTTATGATCCGATTTACGTGATTCTTCTTTAGTTTGATGCGGAATAGTTGCCATTTGGTCGCCTAAATAATTTAACATAGTCTGCCCTAGTAGTTTTCATTTTATGAAAATTTTTTTATGATTTTTTTCCGTTCCCGTTTCTTGGGACCTGTATTTTGTAAGGCGCGCGGCACCTTCTATAGGCCTACCCATAGCTGGACACTAAAAAGTAACAAATAAAAAAAACATCGTTTAAAAAACCGACTTCAAAAACTAAAAAGTATAAAATAACTTATTTCTAAAGCTATTTTTAATTATAATATCTTATTTTTAATATATGCTATCTAAAACATCTTGAAGTCGGTGCGAAGTAAAACATAAAAATTACTACATTTTGAAAATTACTAAGCACCGACTTTAAGATGTTTTAGATAATATATATTAATAATAAGATATTATAATTAAAAATAGCCTTAGAAATAAATTATTTTATACTTTTTAGTTTTTGAAGTCGGTTTTAGTTATACAATTTTAATATTTTTTGTTTATGGTTATTATTTATTAGGGATGGGCCGAATGCGGTTTGAACCGAATACGAACTTCGGCCGAACATTTGCTAGCAGGCTGCACCAAACAAAAATGTATTGGGACTGGTTGCAGATTGCTGCATAGATATAATAATTAATTTGATGAAATTATAAATATATGTGAATGGAATTGCTTTAAAGGACTGACCGACTGACTGACTGACTGATGGACATTTTTTTGTTAATTTTATTATTGTTATTTTGAAGGTTTTTTTTTTAAATTTAATTTAATTTAATTTTATAATAATAAGTTGTAAAAGTGTGTTGAAATTATGGATCTTTGTGTCTGAAATAAATTATTATTATTATTATAATTCTAAATTCACAATGTTTAATTAGTAAAAAGTGATTTCAATCAAAATTAAAGTTATAATTGCTGATGTCCCTTAGACGTGTTTCTTTAAAATTCAAGTTACGCATTATAATTAAGCAGTTGCACTACGTACTGATGTTTCTTAGAGGAATAATAAGTTTATTTTATTTTTGTTTTAATTTGATGTCTATTTAATTAGGCAAAAACTCAATCAAGAAATAATTTTATTTATTTTTTATCACATTGCACGTTAAGATTTACACCTTCCTAATAAAATAAATGACCATGAGTATATACATGCAATTTTATTTTTTTTTTTTAATTGCAGGAGTTCAGTAGACAGGCAGACGGCCCACTTGATGGAAAGCGGTTACCATCGCTTATGGACATTTGCAACACCAAGTTGCTGCAAATGCGCTGCTGCTCTCTTAAGGGAGTCTGGAACCTGGTCACTAATGCCGGAACACAACTCAAAGTTGTTATGGCGGCATGCTCTAGACCAGGGGTGGTAGCCATCCAGTCGGGCAAATGCCCTACCACCTGGCTGAGGGTTGTTAAGTCGCCTCTTACGACAGGCCGCCCGGCCGCAGGAAATTGTATTCTTTCTCCGTTCCTGCATGGATAAATTATGATAATGATATGATATAATAATATGATTTCAATTAACTTCAGTCAAAATAGTGCAAGTAGCTATTTCGGCCGAATACCGAAGTTCGGCTCAAGATGCCGAAATTCAGTCCCAACGGAATGTAAAGCGAATTTCGGCCCATCATTTACTCTATGGGAGCTCTATCCAATTTATTAAGTTTTTAATCTTAAAATAAATAAAATATAGTTTTAATTCTCGTAAGCTGTCAAGCAGTACAAGTAGCGATTAAGTTTGAGAGATGCTAATGAATTTATTTGAGCTAATTCATATAAATTGCTAATCTACCGAAATTTGTTTACTAATTTTCACTGACTTAGTCTTAAGACTATAATATACTTGTATAGCCTTTATTACCCAAATAATTTAGCAGAAGGGCAAATAATTTACTTGATGGAAAGTGTTTACGCCATTTTCAAAGTTATCTCTATTTTAAACATGTAATTGCTTAAAAGCTGTTAAGAATTAATGAACGATTCTTCATAAAGTTTTAGTAGTTTGTGTTGTTAGAGTTAATTAATTAATTATTTGGTTTAAATAGGCACTTTTATTATATTGAAATATTACATTAATAAGGAACGCGGCGCAACGTGCTTTGTCTTTGAGCTAAATCACTTGGTATTGTTTTTAATTTTGAAACATTGTACAACATGTACAATTATTTACCTTATTTCTTATTATACCTCTTTAGTTTTTGCCAGGTGGTAGGGCATTTGCCCGACTGGATGGCTACCACACCTGGTCTAAAGTATGTCGCCATAACAACCTTGAGTTGTGTTTCGGCATTAGTGACTAGGTTCCAGTCTCCCTTAAGAGAGCAGCAACGTGTGTGTAGCACCTTTGGTGTTGCAAATATCCATAGGCGATGGTAACCGCTTTCCATCGAGTGGGCCGTCTGCCTGTCCGCTGATCTCCCGCAATAAAAAAGAAAGAAAGTTATCGACAAAAGTAAGACTCTTAAGTGTTTTTGGTCATTTCGTATAGTGTAAGATGTGGCCCTGATGGCTTACTTAAAATAATCACTCTGTATAATAATAACCGATTGTTTTATAGCCGTTTAGAAATAAATAAAATGCTAACTACATAATAACAGCGTAAACTGGCGGCTTAAAGGCACGAGTGAACTATTAATAGTAGTTATAATATTCAAGCATTTTCTTATATTTAAATAAGAAATAGCTGTTACAGGTAAATTCTAACGTATTTATGTACTTCACTAAGATTTTCATCGCGGCTTCATAGTGGACCGCAAGTCTATTTTGAGAGCAAGAAACCAACACGGGTTACATTGTATTAAATTTATATCTAGGGGGCCATCTACAAATTACATAACACGTAATTTCATGATTTTTTGACTCCTTCCTTCCCAGTGTGATATCACATATATTGCAATTTTGCATCAAGAAATTAGTAAATTAAAATAGCCGTTCCGTAATTAGTTTGATTTTCATTTAAAGTAGTTTTAATAACTTAAACACTATGCTTATACAGATAAAAATTGGAAATACAGTGTAAACTCTATGTAACGTCACTCGATTTAACGACAAACTCACTTAAGCATCGAAATCAATTAGCTTTGGTTGGTTTAGCTTGTCTTCCATACAATGACACAATCTATATAGCATTTTTTTATTTTAATGCAGGAGTTCAGCAGACAGGCAGACGGCCGGCCCACTTGATGCAAAGCGGTTACCAAAGGTGCTAGAAATGCGGTGCTGCCCTCTTAAGGGAGACTGGAACCTGGTCACTAATGCGGGAACACAACTCAAGGTTATTATGGCAGTATACTCTAGACCAGGGGTGGTAGCCATCCAGTCGGGCAAATTCCCTACCACCTGGCTGTGGGTTATTTTGTCGCCTCTTACGACAGACCACCCGGACGAAGAAAATTGTATGCTTTCTCCGTTCCTGCACGGACAAAAGCATTACACACACTCTCAATAACGACAACAATTAAGTAATAAAAAGTACCTTTTAAGTTGCCAAAATTAGAAAAAGCTACGCAGCTGTGTACTTTCTTTTATCGCTTTATTATCCTAGCCCGTAATAAACTCGACTATCGGCATCATGCATACCGAAATTTCTAAGTACTTCCTTTATCACCAAGATGCTTCGATATTGCAAGATATGAATAAAATAAGTAAAAAAAATACAACAATATTACACACACACACATAACTTCACGCCAGTTCCCTTGCGGGGTAGGCGCGATCAACAGAGCGCCATTCAGGCTTATTCTTACACACCTCACTTGCTTCTTTGACATCCATAGCTCTTGTCATGCACGCTCGTCTGTTCTTAAGGCTCCTGACATCACCTTCTGCTAGTACACGATCAATTTGATCATGGAAGGTGTGTCGTGGCCTTCCACGACTTCTGCATCCATTCAATTTTGCATTGTATACCTGTTTAGTCATTCTTTCATCATGCATTCTTTCCACATGCCCGAACCACCGGAGCATTCCTTTCCTTACCTTCACCCCGACACTCTCTTTCAGACCAACTCTCTTTCTTACTTCGGTATTACGAACGCGGTCCGCGAGCGTCACTCCGCAGATTTTGCGCAGTGTTCGCTTCTCGAACGCGTTTACTTTACTTTCATGCTCTCTCTTCCATACCCAACTCTCGCTTCCATACGTGAGCGTAGGTACCAGCACCGCGTTGTGTACGGAGAGCTGGGCTTTCTGGCTGAGGTTCTTAGCGCCTAGAAGTTTACCTAACGCCCCATTCAAACTATTCAAATTCACTCTTCTTTCTATATCAGCGGTGTATCTTCCATCCCTGCTAAAAGCACATCCAAGATATACAAACTCATTCACTTGCTCCAGCATAACATCATCGACCATTATCCATGCATTCGTTCTGGTTTCTTCTCTTTCAAACACCATAACCTTTGTTTTCTTCGCATTCAAATGTAAGCCTCTCGCCTGACAGTCATCTTTCATTATTGTGACTAGTGTTTGCAGCATAAAATATGATATTCATCAATAAAAAACATCAGTCACAACATATTTAAACTCAATATTTTCTTAAGTTTTCGCGACTTGTATACGTAATAACGGTTTTAAGCGCGGCAATTTTATTTGATTTTGGTTTTTCCGACGTTTCGGCCACTTTTCACGTTTTCGGTGATCACGGCCACTGTAGTTTTATTATATTTAAACTCATTTTTATTTGTCTGATTTAGGTGAATTATTTTTGCTTATGTGTTCAAGTCGATCCCGGGATGGTTTAGATTCACGATTGGCCGGGTTCAATAGGTGGCGCCGGTGAACACCTCTTTAACGGTGGGACCGATTTTGATGAATTTTTTTGTTTTTTTTTTAAAGTAGATGCGAGAATGGTTTAGATTAACAATTGGTCCCGGTTTCTTTTTTATTTATTTATTAACAACTCTATGGGCTCTAGTTCCGCACCCTTTTTTACAATTAAATTTAAGAAAAAGTTAAGAAGTTGTACACGCTTATTATTTATTCTTGTTACTGTGTCTGACATTACTTTAGTGATTCCTATGTTGTGGTCTACCTTAAGAATAACTTATTGTATTAATTTATTCTAGTTTTAATACTAAACTTATACTAATGTAGAGTGTATCTGTTACATGCTGGTGTTGTGAGGATGTGCATGTGTAGTGTGTGCCTTATGTATACACCTATATATATTATCCTAACTAGTGCCAATTGGTCCCGGTAGATGGCGCTACTATCGGTTTCTAGATTTTTATTTATTAAGGGCAAGTCAACGTCTGCCAAGTACAGCTAGTAGAATTTAAAGTACACTTAACTTTTAACTTATATCTTAATATATATAAATTACGTCTCACGTTGTTTGTCCGCGATGGACTCCTAAACTACTTGACCGATTTTAATCAAATTTGCACACCGTGTGCAGTTTGATCCGACTTGAAAGATAGGATAGCTTACAATTGGACCCGGTAGGTGGCGCTGCAATCGGGTTCTAAATTTTATTTCTTCAGGGCAGAACAACGTCTGCCGGGATAGCTAGTTTATATATATAACCTTAAAAAATATTATCCAGTGAGAATTTAATTTGAATAAAAACTTTCATTTTAATTACAATTAAATGATTCTAGACGTGCTATTTGTATGTTAAGCATTTTATAATGGCGCTCATCAATGATAGACCGAATATTAAATTACCGAAGAAAGTCACTGAGGTTAATCGCAGTATCGAGACCGACACTAGACATTCGAAGTTGACTATACAGTAGAATCACCTTGAGAAGGTGAAAGGACCAATAAACAAGAAGGTAATGAACGCAAGTGTGCGTTGAGCCTAAACCGCTTCGGCCGTTTCGTGCGCCGGAGTCGTTTAACAGACAAATTAACGTGTTGTCGGTCACGCGAAGCTAACTACGTCCTGCGAACTCAATTCAGTTACTTTCTTTTTATGAGAAACAACAACAAATGTAATAAATAGTATACGACTTTTAGGAATTTTGTTATAATGGCAACATTACACATATTTGGCAAGTGCGTCAGTTCAAAACGTAGCCGACTATTTTCATGGCATTAGTAGCTAATATTTCGCCACTTATTTTGATTGAAATAAAAAAGTAATTTAAAGCATATCTTAAACTAATATATAAACCTGAAGAGTTTGTTTGTTTGAACGCGCTAATCTAAGGAACTACTGGTCTGATTTGGAAAATTCTTTCAGTGTTAGATAGCCCATTTATCGAGGAAGGCTATAGGCTATATCATCACGCTAAGAGCAATAGTACCGGGGCACCAATGAAGAATGTTTCAAAATCGGGGAGTTTCGAAAACAAATTTCACGCCGCCGACGTCGCGGGCACGGCGAGTATTATATAAAGTTATTAAAACTAAGTATGTTGCTGAAGAGTTTCTTGCGCCGATTCTTCTCTTCAAGCCACAACATGTTGCGAAGCGGTGGTAAATTAAATTAGGCTCCCATTGAGTAAATAATGGGGGGGGTTTGAAAACAAATTCCACGCGGACGACGTCGCGGGCACAGCTAGTCTTACATACCTACTTTTGCTAAACATTCATATAGACCTTATTGACAGCTCGCGACTTGTATACATAATAAAACTACGTTTTACCGGTTTTAAGCGCGGTAATTTATTTGATTTTTATTATTCTGACGTTTCAGCCACTTTTCAGTAGCCGTGACCACGGAAGACGGAAGTCACCGAATTCGTCAGTGTCAATGAGTATTGTTCAAATTTCATGTTTTAAAGCTTAAATATATCAGATTTTGAAATGTGATGTCACGAAATTTAAGATCCCTCCCACCCCTTTTCACATGATGTCACAATTTATCGATCCCACAGATTACATTAATATAATAGGAGAGCCAATCACTTACCTCCCTGTTAACCTGTGACGTAATTTATGTATGGCCCCTAAATAAACTATCCCATTTTCCGGCATACAAAGTATCGGAAAAACTACATACATACCAAATTTTAATAGAATCGATTCCGTAAATTCCCCGTGTAAACGTAACAGACCGATTTACTTTAGCATTTGTGATATTAATATAGATCTAGTCAAATGCGGAATTCTCCGGTGGTTCGGGCATGTGGAACAAATGACTAAACAGATATACAATGCAAAAGTGGATGGATGTAGAAGTCGTGGAAGGCCACGACACACCTTCCATGATCAAATTGATCGTGCAGAAGGTGATGTAAGGAGCCTTAAGAACAGACGAGCGTGCATGACAAGAGTTATGAATGTCAAAGAAGCAAGTGAGGTGTGTAAGAATAAGCCTGAATGGCGCTCTGTTGTTGTTCGTGCCTACCCCGCAAGGGAACTGGCGTGAAGTTATGTATGTAGTTAAATGTACGCGTCACTCACTGGCTTGCTTTTGAAACATGCAATAAGTTAAATACCTATTTTATAAAGAAACACTTACGTGATTCGCAGAAGGCCTGTTAACCGTGATCAAAGTAAAACAGCATTAACGTTTCAATGTTGCTTCTGCTTCACAGAACATGTTTTTAATAAGAAAGTCCATGTTGCGTTTACACACCAATTTCCAGCTCATGTTTCATGGATGCCGTTATTAGGCCGCCGGTTAACGCGGCGCCTAAAGGAAAAGTAACCCACCCTTGCGGGGGGAGATTACCATTCAGTGTTGCCTGTAAAACTCACAAAGTGCTAGAAAAGTCTTTAAATTAAAAATTATTGAAGGAGTTTAGCAGACAGGCAGACGGCCTACTTGATTGAAAGCGGTTAACATCGCCTATGGACATTTGCAACACCGAAGGTGCTACAAATGCGCTGCTGCTCTCTTAAGGGAGACTGGAACCTGGTCACTAATTCCGGAACAGAACTCAAGGTTGTTATGGCGGCATACTCTAGACAGGGGTGGCAGCCATTCAGTCTGTGGGTGTGCGTTGTTTTGTTGCCTCTGACGACAGGCCGCTCGGCCGGTCATTCTTTTATCATGCATTCTTTCCACATGCCCGAACCACCGGAGCATTCCTTTCCTTACCTTCACCCCGACGCTCTCTTTCAGAGCAACTCTCTTTCTTATTTCGGTATTACGAACGCGATCCGCGAGCGTATTTTGATATGTGTGCAAACGTCAAAAGTAAAATGAAAGGACTATAATCGTAAGGCACTTTGAAAGAAGCCTTATTTATATTTCATTCTGTCGTCTCTCCAAAAAGACAACACAATTCCAGCACTCCAACACGAACTATACAAACAGCTGTACCTTTAACGTGACTGTAAATGTCACCCACAAACAAACGGCTAGCGTTTTATTATTTTTATTGCGAGAAATATCTCCAATTGTTATTTCGCTTTTGCTCTGTTGAGACTTTATTCACATCTTAGTTATCGCGTCAATTCGAAGCCCCTGCGTACACGTGAATTATTAATCAAAATTGAAATGAAGGCTTAGTAGACTTGAGCGTCTCCAAAACTTCTGTATAAGGTTCATATTGGGCCTACGGAGATATGACCACGTCTCTGAATTCCGTAAAAAACCCAAGTGGTTCCCAATTCGTGTTCGCCGGAATACTCATATTCTTTGTCTTCTGTACAGTGTCTTATTTGTCCCGAATACTCCTTATTATCTTAAAGAACGCTTTGACTTTATTTCGTGCTTCCACAGCTTAACTAAACACCCCTGGGAAATGCATTTCGCAAATACCGGGTCCTTTGCTAGGGATGCTAGGGATTAGACCATAGTCGATCATGGAGGCATTCCACTGAGAGCAATCCAAACAGTAATCGTCCGGCTTGTGTGGAGACTCGAGTACGCAATACTCCACTAAAACCACCCACCCTCCTCCCATGTGCCCCGCGCTTAAGGCAGGAAGAGCGTGAGACTTAGAACGTAGTTACGCCCACGCTGATCCTAGCGTATCAGTGCTTGAGAATGCCCCGGGAAAGGCAAACTCACTTCGTCAACAGGGCTGAAGACTCCTCTGCTCCCTAGATGCTAGAGGGCCCCTGCAACGGTATTTCAAGGAAGGAAGTCCCATGAGGGGGCGCATGATTACGCGCACTCCCACTTCTCTCCCTAAAACACCTCTGCGCATAGTGCAACTTGCTACAACAATTCTTTTACCGTCTAAGCTATACCAGCTTTGGAATGCGCTGCCAATTGCTATCAGACAAGCAAAATCGCTACAATTGAAAACGATGATCAGAAAATATTACATGTCCTTCGAATATATGATATTTAAATGAATGTACATATAGTTATCTATAAACATTTATATATTTTTGTAGATATATATTTGTATGTTATATATATATTAAGTATATATCTATTTAATATATGGAACATCTGTATGTATTGCATTTATATATTTATTACTAGAATGTTAGAAATTGTACTATGTATTATATATACACCATCGTCATAATTATAATCTCAATTCACTCCTGTGGTTGTCTGAAAGACCGCCGTTATACTAATGTATAAAGCTGAAGAGTGTGTTTGTTTAAACGCGCTAATCTCAGGAACTACTAGTCTGATTTGAAAAATTCTTTCAGTTTTAAATAGCCCATTTATTGAGGAAGGCTATAGGCTATATATCATCACGCTAAGACCAATAGGAGCGGAGCGCCAATGAAGAATGTTTCGAAATCGGGGGGCCTTGAAAACAAATTCCACGCAAACGTGGTTGTATTGTTGTACAATAAGGAGTTATTGATTGATTGAAGGCATTTCTTATTTGTTAAATAAATATCAACTCGTGATATTACATTTTGATGGTTTCTTACATTAAAAGCTTTAGATTTTGGTCGAGTTTAATTTGCTTTGTTTTTGTTCTGGTGTTCCTGGTAGCATACGATACTTGCTATATAAAATGTATGGGGCTCTGAGGTGCCCAGATCGGCGTACGTGGACGGGCTGTGCCTAACGCAGTTCTAGGTTTAAGCACATCAAAACAATTAATACTAAAGACATTTTAAACGCGCTGTCTTAGCCAATTTTGCATTCCAAACATTTTGAGCACGAAACACTTAATGTTCCCTCGAATTGAAGACGACGTTCTCTAAGCCCGATCCTCTCATCAGCAAAGCCAATCGGCCCCCAATTATTTGTACAGCCACCTGACTCAATTTTGACAACTGAGGGGCCGACACTCTTTGTCAAAGTTGTCAACGAGGGCCCTTCGCGCGTGTTCCCCCTCCCCCACCTTCCGCCCCCCGCCGGGCCCGGAACAAAGTGGTGGTACGTGACTCCCGGGGGCCCGATAAAATTATTCCTACAACCTGTCTTATATACGTTATAAGCATGTTTCAGAATATGTATGGGGGACGGGCGCTTTGCCGCATCGCGGAACGCCGCCGATACGGGCGCAGGATGTGTTTTTCATTTAACCCCAGTCTCATTTCATCAAACAACGTATACGGAGTCGAAATTTACAAATAAATTTATTCAACTTAAATATCATCTATACTAATATTATAAAGCTGAAGAGTTTGTTTGTTTAAACGCGCTAATCTCAGGAACCGCTGGTCCGATTTGAAAAATTCTTTCAGTGTTGAATAGTACATTTATCGAGGAAGGCTATAGGCTATATTATATTAAAAAAAAAAATAGCGATCCTTACTAACAATCCAATAAAGGTGTAAAAAAATAACCCGAAAAAATCCCTACACGGCGTACACTGCGAAAACTATTTATTATAGAACAAAACAATGTATTACCACTTTGGAGAACATATAATTTTGTCTACAAAAAATATCGCGTAACCATATGCCCAAATATTGTAGTTATCGCACAATAAGCGTTTTATTTTATTTTTTTAAATAATTAAAATGCCGTCGCTTCAAAAAGTCTTTATGTTGTAGCTTATCAAAATAAATTACTCCATATTCAAGACGAATTCAATACCTTTCTAGAACTTTTTGAATGATTCAATTCGGACGTTTCATTCAAAAGATATCGCGATATTTAAAATGTAAGTATTAGTGTTGTAGCCAAACATACTAATATTGTTTGATTGAACGCGCTAATCTCAGGAACTACTGGTCTGATTTGAAAAGTTCTTTCAGTGTTGGATAGCCCATTTATCGAGGAAGGTTATAGGCTATATATCATCACGCTAAGACCAATAGGAGCGGAGCACCAATGAAGAATGTTTCAAAATCGGAGGGTTTTGAAAGCAAATTCCACGCGGACGACGTCGCGGGCACAGCTAGTAAAATATAATATAAATATACCTCTACAAGTTGAATGTCAAAATTCTCCACAAGTTGGAGACTCTACAACCCGAATTCGTCTCCTTTCAAGTTCGGCTTACAGAGGTTTTACTGTATGAAGAAAACAGAAGGACATATTTATTGTTACTTTTTGGGTTTCATAGAAATTTTGGTAAAACTGTAACTCTTGTGTATTCGTGCAGGAACGGAGAAAGAATACAATTTCCTGCAGCCTGGCGGCCTGTCGTAAGAGGCGACTAAACAACCCACAGCCAGGTGGTAGGGTATTTGCTCGACTGGATGGCGACCACCCCTGGTCTAGAGTATGCCGCCATAACAACTTTGAGTTGTGTTCCAGTCTCCTTTAAGAGAGCAGCAGCGCTTTTGTAGCACCTTTGCTGTTGCAAATGACCATAGGCGATGGTAACCGCTTTTCATCAAGTGGGCCGTCTGCCTGTCTGCTGAACTCCTGCAATAAAATAAAATAAAAACTCTTATATAAAATCATCATATGTGTCGGATTGTCGATGTTGCACCGACTCCCCGTAAATTGCCTCAAAAGTTAACTAGGCCTATATCAATTTTCGTAGGAAGTTGTGTTGTCAATGCTGCTATATTTCTGTGAAGTAAGACTGCGAAAAAAAGGCTGGTCATAATACGCGTCAATGAAGGATGGTTTTATTTCCCAGCAATAATAAAGATGTTTGATCATAACTCTTTTATTCATGTCAAAATGAGACAATATTCTCGCTTCCAAAGTCATAAGAAGTCCCCCTCTCCAACTCTAGGGAGCAATTTCTGAACTCAAAAAAAAAAACTTCGTTTAAAAAAACCGACTTCAAAAACTTAAAAAGTAAAAAGTATAAAATAACTTATTTCTAAAGCTATTATTATTAATATATATTATCTAAAACATAGTAAAGTCGGTGCTTAGTAATTTTCAAAATATAGTAATTTTTATGTTTTACTTTGCACCGACTTCAAGATGTTTTAGATAATATATATTAATAATAATAGCTTTAGAAATAAGTTATTTTATACTTTTTAGTTTTTGAAGTCGGTTTTTTTAATTGAAGTTTATTTTATTTTATTTGTTACTTTTTAGTGTCTAGCTATGTATGGGTAGACCTACGAAAGGTGCCGCGCACCTTAAAAAATATAGGTCCCAAGAAATGGGAACAAAAAAATGTTCGTAAAATGAAAACTACTGGGCCGAACTATGTCAAATTTTTAGCAGACCAAATGGCAGCTATTCCGCGTCGAACAAAAAAGAATCACGTATATCGGATCATTAATCTCGGAGTAATCGGTGAACATACATAAAAAAAGATTCCGACGAATTGAGAACATCCTCCTTTTTTGAAGTCGGTTAAAAAACAATCATAGAAAGGAAAACATAGATTTACGCCCTTCTAGTCAACATAGACTTATTACTCCTATTCACAATACAACGCTCTTCAATAATTCTTTCACGGTTAAGGCTGTCCAACTTTGGAATTCATTGCCTGTTGCTGTCAGACGAGCAAAATCCCTAATAACATTTAAGAACTTAGGAAATTCTATCTGCAATATAATGATATGTAATTTTATATAATTAGTAGATATTATATTACATATAGTTATATGTTTATTATGTTTAAATAGTTGCATATTATCACCATATCTGGTATATGTATATAACTTATGTGTATATTTGTATATATAGTATAGTTATATATTATAATGTATGTCTTTGTAGACCACGGGCCATAAAAATGGCCGAACTTTTGGAGGGCCTGCGTGGGGCCATGTGAAGGCCAACACGTAGAGGCCCCTTGACAAATTTAATGTAAATGTGGCGTGACACTGACCGGCGATTATCCCTGTCTACACCATATAGTAATGCACCCAAGGACAAGCCCCGGCCAGTGTAAGACTATTGTGGGAAATGAAGACGAAAAGTACCGGGCTATTGGGGTGAACTGCTAGTGGTACTAGAGGTCTGGGAATATGGGGACTATGGCGTCTGCCCGTCGCAATGTTCGGAGAACATGTAAAAATGGGAAGACGGTGAATCGCCACTCCCTGGGCCCCAAAAATGCCATAGAAGGCAGGGGCAACATGGGTGTAGAGAGGTGGGCTGCAGGTTCACTGAAGCTACTTCTGACGTGATGCCATTTATCACTTCCACCCCTGGAGCTTGAGTCTTAGCTCTAGCGATCTCCACTCCATGCCGGCTGGTTAAGGCAAGCACGGAGGCGGGGGCCTTGCCTTGACCCCCGGAGTCAGGTACGAGGTGTCGCTACTCACCTAAGGCTTCGCCACAAAGCCCCCCTGCAGGTGTTATATATTTATTATTAAAATGTAAGTAATCGTACAATAATTATGTATACCACCGTCGCCACTCCTAATCAGCAATACTCTTGCCACGGCTTGTCTGGAAGAGATCGCTTTTTAGCGATAAGACCGCCCTTTGTACCCTACTAGACTAATAATACTAGTTCGCAAGTCTTTCTGTAATGCTGTATAATAAAATGTTATCTATCTATAAAATTTTAAAGATAAACTACGATTAGTTAACCAATCCAAAAAAGCGGACAATTTTGAGTAGCTAGGATATGGGTCTGTTGGCCCTCGGAAACAGGCATTAAGATATCAAGGGCTCCCAGGAGAAAGAAAATGTTGCGCCTGACGGTGCTGAAAGCATCAATTTGCGAATTGCAATACTCCAGAGTGCTGAGAAGATATTTATAAAAATCCAAAAAGCCTTTTAACTTAAGTACTCCTAATTGCGTTGATCTCGTCGAGTAAATATCGTAAATAACATAATACATTCATAGAAACGTTAAATAAATGCCTCTTTATAGAAATATGTGTTATTAAATTGTCCTCTGTTGAGTATTTTCTGAGAATAATGAATATTTATCATTTGGAAAAATAGCTTATATTATTAAAATATATTTTATTACGCGTATCGCCATTATCATTTCATTTTATTCTTGAATTCCTTTGTATGGAGCAGATCGCTTTTTAGGGATAAGAACGCCCTTCGTGTATAATGAGATATCATTTTAATCTGTAAGTTTATTTCTGTATTGTATTGTTACGAGTTGCGAGACTCGAATTAAAATGCCGTTGGAATTATAATAGAGTTTATTAGAACCATACAAACACGTATAACACAGGCACAAATATAACCGAACACAACAAATCCGAACGTAATGCAGAAGGTCGTAATTCAATAAAACGCGCAAAGTCCGTCACTAATCAATTACCGAATATACACACGTTTCACCTTGATCGTTGTTTTCGCTCGACTATCGTTCCCTCCATCAGGCCATCGTTTTATACTGCACAAATGCAATGCGTCCGTATCGTAGTCGACTTAATCCGCCACACCTGGCTAATGACTCGGCCGCAAACAGCCATAAAAGAGTACAATAAAACAATGGGGTGTTTTCTAGAAACTTATGCCAATCAATAAGAAAACCATAATAAAACAATTACAATAAGTTTAATTACCTGTATGCGGGCGGCTTTTGTTTTTGTACTTATTATAATAAAGAATTATCTTCCGCGTGGAATTTGTTTTCAAAACCCTGCGTTTTTGAAACATTCTTCATTCGTGCTCCGCTCCTATTGGTCTTAGCGTGATGATATATAGCCTATAGCCTTCCTTGATAAATGGGCTATCTAATACTGAAATAATTTTTCAAATAAGACCAGTAGTTCCTGAGATTAGCGCGTTCAAACAAACAAACTCTTCAGCTTTATATATTAGTATAACATAGTTTACGCATGCTGAGATATAAGAAACAATTGGTAAAAGCTTAAAATGCGTTTCGGGGCCCATATCACCCGAATTGTAATACTCATAGATGTCCCTGAGATCAATATGCGTAAGTAAAGGCTAGACGCAGAAAGAATAATAAGAAGGGAGCCCCACTATCGCAAATGGGAACTAGCTGAGCAGGACCAAATGGTTATTGGAAATGGGATGTATGGGAGTTCATGGGGAGCTAATTGGGCTATTCCGGTGGTTTGCTCAACTGATCTCTGGCCACTTAATGCATCAGGGTGATTTGCTGCTACTGAGTTTAAATTATACCACTTTTTTTATTTTTTTTATTGCAAGTATTCAGCAGACAGGCAGACGGCCCACTGAATGGAAAGCGGTTACCATCGCCTATGGACATTTGCAACACTAAAGGTACTACAAATGCGCTGCTGATCTCTTAAGGGAGTCTGGAACCTGGTCACTAATGCCGGAACACAACTCAAAGTTGTTGTGGCGGCATGCTCTAGACCAGAGGTGGTAGCCATCCAGCCGGACAAATGCCCTACCACCTGGCTGTGGGTTGTCTAGTCGCCTCTTACGACAGGCCGCCCCAACGCAGGAAATTGTATTCTTTCCCCGTTCCTGCACGGATAGAACTTGGACTTGGACTTTTAAAGCCCAGTACGGGTTTTCAGGAGATGAAGATATAAATGAATGAATGAAAACTCTTTATTGTTCACCATAATTTAAACCTAGACATTTAATACAAATACATTTTCATTAGAACAATGGGCGGCCCTATTGCTTATAGCGATTTCTTCCAGGCAACCTGGTCTCCAAGGAGACATCAAAAAAAAGTAAATAATATTTGGTGGTATAAATAACTACATTAAAACTAATTCAATCGTAATTAATTATAATTAAAGGAAACAACAATAATAATAAAATAAATAGAATTTACTTAAGATATATCGGTGTTCAACAAATCTTAACAAATAAAATTAACTAGAAAGCAAAAAAATAAATAAAGTGAAATTTCTTTACAATCGTTGTGATTTGAAACTCGATGAAACGAAAAAGCGACACTGAAAAGAGATAAACACTTAAATCTATAGGACTAAGCCTGCGAGAGAATGATATATAAATTATATTTAAGAACTAGCTGTGTCCGTGACGTCGTCCGCGTGGAATTTGCTTTCAAAACCCTCCGATTTTGAAATATTCTTCATTGGTGCTCCGCTCCTATTGGTCTTAGCGTGATGATATATAGCCTATAGCCTTCCTCGATAAATGGGCTATCCAACACTGAACTTTTCAAATCAGACCAGTACTTCCTGAGATTAGCGCGTTCAATCAAACAATATTAGTATATTTGGCTACAACACTAATACTTACATTTTAAGTATCGCGATATCTTTTGAATGCAACGTCCGAATTGAATCATTCAAAAAGTTCTAGAAAGGTATTGAATTCGTCTTGATTTATTTTGATAAGGATTAATACCAAGGTACAAAATAAAGAGTTTTTGAAGCGACGGCATTTTAATTATTTAAAAAAATGAAAGAAAACACTTATTGTGAGATAACTAATAACTACAATAGTTAGACATATGGTTACGCGATATTTTTTGTACACAATTATATGTTCTGCAAAGTGGGAGTACATTGTTTTGTTCTATAATCAATAGTTTTCGCAGCGCACGTCGTGTAAGGATTTTTTCGGGTCATTTTTTTACACCTTGGGTTACATTATTGGACTTTTAGTAAGGATCCCTAATTTTTTTGAAAATATAATATACACTATAGCCTTCCTAGATAAATGTACTATTCAACACTGAAAGAATTTTTCAAACCGAACCAGCGGTTCCTGAGATTAGCGCCTTTAAACAAACAAACAAACTCTTCAGCTTTATAATATTAGTATAGATTTAAACACTGCACATACAAATAGAGTTGGAAATGTTTTGAAGTATTAACTTCAAATTTCGTGTTTTGGAGCTTAAAAATATTGTAAAGTAATATATGAAATGGGACGTCACGAAATTTAGAATCCCTCCCACCCCTTGTCACACTTTGTTACACTTCTACTGCGTGTGAACTACACACACACATAAGTCTTTTTCTACATCTTAAAGTCGGTACATTCTGTAATTTTTTTGTTGTTTGTTATTTTGATTTTTGCTTAAATTAATTTTATTAAAAGCTTCAGAAAAATATGAAATACGTTGTACGCGTCAGTAATATTCCCCGGGATCGTCTCATCAGATGCTAAATTGATTGTTACCACCAGCTACAACCTCAAGAGTATACCTCTTTCGAATAAAGAAACTATTTTGAAAATCGGCCCACAATTAACGGATAAATCGCGTAACATACATCCAAAATATACAGTCGAATGGAGAACGGCCTCCTTTTGGAAATCGGTTAAAAATCGATTTAATTGATGTTCGAGGTTTCATACATACAAACCAATTTCTTTTGTGAAAATATTGTTACAACTTAGGTTCCGACAAAAACAAATTCCACCTGCATTTTTTTAAAAACACCATTTTATTACCTGTCGGCAATTGAACTAATTGTAATTCTTTTATGATCGTCTTTTGTTTACTTATTTATTGGCATATGTTTCTAGAGAACAAACAGCCCATTGTTTTATAGTACTCGTTTACGGCCACTTGCGGCCGAATCATTAGCCAGGTGCTTCGGATTACGTCGACTACGATTTGTATTTGTGAGGTATAAAATGACGGCCTGATGGGGAGAGGGGTAGTCGAGCGAGAACCACGATCAAGGCGAGACGTGTGTACATTCGGGAATCTATTAGTGACGGACTTTACGCGTTTTATTGAATTACGACCTTCTGCATTACGTTTGGACTTGTTGTGTTCGGTTATATTAGTTATTGTGTTATACGTGTTTGTGTAATTCTAATAAACTCACAGAAGTTATATAATTATAATACTATAATGTACTTTTAGAGAAAGAAGTAACATACAAGTTAATCCAATTAGATTTTACAAAAACACTTGACGTACTAACATTGTATTGTTTTGCTTTAATGTAAAAATATAATATTTTATTGTTGAACATTGATCACGATAGTACAATAAAGACATGCCTCATAATACATTGGTGTTGTAAAAGCATTTATTTGCATATCAATGATGAAAAACAACGTATTACCATCTCATTAGCATTAATTAAATGTCTTAAAATCACGCATTATAGTATTAAAACTTCAAAGTAGCGTGATTGTTTGTAGTGAACTCATTGTAATTAACATTTTATTTATGTTTATATTAATATATGGTAGCTTGTGGTTAAGATGTCTCGTCTTATATCAAAGATATGGGTTCGAATCCTGGTCGGGGAGTAGTCACGGCTTAGGTAATGTACTTCATACTCCTCTACTGCACATAGCTTCTCTTGGAACGGATTATGCCAGCAATAGCATATTAACTCGAGTTGCTAAGAACTACAACACCAAATTTAGTGATATTGACTTGTGTCGATACTCTAAGCCTGTATTCAAAAGTTTATTCTTCACATCAATTTTTTATTTATTTTTTATTGCAGGAGTTCAGCAGACAGGCAGACGGCCCACTTGATGGAAAGCGGTTACCATTGCCTATGGACATTTGCAACACCAAAGGTGCTACAAATGCGCTGCTGCTCTCTTAAGGGAGACTGGAACCTGGTCACTAATGCCGGAACACAACTCAAGATTGTTATGGCGACATACTTTAGACCAGGGGTGGTAGCCGTCCAGTCGGGCAAATGCCCTACCACCTGGCTGTGGGTTGTTTTGTCGCCTCTTACGACTGGCCGCCTGGCCACAGGAAATTGTATTCTTTCTCCGTTCCTGCACGGATAAATATATCTTATAAATATGTTTGTATGTATTTAATTTATATAATATGTAGTTTAGGTATGTTTGTTTAAGATTTACCTAATAATCTGCACCACCTATATCGCCAGATTAGGTTGCCTGGAAGAGATTGCTTTGAGCGATAAGGCCGCCTATTGTTTCTACCATGACAATATTGTAATTATGCATTTTTTAAATTATATATTTGGTGAGCAATCTAGTGTTATTTGTCTATCTACTTCAATTTATAAGGTAATATGTATTTAGTGTTTTGATATTTAATTAGTTTGGGGAATAGTGTGAATCGAGTGTTAGGTAAACTTCTAGGCGCTAAGAACCTCAGCCAGAAGGCCCAGCTTGCCATACACAATGCGGTGCTGGTACCTACGCTCACGTGTGGAAGCGAGAGTTGGGTATGGAAGAGAGAGCATGAAAGTAGAGTAAACGCGGTCGAGATGCGAGCACTGCGCAAAATCTGCGGAGTGACGCTCGCGGACCGCGTTCGTGATACCGAAGTAAGAAAGAGAGTTGGTCTAAAAGACAGTGTCGGGGTGAAGGTAAGGAAAGAATGCATGATGAAAGAATGACAATGCAAAAGTGGATGGATGCAGAAGTCGTGGAAGGCCACGACACACCTTCCATGATCAAATTGATCGTGTACTAGCAGAGGGTGATGTCAGGAGCCTTAAGAACAGACGAGCGTGCATGACAAGAGGTGTGTAAGAAAAAGCCTGAATGGCGCTCTGTTGTTCGTGCCTACCCCGCAAGGGAACTGGCGTAAAATTATGTATGTATTTATGTATGATATTTAGTTAATGTTGTTGTGGTAATTTTTTTCTTTCTAATTAAAATATTAATTGTTGTGTGTTGACTTCGTATCGTTGTCTTATATGCCTGTATCCATGTATGTCACTAATGGCCCTAGCAGAAGGTCAGCGCTGGTTAACTCAACCGACATTCTGCTCAGAGTTAGCGTACGTTTGAAGGTTCTTAAATAAGTTCAGAGAAGCACAGCACATGGAAAGTGGTTATCGTAGCCTATAGACATTAACAATACCAGAGCTGTTAATGTGCTGCCGACCTTCAAGGAGAAGCTGGAACCTGACCATTGATGCCGGAATACAACTCAAGGTTGTTATGGCGGCATACTCTAGATCAAGGGTGGCAGCCATCCAGTCGGGCAAATGCCCTACCACCTGGCTGTGGGTTGTTTTGTCGCTTCTTTTTTTTTAAAGCGGGGCAAATGTTATTTACGCACAATACTGGGTCCTTTGCAAGGGATTAGACCATAGTTGATCATGGAGGCTTTACCCTTTAATAAGGGGCAATCCAAACAGTAATCAACCGGCTTGTGTGGAGACTCAGAGAAGTTGCACGGGCAACAATCACTACCCACTAAAACCACCCTCCTCCCATGTGCCCCACGCTTTTTATGTAGGAAAGGCTGAGACTTAGGACGTAGTTACGCCCAGTTGTTTTGTCGCCTCTTACGACAGGCCGCCCCAACGCAGGAATTAGTTCTCTTTTTCCGTTCCTGCACGTAGTAAAAGTCTTAACTCACTCAATATCACTAAGACAGTAAGCACACACGGGTTTTGCATTAAACTTTTATCTAGGTGCTATTCCCACTATCCCAATAAATCTCAATTTCCGGGATAAAAAAATATTCTACGTACATTTTCGCTATTAAGACTACATAGGTAACAAATGGCCGATGGAGCAAACGAGTCCTGGAGTGGAGACCACGTCTCGGCAAACGTAGCGTAGGACGCCCTCCAGCCCGGTGGTCTCACGACCTGCGCAAGATCGCCGGCAGGGGCTGAAAGAGGAAGACGGGAGACCGGGATATGTGGCGAGTACTTGGGGAGCCCTACGTCCAGCAGTGGACTGAGAGTGGCTGAAGAAGAGGTAACAAATTTCCGTAAAATGGTAATGTATTTTTTCTGTAAAGGAGTAGTAGACAGGCAGGGCTACTTTCGCATTTATAACATTTATAACCTTGAGTCTTTATATCCATAATATAATAATCCATAATGCTTTGCGTAGTAGTGTTTTTTTATGTTAATAATTAGATAGATAGATATATAACACTTTATTGCTACCAAATATACAATATCAAAAATACACAATTACAATATTGTCATGGTAGAATCAATAGGCGGCCTTATCGCTTATAAGCAATCTCTTCCAGGCAACCTAACTTAAGGAATACTTTAACCTAATCTAGCGATGTAGGTGGTGCAGATCATTAAGTAGGTATATCATAAATAAACGTACTTAAACTACATAATTTATAAATTAAATACATATACTTAAATTACTTTATAAGTTAAATACATACATATTTATATATACATATAGTAGTGTTTTCTGAATGCGTTTTTAAATGTAGGCGATGTTTTGGCCTCTCTGACAGTAAGAGGCAGCGCATTCCAAAGTTTGACAGCCTGTAAATAATTATTTCTGTTGGTACTTTCTTTATTTCTGAACTATACAATCAGCTATTTCCTTAATTGAATAGTAATTAAGGTATATTTTATTTATACAGTTTTTAACGTTAATTTTATATGGAGTAATTTTCTATAATTTATCATAATTATATATAACAGTGATTATTTCAAATATGATGCGGTAATTGTGTAGAGTATAACTCAAGGTCTCATAATTGACTGTAGACAATTATGACTGTAGAGAACTTGCTACATTTTAGTTTCATGTTGGCAGAACCGCTAGATTTTTTAGTGCGTTCGATTTATTCATAAATATAGTTTAAATATAAAATATTATCTAAATTTCTCAAACAGTAATGTAACAAATTTCTTGTCACTTATAATCTTTTTTTATTAAAATAGTGTTACGAGTTGCAGGAATCGACTTAAAATGGCGTTGGAATTATTATAGAGTTTATTAGAACTATACAAACACGTATAACACAGGTACAAATATAACCGAACGCAACAAGTCCAAACGTAATGCAGAAAGAAGATCGTAATTCAAATACAGGCGCAAAGTCCGTCACTAAATAGATTACCGAATGTACACAAGTCTTGCTTCGCTTGTGGTTATCGCTCGACTGCCTCCTCTCTCGATTGGGGCATTGCTTTATACTGCACCGATGCAATATGTCTGCCCGGCCGCGTTTACCGAATTTCTTAGAATCGGTTTGTACTTTTAAACCCGAGAGACCTGGCAGTGATCACAAAACAACAATAGGCCGTAAAAAATTACAATACACAATGGGCTGTCTTTTTATAATAATAAAACGTAGTTTTATTATGTATACAAGTCGCGAAAACTTAAGAAAATATTATGGCTGTCTTTTTAATCACAAATTTTAAACACAAAGTAAACAAAAGAAGTCCAAATGCCGAAAAGGTAATAATATGTGTTTCTACAGGGCTGCAGGTGTGAATTTGTCTTTGTCGGCACCTAGGTCGTAATAATAGTCTATCAGTGATTTCCAACTTGCTAATTTTGCAAGTTGAAGTGGCAGTGGGCCGGTCACATCTGCCGCAGGACCGATGGCCGATGGAGCAAACGAGTCCTGGAGTAGAGACCGCGTCTCGGTAAACGTAGTGTCGGACGCCCTCCAGCCCGATGGACCGACGACCTATGCAAGGTGGCCGGTAGGCGCTAGCTGAGGAAATCGGAGGACAGGGATGAGTGGCGCCGTCTTGGGGAGGCGTACGTCCAGCAGTGGACTGCAAATGGCTGACGACGACCAATGATTTCCATCTACTATCGTTTTGTCAATCACAATGTGCGTACTTAGGTTTCCTAAACTGTAAAATTGTTAGCGGGGAAGTGTGATAGAATGTTAGTGGAAACTGTGGTTAAAAATGTGCTTCAGCCCAGTCTGATCATGGTATTTGAGCCGTAAGGTTCACTAATTAAAGCTATAGTAACCAGTTGCTGTTCTTTTCTTGCCCTAAGCCCTTCTGGGCTCTTCTAAGTATTACAATATTTTTTTTTTTTTTATTGCAAGAGATCAGCAGACAGGCAAATGGCCCACTTGATGGAAAGCGGTTACCATCGCCTATGGACATTTGCAACACCAAAGGTGCTACAAATGCGCTGCTGCTCTCTTAAGGGAGACTGGAACCTGGTCACTAATGCCGGAACACAACTCGAAGGTTGTTATGGCGACATACTTTAGACCAGGGGTGGTAGCCATCCAGTCGGGCAAGTGCCCTACCACCTAGCAAAATATCTTCTTCTTAAAATTTACTGAAATTCTTTGAACCGTTTTGGAGTCTTATCAAACTTTCAAACTGACTCCTAGATAATTTAAAAAAAGGTCATAGATGTAACACGACTTATACTTATAACCATTGCTTTTTCCAATACTCTAACCAAATCACATTACATTACATCAAATAGAAGGCCTACATTTTCATATCTAAAGTGACGATCAATAGAGCAGGAGCAGGAAACTATAAATAAGATAAGAATTGGGTTTTTCGTGGAAAAGGGTATTTGTAGTCAGATGAAAAATCACGGAGCAAAAAACATAGCAACAAAAGACATCTGTCATCCCGGATCGATCTGATCAAAGGTGGCCTGTAATACCTAGGTGGGAGGGGCTTATGTTCTCATATCCCCTCTCAAAGGAAAATCTCTCGTCTCAGGAATATGAACTACTCGTACATTTGTTGTGACAAAAGTTATGTCTCGGAAAGAGTCCTCATTACTGCCAAGTAAAGGTCACTGAAAACGTTTAATGTAGTACCGTCTATGGTCGTTTAGAACTTCTTGGCGCTTTTATAAGTCTGGGATACGAAATGGCACTAGCCCAGAAATTCGAAATTCATTGAGAATACGATAGTTTGTAGATACCAACCTATAAAATGATGTTATAAGAAATGACATTGCACGAACATCTAGAAGCTGGAACATTCCGAGATTACGCTTAGAAATTTCCAAACGTCGCTTTTTGTTTTCGTCGGTTAACGTTCGTGGCTCCCATCTTGCCGATACTTTTTGTATCCCAGTGAATCAATTAAAATGGATTGAACCCTACCAAAAGATATCTTTAGGATCTCAGCTATATGTTTTATAGTTATTTTTCTGTCTTCCAAAACCAGATTATCAACCTTTTTGACATTTTCTTCCGTAACGAATGTCGAAAGTCGCTCATGACGCGAGTCATCTTTACAGATTGATCTATCTCTTTCAAACTCAGCCACGCAGTATGCAACCCTAGAATAGGATTCAGCGTCATCCCCGATAGTCACCTCTCCTGAAGCCCCCAAATTCAGGAAGTCAGTAGGAAGATGTTTGCATCTGCAGCTGCACTTCGAAGACTGCGTAATTTCCTTCCCCATGCGACCAAAATTCTACTTGCACAATCTGTCCTCTTATCAATTCTAGATTACGCCGATGTCAACTATCCTGATCTTACTGAAAGCCAACTATATAAACTTGAGCGACTTCAAAACTTCTGCATACGATTCATATTTGGTTTGCGTAAATATGATCATCTTTCAGAATTCCGCGCCAAACTCAAGTGGCTTCCAATACGTCTTCGCCGGAATGCTCATATACTGTCTCTTCTTCTTCTTCTTCTACTTCTATAATACATTATTTAACCCTCAGACCCCTGTATACCTCAAGGAACAATTTCATTACCTTTATCCCGGTAACTTAAAGTCTCACAGATCCTTGGAAAATTTGTTACTTAAAACTCCTCTGCATACAACTAGCTCTTATGGCAAATCCTTCACAGTCCAAGCAGTTCGTCTTTGGAACGCGCTGCCAGTTAAATTATAGCTAGCCAAATCACTGCCTATTTTCAATACACTTGTGAAGGATTATTATAGCTCAAATTAAGGATGCAACAGTTATTGTCATATTTTTCTAGTTTGTATTTATTTATATAAGTGTATTTTATAATACTTTATTTATATATATCGTATTAGTATAATTTAATACAAGTAGTATTTTTATTAATGTATGTATATTATATCATGTATGTATATATTTATAAGATATTGATTCCATAGTGAGAATAATGCAACATACCTCTGTTCTTATCAAAATTTTGGTCCATGCAAAGATTGTCTGGAAGAAATCGCTAATAGCGATAAGACCGCCTATTGTATTGTCAAATTTTATTTCTGTTAACTGTACCTTTAAAACACAATAAATATATTCATTCATTCATTCATCATCCCCTAATGTCTGCTGAATGTACGAAAACATTTCTTTTTCAAGCTGAGATATTTAACTACCGCACGAAACTCACTTTTATCCATAATTTTGCGTTTTAGCAAATCGTTACACAAAGCAATTTATTAAGTGCGAACGAGCTGTCAAAAACAAGTGACAGTTGGCATAAATGTTGTGCGATTGACACTGTTTAATTTGAATATCGAACTTCTCCCAAAAATGTTTTGTATAAATGCATTTCTAAGAACGTTTTGATTCACTCTGGTATAATCCGATATAATATTCAGTTTGTACGTCATATAAACATTATTCATGTGACATTTGACTTGCCTCTCTGTGAATACAATAGTAGGCTACGTAATGTAATGTATTATAGTCTTTTATTTTCTTTTTCAGTCTATACCTATACTTGTAACAATATTATTTAACTGTAGTCAATATAGGCTTCACTAATAAAAATCTCGCTGATGGTGTGGCTTCATCTGTGATAATGTTACAAAGACAGCAAATATGGCGATGGGTGTAATATGTAATGACGTTACATATTGACAGATAACGTATGTATATACATACATACATAACTTCACGCCAGTTTTCTTGCAGGGTAGGCACGAACAACAGAGCGCCATTTAGGCCCATTCTTACACACCTCACTTGCTTCTTTGACATTCATAACTCTTGTCATGCACGCCCGTTTGTTCTTAAGGCTCCTGACATCACCCTCCGTTAGTACACGATCAATTTGATCATGGAAGGTGTGTCGTGGCCTTCCACGACTTCTGCATCCATCCACTTTTGCATTGTATATCTGTTTAGTCATTCTTTCATCATGCATTCTTTCCTTACTTTCACCCCGACACTCTCTTTCAGACCAACTCTCTTTCTTATTCGGTATTACGAACGCGGTCCGCGAGCGTCACTCCGCAGATTCTGCGCAGTGCTCGCATCTCAACCGCGTTTACTCTACTTTCATGCTCTTTCGTCCATACCCAATTTGCTTAGCAGTTGCTTAAAATTTAAAAGGAGTTTATAAGTAAGGTCACATATACATAAAAATTATTAAATGTTTCTACCGGTGTATCATCAAAGTGAAGGAACATTTTGTTAACAAAGTAGTATTCGTAATTACTACATTGTAGCCAATAATAAAGTAATAAATACATACCACTGTAATAGAAGTTTTACTGAATTTTCATATTAAGGCTTTGTACATATCTCAAAGAGGCAAGTGAGGTGTGTAAGAATAAGCCTAAATGGCACTCTGTTGTTCGTGCCTACCCCGCAAGGGAACTGGCGTGAAGTCATGTATGTATGTATGTACATATTGAAAACGAAAATAGAGTATTATAATAATATCAGCCCATAAATGTCCCACTGCTGGGCTCGGGCCTCCCATTATAGGGGGAACGGACGTATACCCGCCACGCTTGTCCAAGGCGGCTTGGCAGGTTTGACGCATCGGTTATCTCGATGTGCAGGTTGCATCACGATGTTTTCCTTCACCGTTATTAGCACGTGGTAGTTGTAAGAATATGCACATTAGATCAGAAAACTGTCTAAGTGGTGCCTGCGTTCCGGCCAGGATCGAACCCGCGCCCTTTGAGTTTGGGACGCGTGCACTAGCCATTACGCTACCACGACTATTATAGAGTATTGTATGTACAGATTTATTCTGAAAATGTTGTGCTTCGCGTGGGTTTAGTGATGATTTAACTTAGAAATTACACACGTTAATATATAAATTAATTTAAATTGATAATCAAAAATTGACATAATACTTTCTTAAGTTTTCGCGACTTGTATACATAACTAGCTGTGCCCGCGACGTCGTCCGCGTGGAATTTGTTTTCAAAACCCCCCGATTTTGAAACATTTTTCATTGGTGCTTCGCTCCCATTGGTCTTAGCGTGATGATATAGCCTATAGCCTTCCTTGATAAATGGGCTATCTAACACTGAAAGAATTTTTCAAATCAGACCAGTAGTTCCTGAGATTAGCGCGTTCAATCAAACAAACAAACAAACTTTTCAGCTTTATATATTAGTATAAGATAAAACTACGTTTTAACGGTTTTAAGCGCGGTAATTTATTTGATTTTTATTATTCCGACGTTTCGGCCAATTTGCAGTAGCCGTGATCACGGAAGACAAAGATGTCAAGTGTCAATGAGTATTGTTAAAGTTTTATTTAGTCTACCGCCAACTTGTTGATTTTAATTTTGTTTATGGTTATTATTTACTCAATGGGAGCCTAATCTAATTTACCACCGCTTCGCAACACGTTGTGGCTTGAAGAGAAGAAGCGGCGCAAGAAACTCTTCAGCAAACATGCCTAGCGCTAATAATTTTATATAATATTAAAATGGATGGAAAAATTGACGTTATGAATAGACAATGAATCAAATGAAAGAATTGTTTGCTGAGAATATTTA
This sequence comes from Dendrolimus kikuchii, assembly GCA_019925095.2. Lineage (NCBI taxonomy): Eukaryota > Metazoa > Arthropoda > Insecta > Lepidoptera > Lasiocampidae > Dendrolimus > Dendrolimus kikuchii. The sequence continues at coordinate 23,208,042 of CM034402.1, read as the reverse complement.
AAGATTGTGAAGTAATAACGTTTGTAAGGGCGAAGGGCCGGCTAATAGGGCGATTCGAAAGTTACATTAAATCGATCATACCTCGGAAACAAAGCCGAATTTCATTTTTCAATCTTGAAATAATTAATAGGTTTTCGATAACATCAAAATGGGGGCGTTTGTTCCATCGAGATAATGAATCGGCTGAGAGGATGAAACAAATAATTTTTCATTTCTGGAAGCTGTTTAATGTAGAGGCAAAATCGAGTTAAGGAAACAGTCCAAATGAAACTCTTCATCAAAAATGTAAAACAGTATTTCTGAGCCGAGTTATTAATTCATTATTTTAATTACCGAATTCTTCAGCTGTCTTATTAATTTTCTTCCAAGTTTTAAATAATTATACATTTTTATAAAAAGCGATTTAAGAAACAGACATTGTATTCGCTACACACGTCCAAGATTAGTGGGTTTTAGACATCAGTATCGCCGATTTGTAGAGTTCTTGAAATTTTCTCTCACTGTCGATCAGTACAAGACAGTGTTAACTATATAGAAGTATTACCTAAGAGCCTTAAGAACAGACGAGCTTGCATGACAAGAGTTATGAATGTCAAAGAGGCAAGTGAGGTGTGTAAGAATAAGCCTAAATGGCACTCTGTTGCTCGTGCCTACCCCGCAAGGGAACTGGCGTGAAGTTATGTATGTATGTATGTACTAAGAGGTATATTTTGATTTGGTTGAACTCTAACCCACGTCATTAGGTTGAATTTAAAATGCATTAGATACTAACAGCCTTATTCATAATATTTTCTTAAGTTTTCGCGACTTGTATCTATACTAATATTATAAAGCTGAAGAGTTTGTTTGTTTAAACACGCTAATCTCAGGAACCGCTGGTCCGATTTGAAAAATTCTTTCAGTGTTGAATAGTACATTTATCGAGGAAGGCTACAGGCTATATTATATTTTCAAAAAATTAGGGATCCTTACTAAAAGTCCAATAATGTAACCCAAGGTGTAAAAAAATGACCCGAAAAAATCCTTACACGGCGTGCGCTGCGAAAACTATGGTTATAGAACAAAACAATGTACTACCATTTTGCAGAACATATAATTGTCTACAAAAATATCGCGTAACCATATGTCTAACTATTGTAGTTATCTCACAATAAGTGTTTTATTTTATTTTTCAAATAATTAAAATGCCGTCGCTTCAAAAATTCTTTATTTTGTACCTTGGTATTAATCCTTATCAAAATAAATTACTTCATATTCAAGACGAATTCAATACCTTTCTAGAACTTTTTGAATTATTCAATTCGGACGTTTCATTCAAAAGATATCGCGATATTTAAAATGTAAGTATTAGTGTTGTAGCCAAATATACTACTATTGTTTGATTGAACGCGCTAATCTCAGGAACTACGGGTCTGAATTGAAAAATTCTTCCAGTGTTGGATAGCCCATTTATCGAGGAAGGCTACAGGCTATATATCATCACGCTAAGACCAATAGGAGCGGAGCACCAATGAAGAATGTTTCAAAATCGGAGGGTTTTGAAAGCAAAATCCACCCGGACGACGTCGCGGGCACAACTAGTACATAATAAAACTACGTTTTAACGGTTTTAAGCGCGGTAATTTATGTGATATTCATTTTACATTGGGCAAACAAAGAGGAGCATAAAAACACGGGTAAAAAAACACATTGCTGACATGAAACACACAAGGTCTACTAAGTCTGCGATCAATAACCCACAAATCCTCGCGAAAGAGAATCGTTTCATACCTAGAATGATGCGTGAGGCTATTGAAATCAAAAAACACCCAAATTTCAATAGAGAAGATGGTTGGCAAGTACCATCTGTTTGGGATCCAATCATCAAAACTACTAAGACCCAAACCCAGCAAAAACCAGCTGCCAGACCTCAAGACACTGTGAGCTCTTTCTGCGTACAACGGAACACAAACCAACTTGACTGATAATTACTTTTATTTTTCCTTCCACCCATTTTAATATTGTATAAAATTATTAGAGCTAGGCATGTTTGCTGAAGAGTTTCTTGCGCCGCTTCTTCTCTTCAAGCCATAACATGTTGCGAAGCGGTGGTAAATTAGATTAGGCTCCCATAGAGTAAATAATAACCATAAACAAAATTAAAACTAAATAATTAAAATTAACAAGTTGGCGGTAGGCTAAATAAAACTAACAATACTCGTTGGCACTTGACAACTTTGTCTCTCGTGATCACGGCCACTGAAAAGTGGTCGAAACGCCAGAATAACCAAAATGAAATAAATTACCGCGCTTAAAACCGTTAAAAGGTAGTTTTATTATTTATTAGCGTTATTCATATTGAGTTTCAGTAGGCTACTATAAGACTTATAAAGAATCCTACAAACTTACCGTAAGACATCATGATCTAATCTAACATTCAAAATCAACTGATTCGATGCCTTACTGAGGTAATAGACTTTTCAGAAATTTAATAATAACTATGACGAGTGGAGTAACCGAAACAATGCGACAGGCAGACGCCAGAGTCCCAGATCCCCAGTTCCAAAAGCAATACATCCCAACAGCCAGGTACCTTTTGTTCTCATTTCTTACAATAGTCCTACACTAACCGGGGCTTGTCCTTGGGTGCATTTACAAATTTACATTAAATTTGTCTATGGAGTCTCTACGTTGGCCTTCCCATGGCCCCGCGCAAGCCTTCCAAAAGCCCTGGCCTTCCAGGACATCATATACTATAATAATGATAATCGTTAGTTTTCATGCAGAAGTCGTGGAAGGCCACGACACAGCTTCCATGATCAAATTGATCGTGTACTAGCAGAAGGTGATGTCAGGAGCCTTAAAAACAGACGAGCGTGCATGACAAGAGCTATGAATGTCAAAGAAGCAAGTGAGGTTTGTAAGATTAAGCCTGAATGGCGCTCTATTGTTCGTGCCTACCCCGCAAGGGAACTGGCGTGAAGTTATGTATGTATGTGTTAGTTTTCATTAAAATTGGGAGGCATCTTGTTGAAATAAACCTCGTCATTTCAACAAGAACCTTTTTCATAGGGTCTTCTATATTTAAATTACATTATAATATAGTAACGTCTTAGTGTCGGTTGTTTTTTTTTTGGTATCTAAGTATCCGCTATGCGTGTATAATTGTCTAGAATAAAACTGCTGGTATTCACAATATGTGCCGTATTATTTCCCGGTCCATAACCAACACATCTTCCAATACATTTCGCTATATCATATAAGTTTTGTATTTAGACAGAGAGCCCCAATTGAAAAATTCATTTCGTGTAGCTTTTAAAGTACTATAATATAAACAAAAATGAGAGAAACTAGATGTTTATTCCCGTTTGAAGCTCTCGATTGCTCTGCAATTTATTCTGGTTTTCACAAACATGGCTCTCCTGCGAACTTTGTGGACTTTATACGTGTCTCTGCTCTTTCAAGAATTTCCTACAAAACGACGCCGCTTTCAGCTTTGTGCATTATTTACTTTGATATAAATAAAACAAACAATATTTTTATTTGTAAATAAAAATAATTAATCGGCAGACAAACACCACTCGGGGGCCGATCCCAGACACCCAGACCACAGTAAATAGAGGAAACTTCACAATTTACCATGCCAATGCTTAGCCCACTCAACCAGAGACACTGTCGGTCAATAAGAGTTTTAAGGGGAATATTATTAAGAGAGTGTCGGGGTGAAGGTAAGGAAAGGAATGCTCCGGTGGATGGATGCAGAAGTCGTGGAAGGCCACGACACACCTTCCATGATCAAATTGATCGTGTACTAGCAGAAGGTGATGTCATGAGCCTTAAGAACTGACGAGCGTGTATGACAAGAGCTATGAATGTCAAAGAAGCCAGGTGTGTAAGAATAAGCCTGAATGGCGCTTTGTTGCTCGTGCCTACCCTGCAAGGGAACTGGCGTGAAGTTATGTATGTATTATTAAGCAAAATTACTTAGATGTGTAAAATGTGTTAACTTTATCAGCTATATGTTGTTGGCGAGTTTCTTGACGCTTCTTCTTTAACAGATACAACTTGTTGCGAAATAGACTTAGAATAGAAGATGGACTTAAATTTAAACTTCTATGTATGACTTACAGAGGATGTATACCATGGAAACAGCGCTTAAAATACCGGTAAAAATGTCGTATTGTTATTTATATTAATTTTAGATAACGGTAAAAATAAATACCGATATTAATCTTATCGTTATGTCTAGCCATTTTAACGGTAAAAAATATAATGTTAATATTTTTTTTTATTGCAGGAGATCAGCAGACAGGCAGACGGCCCACTTGATGGAAAGCGGTTACCATCGCCTATGGACATTTGTAACAGCAAAGTTGCTACAAATGCGCTGCTGCTCTCTTAAGGGTGACTGGAACCTGGTCACTAATGCCGGAACACAACTGAAGGTTGTTATGGCGACATACTTTAGACCAAGGTGGCAGCCATCCAGTCGGGCAAATGCCCTACCACCTGGCTGTGGGTTGTTTTGTCAAATTGTATTCTTTCTCCGTTCCTGCACGGATAGTATAATACTATTTTTATCGGTAATTTTACCGTTTTAACTATGTTTTATAACCATCGTCGCTCTCTTTCACTTTTGTTTGTCAAACAGCACTGTGCTAAGAGTACGCGTAATATTTAGAGTTGTGTTTGTCGATTGTTTCGGTAATTCTTAAAAATGGCAACGACGCTTGAAATAACGTAAACATTAATGATATGTATAACGTTATTTTTAACGTTGAAATCAAAGTTACCAAGTAACGGTAAAGAAATATACCGGTAGGGCAGTATTTTTATCGAATATACCGGTAATTAGCTATATGAAGGTAATTGATAACGTTTTCAAGCCCTGCGTGCAACTTTGAATAAAACGTTTTTGATTTGATTTTAATCATAATATTAATATCTAAGGCTGATACCGAACAACACCCAGACTAGGAATGATGCCGAAAAACTTCTGACTCTGGTTATCTCTACTGGCAGTCACGTCAGTGACGTCAGTTATTGCAAATATTAACCGTATCAACTCAAAACGGTTCTACTGCAGAATTTGGGCTTGTTACTTTTGATAATCAATTTTTTCTGTATGTGACACTTTAAATTGAATTTTATGATCTAATGAAAAATAATTATACATTTAATTGAATATAAAAATTCTCCAATTAAAGTGAATTTGGCAATTAACAAACAAATTACTTTCGTTAGAGGTGATTTTCAGGTCAATAACACATAAAAATACAGTGCAAACTCTATATAACGACAGCGAAGGGTCTGTGCATTTTATGGCGTTATAGAGAGTTATCGTTAAATGGAGAGAAGTCTCTTATTTTTACATACATACATAACTTCACGCCAGTTCCCTTGCGGGGTAGTCACGAACAACAGAGCGCCATTTAGGCTTATTCTTACATACCTCACTTGCTTCTTTGACATTCATAACTCTTGTCATGCACGCTCGTCTGTTCTTAAGGCTCCTGACATCTCTTATTTTTGTCTGACGTATTTCGCTGCACCAGTAATTTTGTTGTATTTTTTACTCATTTTATTCATATCTTGCGATATTGAGGCATCTTGGTGATAAAGGAAGTACTTAGAAATTTCGATATTTCGGATTTTCTTAGAAGTTTCGGTACGCATGATGCCGATAGTCGAGTTTATTACGGAATAGGACAATAAAACGATAAATGAACGTACACCGCTGCGCAGTTTTTATTAATTTTGGCCTTAAAAGTTACTTTTTATTACTTAATTGTTGTCGTTATTGGGAGTGGGTATAATGCTAAGTAGGGTGTATCATTGTATGGAAGACAAGTTAAACCAACCAAAGCCAAGTGATTTGGTCGCTTAAGGAAGTTTGTCGTTAAATCGAGTGACGTTACATGGAGTTTATACAATGTAGTTACTATAATCCATTAAAGTTTTATAATCATCGTAATAACTTGGTTATTAATTACTAGTTTTATCAAGCAAACATATTTGTGCTTTAATTGAAACAGACACGCAAATAGTGATATTACTGTGTTGTTAGATGACATGTGTAATTAATAACATATTATCATAATTAGACGTTACATTAGTGTTATTTAGAGCAACTACCATTGGAATCGTAAATGAGAAACAAATTAACTTTAAATATAATGTGTGTTTAATTTATAAAATATGTATAATATTTTCTTAAGTTTTCGCGACTTGTATACATAATAAAACTACGTTTTAACGGTTTTAAGCGCGGTAATTTATTTGATTCTACACTGTTTTCTAAGTTATGTTTATTGATAAAAATCTACAAATGGAAGTCCCGTTGAATGGACTAGTTTTTAGGAATCAGTAGTGGTGACGAATTTTCATTGTTTCCATCATCCTGACATTTTTATCATTTAGCCTAATATTAAGAGGATGAATACACTATCTTCACTTTTTTTAATTAATTTTTTTTGAAAACAGTCTGTGTACTGAATTTTTTTTGCTCTTGCTCTTTATTGTACTAGAAATGGCAAAAGTCAAACTATATAATAACAGCCCATAAATGTCCCACTGCTGGGCTTGGGCCTTTCATTATAGGGGAACGTATACCATGCTTGTCGAAGGCGGCTTGGCAAGTTTGACATTTCGGTTATCTCGAAGTACAAGCTTGCATCACGATGTTTTCCTTCACCGTTGTTAATTGTAACAATATGCATATTAGGTCAGACGCTACTACGACTTTAACTTCAAAAGTCAAACTAAGTATGTATATACATCACGATTTAAAGTATATCTTACATTTGCCATCGTCAGATTTTCAAATTCAAATTCAAAAGTTTTTATTCAAAATAAGTTCCACTGGAGAACACTTTTTGAAGGTCATACATGTAAGTTAACTTCCCATTCTATGTACATCGCTTCGCAACGTGTTGATGCTGTAAAGGAGAAGAAGCGGCAAGAAACTCCCCAGCAACACGTCTAGCTAAATATTGATTTTCTTTATATTTCATATTCTATTTATATCTCAAATTCTTTTTTTTTTGAGTTTTGTATAGAAGTATGTTACAGAAGACCAAGACAATAAAAGGAAATAAAAATAATGTTATAGTTATAATAATGACATGACGTGCTAAAATGTTATGCTGCAATATGTCTCCATAAATTCCTTACAAGCATGGCAAGATAAAAGATTTATGTATGAAACCTGCCAAACCATAAAATATTGAAATGATAAAGCCAAGAGACCGCAAACGACGGAGTCAAGCCACTCTAGTCAATAATCCGGGCATTTAATATAAATAATTGAATAAAGCTCGGTCAAAGGTATGCCGCGTTCATAATAGGGCTTCTCAAATTGACAGCCTGACAAATTAATTGCTCTAATTGATTACTTTCGTCCGAGGAACAGGTATTGTGTTCTTGGAAGGGGCTCTTCATGAATATTAGGGCGGATGTCTACGACTGGGGAGGAGTCCCTTAAGGAAACCCGACTGACTTCTTACATACATACATACATAACTTCACGCCAGTTCCCTTGCGGGGTAGGCACGAACAATAGAGCGCCATTCAGGCTTATTCTTACACACCTAACTTGCTTCTTTGACATTCATAACTCTTGTCATGCACGCTCGTCTGTTCTTAAGGCTCCTGACATCACCTTCAGCTAGTACACGATTAATTCGATCATGTAAGGTGTGTCGTGGCCTTCCACGACTTCTGCATCCATGCACCTTTGCATTGTATATCTGTTTAGTCATTCTTTTCACATGCCCGAACCACCGGAGCATTCCTTTCCTTACCTTCACCCCGACACTCTCTTTCGGATTAACTCGACTGACTTCTTGCTTGACATTTTATAAGTAGATACATACATACATATTGTCACGCCTGTTTCCCATTGGGGTAGGCAGAGACGTTGGATCTCCAGCCGCTACGATCTTGACAAACACTTTTCGCTTCATCAACTTTCATTAATCTTTTCATATTAAACTGCTACTTCTTATTTGACCTTTCTTCAAAATATCTTCAATTTAATCATGGTGAGTACGTCACAGTCTACCGGCACCGACTCTACCACTCACATTGCTGTCATATACTTGTTTTGTGATTCTGCTTTCATGCATTCTCTCTACATGGCCAAACCACCTTAACATTCCTTTTTCAACTCTTGTCACTACATCTTCTTCTCACAACGCTCCCTTATCACACTGTTTCTTATCACATCATTTACATTAATCTTACATATACTTCTCAAAGCTCTAATTTCAACTTCATTTATCTATATTTTTTATTGCCGGAGTTCAGCAGACAGGCAGACGGCCCACTTGATGGAAAGCGGTTACCATCGCCTATAGACATTTGCAACACCAAAGGTACTACAAATGCGCTGCTGCTCTCTTAAACGTCACTGGAACCTGGTCACTACTGCCGGAACACAACTCAAGGTTGTTACGGCAACATACTTTAGACCAGGGGTGGTAGCCATCCAGTCGGGCAAATGCCCTATCACCTGGCTGTGGGTTGTTAAGTCGCCTCTTACGACAGGCTCCCCGGCCGTAGGAAATTGTATTCTTTCTCCGTTTCTGCACGGATATATAAAAAATACAATTTATGTGAATTTATTACTACGCCATATTATGTGAAATCAGGCAAAGTATTATTAGAATTTCCTTAAAAGATTATTAATAGACCCTTGCTAGAGGGTTTATAATGGACATTTTCCTAGAAGGATTATTTACCTAGGCTAACAGTGCCTTAATACGAACTGTTCAAGAATTGTGTATGAAAAGATTATACACAACCGAGCTGATACGAAGGCCTTACGCTTTTGTTACGCTCAAAAAAATAAGGCGCCATTTATATCAACAAAGCGAAACACCAAAATAAATCTTTACATTTATATAAGAGTGCGTTGTAATAGTTATTTATGATACTAGTGCGGTAAGTTGGGTTTTATAAACGAGTAGACGAATGTAAGCTTGAGAAGAAGTGCAGGGCTTACCATGCAAACACTATGTACCTTGTAAAAACCAACAGCCGCACGTGCCATACGTTTTTCAACACATTTGCGAGAAAACAGTGCAATAGGTAATGAAACAAACATAGTATGAAAATGACGCGCATTTGCAAATGGCGCCATTTGCGCGTGATGAAAATTAGAACTACATCTTTCGTCTCATTTTCTTTGCAGTATTAAAATGAGACAAATGTATAGATCATAAGCGCTTCCAAGGAAGTTCGACTACTCAACTTATTTATTTTCGTTAAGTGAGAGTACCTATTTTACCGCACGTTCCATTGAATGGTGCGTAATTTTTAATTTTTGAAAAACGTATACAGGCTTTGTAAATGCTTTGTTTGTTAAAAATAATTATTGTGAGCTAATTTACATTCATCCAGCTACTGACTTGGGGAGAGGACTGATTTCAAAACATTCAAATGGGAATATTGAAGTCTACTGTACTGGCTACTACTGAAAGTACTGGCTTTAGATCAATTTACATGATGCTAGTTTGAAGTCAGCACTGGCTTCCTTCGAGATTCAAGTCAATAGCTAAATCGGCAAAGTTTCGGCCACTTTTCAGTGACCGTGGTCGGAATAATAACAATCAAATAAATTACCGCGCTTGAAACCGTTAAAACGTGGTTTTATTATGTATACCGGTCGCGATAACTTAAGAAAATATTACAAAAATATTTTGTACAAGTGTATGGCCGCCCATTGTACTATATTTCTATTGTTTTTGTTTGAATATATTTCGGTTGTACAACAAAGAGTTATCTATCATTGTACATCTTTATTTCTAACGAGATTTTGGTGAATACAATTTTATTCAAATATTATATCTATATATTTAAAAGAACCTCGAGTTAGTTACACTATTTATAACTCAAGAACGGCTGTACCGATTTGGCTGAAAATTGGTGGGGAGGTAGCTTAGAACCAGGAGACGGACATAGGATACTTTTTATCCCGTTGGAACCGGTAGATGGCGCTGAGATTGGGTTCTAGAATCCTCCTAATCACCTGGAGCGATTTCGGTGATTTTGTTTTTGTGTGTTTGAGTGGGTTCCCGGATGGTTTAGATCCACAATTAGAACCGGTAGGTGGCGCTGAGATCGGGTTCTAGAATCCTCCTAATCACCTGGAGCGATTTCGGTGATTTTGTTTTTGTGTGTTTGAGTGGGTTCCCGGATGGTTTAGACACACAATTAGAACCGGTAGGTGGCGCTGGGATCGGGTCTTAGATTTTTATATTTTCAGAGCAGGACAACGCCTGTCGGGGCCGCTAGTTTTAATATAAAACATTTTCTTACTTTTATATGTAACTTTAAGCTCTTTTTAACTTGACTACGGCGTTTAAAAATTATGACTTATGAAGTAACAAAACTTATCATCTCGTCGCTTGTGGATGTTTGCAACACCAGGGCGAAGCCAATGCGTTGCCTATCTTGATAATTGACTTGAGGGGATGAAATAGAAGTGCCGAGATAGAGGGATCAAGGAGGAGTGGTATACAGAAGAATGCAATAGAGAAAAGTGGGCCAAAATTCTGCCAAGGAAAAACAAGGTATACTTGAGAGGAGTCATCAAAAATTGTATTAAAATGAAAATAAGGGACTTTCTCGTATTTGTATTGACTAAACTGTTTTAATGAGTTTCTATTTCTGGCTGACGTTGTTGAATTTTCTTCAAGTCGACTACTGTTGACTTCCGTTGCCTCTCTTGACTTTAAGCTTCCTTTTAAGAATTACAAATTTCGCCTCGAGCTTAAATTTAAATTACGAGATACTTGCTTTGAACTTGAATTATTAATATTTCAATGATCGTCATTCAATAAGTACGCAATAGTCATCGAACAGATCCTTAAATATATTTCGATGTAAATATTCTAAAAGCATATCCTAAATACTCGCATTATTAGGATAAAAAACTAAAAAGTATAAAATAACTTATTTCTAAAGCTATTTTTAATTATAATATCTTATTTTTCACATATGTTCTCTAAAACACCTTGAAGTCGGTGCGAAGTAAAACATAAAAATTACTATATTTTGAAAATTACTAAGCACCGACTTTAAGATGTTTAAGATAATATATATTAAAAATAAGATATTATAATTAAAAATAGCTATAGAATTAAGTTATTTTATACTTTTTAATTCTTGAAGTCGGCTTTTTAAACGAAGTTTTTTTTATTTGTTATTTTTTAGTGTCTAGCTATGGGTAGGCCTACAAAATATAGGTCCTAAGGACGGAACGGAACGGATTTTTTTTTCCTAAAATGAAAACTACTGGGCCAAGCTATGTTAAATTTTTAGGAGACCAAATGGGAACTATTCCGCATCAAACTAAAGAAGAATCACGTAAATCGGACTATAAATCTCAGAGTAATCGGTGTACATACATAAAAAAAAATACCAATAAGTTGAGAACCACCTCGGTTAAAAATATATTCAACTAGGTGCCTAGGATTTGACACTCCGCGTCTCAAATCCTAGATACCTGTTTGTTGTACTCTAGGCTTTTTTTTACTTACACAACAACTTGATTCTCATTCTAAGTCTGGCCATCTGTGCAACAAAACATGGAGGTTAGTCAAAGCCAACCTGATTTGAAGTAACACAGTGATAACATCATGTTTTGCCAGGTTGTAGGGTATTTGCCCGACTGGATGGCTACCACCCCTGGTCTAAAGTATGTCGCCATAACAACCTTGAGTTGTGTTCCGGCATTAGTGGCCAGGTTCCAGTTTCCCTTAAGAGAGCAGCAGCGCATTTGTAGCAACTTTGGTGTTGCAAATGTCCATAGGCGATGTTAACCGCTTTCCATCAAGTGGACCGCCTGCTTGTCTGCTAATCTCCTGCATAAAAAAAAAAATAAAAAAAATATGACAATGTAGGTAGTTAGTGAATTGAAAATCACGATTGCAGCGTTATCTATTTAGCTAAACTGTCTATTCTATAAAAACGACTTTATTTATCGGAATAAAACAGACAGACCCTCCTGATTTTTTTCACGTTTTAAACAGATTGTACAAACTCGAACTATTTACAGATTTATTATAGTGTAGAACAAGAAGTTAAAGTTAAGCTGAAATATCTAAGTTAGTTGCAAGGCGAACTTAAAATGTAGATTTAAAATGAAGACAGTGTTTTAAAGAAAGCTCTCCAGAATTGGAGAAACATTTTACAATCCAAACACTAAACTCGAAGCAATAAATCAGCGTCGCTCCAATAATACAACAATGTATCCATTCCATTGAAATACTACGAATCCTGTTTACTTTCAAGCTTTGACATGATATTTATTTGTAGTCTAAATTATTTGAAGATGTACATAGAATATTTATCAAAATATAAGGGTATTGTAATACTGTTTGCTTACAAGAAATTAAAAATAAGACATATTTTCTTTTCTTTACTAAAAATGGGAAAAAGCATTACACCCACGTTTATAGAAAATAGATTACGTATAAGAGCGTTGGAGAAATGAATTACTCCACTAATATGTTTCCAGATTCTAGGCTTCGAAGAAATAAACTTACATCTATAAAACGAAGTAAACACAATTTTAATACATTTTTCAACACACTTGCTCATAAAGTGGCTCTATGGTCACCGCAATTAGGCACAGAATGACACCCATTATCAAACTGTGAGTAAAAAACATTATAACTCACTAGTGAGTTATAGACTTTTTTTTAAATTTTATTGGTTGAGTTGCTTTGTTCTTAAAAAAGTTTTTATTCAAAAAAAAAAGATCGTGTTCTATAGAACAAATATATTAATGTTCCTATTGCTTGCTCATTTCATGCAACTTCTTATTTAAATAGATAATTTTAACTCGTACGTGTTTAATAAATAAAACTTTCACTCATATATAACTTTTTTTTATCTACTAAATAAAATGAGTTTTTGTTGTTATTTTATTCACAAGTGTGTTGAAAAACGTCGTATGATACACGTGTGTATTGATGATTACCGTCCTCGGCTCTCTTAAGACCCTCGCCTACGGCTCGAGTCTCAATGGCGCCTCGGCGGTAATCACCAATGTTACACACTAGTACCATAATGTACTATTTAATACGCTTTTATTAGCTTCATACGTATGGCAATAACGGAATCTTTCAAGTTAAATTTGATCGATTTCCCGGGTTGCGATTGAGCTGAAATTTTGCACGTATGTGTATATCGTGTGACAATGCAATGATATGATACCATGGAGCTGATCTGATGATGGAGTCGGAAGGTGGCCATAGGAACTCCTGTACTAAATTAAAACCCGTCGTGTTTGGGCTCGTTTTACTTGTCTTGGCTAGCACTCTGCTGCTACATGATATGCAGGATCTCAAAAGCTTGTATTTAAAAACCTTTTTAAAAAAGCTTATTTTTACATAACGTTCCATTTTATCATAAGAGTGCATTAAACTTTTTTTCAAAGTTTCCACGGAGAAGGGAATTAAATCACTAAATAATCACTAAAAAATGAAAAGTAAATAACAGTTTAAAGAAAATTAAAATAATACGCTTTTATAGAAAATCCAACTAAAAAATAGAAAATAAATTTTAGTAAATTTGAATTATAAAACGTGTAAGAAAAAAAAATTTTATTGTAAAAAATGCGTGGGTTGCTTTTCAGGATATTATCAAAATAACCCTTCTAATCATATCTGTTCATAAAATATTTATAACTATTGATACCATGCACCCCACGCTTTTTTTTACAATAAAATCATTTTTTCTTACACTATTTTTAATTCAAATTTATTTTCTATTTTTTAGTTGGATTTTCTAAAAAGCGTAATTTTTTAGTCTATTTTTTTTCACTATTATTTATTTTATTGCATGAAGAAAGTAAACAGGCAGGCGGCTCACTTGATGGAAGGTGGTTACCGTCACCTATGGATATTTGCAACAGCAGGGGCGTTGCCAGCCTCTAAGATCTTACGACTCCCTTCTTAACGACCCCGCCTCGTAGCGCAGAGGGAAAACCTCGGCGGGAAGTTCCCTCCAAATCATTGTCTCCACCTCATTTAAGTATCATGTATCATCTACCATATTATGTTAGTAAAAGTGCACTATATACACTATATTATGTATCTACTGCTATAACATAATAAGTCTGTGGGGTGTCGAGTTTACACACTGAATTGCAAAATGAGAAAAAATCTGGGAAGCTGATTTGATAGAACAGATTTAGAAAGAAAGAAAAAACATTTATTTAGTACTACAACACAAACGAGAATACATTACACTGACATAAATAAATGTACAATGTAACATGCAATAAATAAAAAAAATGAAGCAAGTGTAGCTCGAAATTGGTCCTAGCTCAGCATGTTGCTGGTTGGGTTAACCAGCGCTGATCTTCCGCTAGGGCCATTGCACAGACATGGACACAAATAAAATACAAAGTGAAAAAAAAAAGAAAAAAAAATATCGACTTTGAAAACACTATTTCTAGAATTTAACCTGTCAGTCAGAGCATCATGTGAAAACTACTGAACGAATTTAAATGAAACTCGACACGCAACTAGCTTATATTGCGTATCAACACGTAGAATACTTTTTACTAGGGATGGGCCGAATATAGTTTGAACCGAATACGAAATTCGACCGAACTTCGGTTTGATTTCGCCATACTTTCTCAAGATCAACACATCGTGACCTGTTGACAACGTCAACTTGATAACACCAAATTTTTGGCTTTTTTACACCATAACCTGCTTCTAGTAAATTTTAAGTATGAGGTGGATAAAAGAATAGATTTTTAGACCTGTGATTGAAAAAAAATTACCATTTCATAATTCTAAATTCGTAAAAAGTGATTTCAATCAAAATTAAAATTATAATTGCTAATGTCCTTTAGACGAGTTTTTTTTAATTTACGTTACGTATTATATATAATTAGGCAGTTGCACTACTTACTGATGTTTCTTAGAGGAATAATAAGTTTATTTTATTTTTATTTGATGTCTTTAATTAGGCAAAGACTCAATCAAGAACTTATTTTATTTTATCACATTGCATGTTAATATTTACATGTTCCTAACTAAAATAAATGACCATGAGTATATAGATGCCAATGTTTATATTACGGTTATGATAGATGTGACTTCTTCCTTGCATCGAATGTTCGGCATTTAAATCGAATTTCGGCCGAATGCCGAAGTTCGGCTCAAGCTGCCGAGATTCGGTCAAGCCGAATGTAAAACGAATTTCGGCCCATCCCTACTTTTTACACATCGTTTTCGTGAGATAAACGAATATAGCTAAGAAAGTCACGCTGCGTTCGCGTTTATTTGTGCCGCCCTTGCAATTCACTAACAAACATGTCATCTTGGCAACGCGAACGAAGTTTCATTAGTTATTATATAAAGTAAGAAATAAATTCGTCGAAGAAGAGTAGCACATAAATAAATATTAATAAGAGTAAAGGAAACTTAACTACTTAGCCAATGTTGTAAGTGCTTAACCATAGAGTGGAACGGCAGTTTGGAGCACTCTCGCAACCCGTAAGCAATATACTTTTAGATTGCCCCCAAGTTATCTTAAATATTCATCGTGCGGCCACAGGCAGCCATCATACGTAACTACGGTAAGATTGCGCCAGGAGCAACAGCCATAACTCCGTCCCCGACCTTCGCTTCGAATGGCGCCATAAAACAGTGGGGCTTATGGGCACCGATGGGGCCGCCTTATCTGGTCTCTGGGGAGCGATACGCCGGACGAGCCCGCGGTCGCCTGTTCTCAGCCTTTCACTACTGTCACTTTCTATATCTGTATAGGCCAAAAGCCTGTTAAATCTGTATGTTAGAATAGTTGTCAAACATTCATTGATGTCCTCTGTGGCTAGGCGGGCTAAGGCTTTGCCGGATTCGCTTACTAGAGCGCAGATGAGCCGCGTTCGATTCCAGGCTAGTAAATTTCAGAAACGAACTGTTACAACCCTATTCGGTAAGCACTTATTACTGAGTCGAACAGTTCATTAATATCGGTTTCCAGTAATTGCCTAAAAAACCAAATATTTTTCCAAATTCCAATTTTATCCGTGCAGGAACGGAGAAAGAATACAATTTCCTGCGGCCGGGCGGCCTGTCGTAAGAGGCGACAAAACAACCCACAGCCAGGTGGTAGGGTGTTTGCTCAACAGGATGGCGACCAACCCTGGTCTAGAGTATGTCGCCATAACAACCTTGAGTTGTGTTCCGGCATTAGTGACTAGGTTCCTCTTCTAGTCTCCCTTAAGAGAGCAACAGCGCATTTGTAGCAACTTTGGTGTTGCAAATGTCCATTGGCGATGGTAACCGTTAGCTTAGCTGATATGTGTATTATGTATTTTTCAACACACTTGTTCATAAAGTGGTTCTATGGTCACCGCAATTAGGCACAGAATGACACCCATTATCAAACTGTGAGTAAAAAACATTATAACTCACTAGTGAGTTATAGATTTTTTTTTTAATTTTAATGGTTGAGTTGCTTTGTTCTTAAAAAAGTTTTTATTCAAAAAAAAAACATCGTGTTCTATAGAACAAATAAATTAATGTTCCTATTGCTTGCTCATTTCATGCAACTTCTTATTTAAATAGATAATTTTAACTCGTACGTGTTTAATAAATAAAACTTTCACTCATATATAACTTTTTTTTATGTACTAAATAAAATGAGTTTTTGTTGTTATTTTATTCACAAGTGTGTTGAAAAACGTCGTATGATAGACGTGTGTATTGATGATTACCGTCCTCGGCTCTCTTAAGACCCTCGCCTACGGCTCGAGTCTCAATGGCGCCTCGGCGGTAATCACCAATGTTACACACTAGTACCATAATGTACTATTATTTATTGTTTATACATTTCGCACAACAAACAAGTATTGCCATACAGCGCGGTAATGCAGCCAGCCTTCTGGGTGCGCTCCCAGTTGGCAGTGATCACATAGTGTATATTAGTTTCGATGTATTTTTTACAAGCTTTTTATTATGTATGTATGTAAGTTCGGGTGGAATCTTGCAAGTTAAATTTGACCAACTTCCCGGTTTCCGATTGAGCTGAAATTTTGCACGCATATGTATATCGTGTGACAATGCAATAATTTTCAAAATATAGTATTTTTTATGCTTTACTTCGCACCGACTTCAAGATGTTTTAGATATAATATATAAAAAATAAGATATTATAATTTAAAGATAGCTTTAGAAATAAGTTATTTTATACTTTTTAGTTTTTGAAGTCGGTTTTTTTTTAATTTACATTATCTTTGTGGTTCCGTGACCTTTGTTACGAAAGCAAGACCTGGTCAAAGATCTGTCAGTCTTTGTATGCCACGGTTATCTTCTCGAAATCTACTGGGTCTGCTTGATAATAAGTGATAGCATAATGATGTAGTAAAACTGTGAAACATTTAAAAATGAGGCCTGACCGCCTACATGTAACTGATCGTTGAATTTTTTTATCAATATATGTACATAATTGCTCGAAATGCATACCTTCCATGATCAAATTGATCGTGTACTAGCAGAAGGTGATGTCAGGAGCCTTAAGAACAGACGAGCGTGCATGACAAGAGCTATGAATGTCAAAGAAGCAAGTGAGGTGTGTAAGAATAAGCCTAAATGGCGCTCTGTTGTTCGTACCTACCCCGCAAGGGAACTGGCGTGAAGTTATGTATGTATGTATGTATGTATGCTCGAAATAGCTCGTCTAAGTTTCACTACCTATATATCTATCTATATTCTATATATCTATATAAATATTATAAACGCGAAAGTTTGTAAGAATGGATGTATATTTGTTACTCTTTCACGCAAAAACTACCGAATGGATTTTGATGAAACTTTACAGTAAAATAGCTTACGTATCAGAATAATACATAGGCTATAATTTATAAAGATATAGTGTGAATTATCCATGCGGGTGGAACCGCGAACACAGCTAGTTGACTATATTTTCACTAACTAAACAAGGGATTTATAATTTTAAATAAAACCTCGTAACACAGAGCTGTGGCAGAACAAAGTCAATATTATAGAACTGCCATGTAGGTAGGATCAAATCTTTTAAATGTATGAGAGTAAGTAGACTTTATGCGAATTTCAAAACGTGTAACGCCATCTAGTTACCTTTGACCACAACTAATCAGTAGTACGAATTCAAAATTATAGTTTTATTATGAAACAGATGTTGTGATAGAACAATAATCGTGTAGCCAGTTCTTTAATGAGTTTCTGTTTGAAATGATTTAAGTTCCGCAGCCAAACGACACCTGGTAACACTAGATAGTTCGTGAACTTCACGCACTTGCCCGATATATTTTTTGCGGTCTGTTTCTATAATAAAATCAATATTCTCAATAAGAAATATAATGCAGTTAAAGTTTAAATCTCTGAGCTCTTTCAGAAGATATTGTTTATAATATATATAAATATATAATATCAGCCCATTAATGTCCCACTGCAGAGCTCGGGCCTCCCATTATAGGGGGAACAGACAGTATACCCGCCACGCTTGTCCAAGGCGGCTTGGCAGGTTTGACACATCGGTTATCTCGATGTGCAGGTTGCATCACGATGTTTTCCTTCACCGTTGTTAGCACATGGTAATTGTAACAATATGCACATTAGATCAGAAAACTGACAAAGAGGTGCATGCGTTCCGGCCAGGATCGAACCCGCGCCCTCTGAGTCTGGGACGCGTGCGCTAGCCATTACGCTACCACGTGGTTTAAGAAGGAAGATATTGTTTGCTATAAAAAAAAAAAAATATATTGCAGGAGTTCAGCAGACAGGCAGACGGCCCATTTGATGGAATGCTGTTACCATCGCCTATAGACATTTGCAACACCAAAGGTGCTACAAATGCGCTGCTGCTCTCTTAAGGGAGACTGGAACCTGGTCACTAACGCCGAAACACAACACAAGGTTGTTATGGCGGCATATTCTAAACCAGGGGTGGTAGCCATCCAGTCGGGCAAATGCCCTACCACCTGGCAAAACATCAAAAGAAAATAGTTTTGATTTGCGTCTATTAAAATTAATGAGACCGAAAATAAACAATTTAGGTTAAATTACATTCAAGCGTTTTAAACATTTATTTCGATCAGAAGACGGGATTCAATTCGGTCGACTTCTAATCGTTTTCTCCGAATATAGATTACATCTTTCGCTTCTATCGGCTACTTTACTCGTTAATACCAACATTTCTACGAAATCCAATAAGAAAATAGCGCTAATGCTGATTTAAAATTCACTGTCATTTCCATTCAGTGCTGCTTCTTTAGTAATCATGTTCTAGGTTTTCTGCTCGATTGGATCCAAATAATTGGTAACTGAAGACACTTCAAAGTGAAGACTAAATGACAGAGTCTACGTTATAGTAATTTGAACTATTTTATTAACATTGTCTAATACTATTTCATTGTGTTTAGTCCTACTATAGTTTTACAAACATACATAACTTCACGCCAGTTCCCTTGCGGGGTAGGCACGAACAACAGAGCGCCATTTAGGCTTATTCTTACACACCTCACTTGCTTCTTTGACATTCATAGCTCTTGTCATGAACGCTCGTCTGTTCTTAAGGCTCCTGACATCACCTTCTGCTAGTACACGAACAATTTGATCAAGGTGTGTCGTGGCCTTCCACGACTTCTGCATCCATCCACTTTTGCTACTATAGTTTTACATACATACATACATACATAACTTCACGCCAGTTCCCTTGCGGGGTAGGCACGAACAACAGAGCGCCATTTAGGCTTATTCTTACACACCTCACTTGCCTCTGACATTCATAACTCTTGTCATGCACGCTCGTCTGTTCTTAAGGCTCCTGACATCACCTTCTGCTGGTATACGATCAATTTGATCATGGAAGGTGTGTCGTGGCCTTGCACGACTTCTGCATCCATCCACTTTTGCTACTATAGTTTTACTTGTAGATTATTTAAATTAGTTAAGTTTAACATCACGTAGATCTTTACTTACGATAGATTTTGCTTGGTCTCTTCCATTAATGGCTGGTGCATATATCTCACGCTTCATTCTCTTGCCTTACCATCGGTAGTAATATGACATTACTTGTATGAAGAGAATATCAAATAATAACCGAAAGGCAAATGAATGGTTGGTAAGATTACAAGAGAAGTATAATAATCTAAACGAAATATCCGCAGTATTAATGATTATTCCTACTTTAGGATGCCATTTCTAACATCTCTAAAATAAGAGAAAATTTTGCAAAAATAGACAAGGATGCGGTGAACCGCAGTGTTCAGGCAAGCATAACCGTATAGGCAAAACCAATTAGCACTCAGTTATCTTTGTGAGGTTTGGCGGTTTACCGAGTTGAAGAACAAAGACGTATGTGTGTTTTATCCCTTTGGGCAAGCACCACTGGCCCGTGTTTCGGGTTTAGGGGTTGAAATGTACTATTTCAAATGGGATAAATACATTATTTCCTGTGACAGAAAGATGAATTACCTTCTTCACCACACCCATATTGGTCACGTACCTAGCACTTGTTATGATCTTGGTGACAATATTACTATCATCTATACTAATATTATAAAGCTGAAGAGTTTGTTTGTTTAAACGCGCTAATCTCAGGAACCGCTGGTCCGATTTGAAAAATTCTTTGACTGTTGAATAGTTTATTTATCGAGGAAGGCTATAGGCTATCTTTACTAAAAGTCCAATAATGTAACCCAAGGTGTAAAAATATGACCCGAAAAAATCCTTACACGGCGTGCGCTGCGAAAACTATTGATTATAGAACAAAACAATGTACTACCACTTTGCAGAACATATAATTGTCTACAAAAAATATTCCGTAACCACATGTCTAACTATTGTAGTTATCTCACAATAAGTGTTTTCTTTTATCTTTTTAAATAATTAAAATGCCGTCGCTTCAAAAACTCTTTATTTTGTACCTTGGTATTAATCCATATCAAAATTATTATAATTATTCAATTCGGATATTTAAAATGTAAGTATTAGTGTTGTAACCAAATATATTAATATTGTTTGATTGAACGCGTTAATCTCAGGAACTACTGGTCTGATTTGAAAAATTCTTTCAGTGTTGGATAGCCCATTTATCGAGGAACGCTATAGGCTATATATCATCACCCTAAGACCAATAGGAGCGGAGCATCAATGAAGAATGTTTCAAAATCGGAAGGTTTGAAAGTAGTTTTTGATAAAACATAACAGAAATAAAGAAAGAAACAATTCAGGACAAATTACATTGGATAGTGTAGATATAATTGTTAACAAAAAAATTAAAGTAATATAATCTTGTCCTGAAAGAGGCATCAGTCTCAGCATAATGCTGGTCTCTTGAAACCAGCGCTGATCATCCGCTGAGCCCTTAATGTACTGTCACGGCAGACATTATATCATTGCAAACCGTGAAAGTAGAATCTTAAATAATATATATAGAAGAATCGATATTACAATTAAATTAAATACCTCTAGTATCATGTTTTAGGTACAACAGTATTTAGTGTTGTTTGCAGCAAAACAACTTTCTGATGCTTTGAAAAGCGTCATAAGTTGTATCGCGGTAAACAGGCTTCTGTAGGAATTAATTATAAATCCGCAGTACGATATTCTAAGAATTAATGCGTAGATTTTGAGCATTTACCATTAGTAAGAAATCGTAACGGTCCAAAATCAAATACACACTTCGAAGAAAACTTTAGCTCCCGTTGTATCAAATTCTGACTTGATAGGGAGAGATTCTTAGAAATGTAGCCGAGATTGGTTTGGTGTTATTAATTCTAAGTAAACGTCGCGATAAAGAGCGTTATATAGGCCTTGTTTATCAGCGAAAGACTGGAAGAAGTCCACTTATTTATGCAATATACTAATATTTTCTACGTCAATTGATGGGTGGTCAATTTTGAATTTAGCGGAGCAAGGTAGTACATAGTACAGAAGCTCGAGCGTGTTCAAAACGTTTGCATAAGGTTCGTATTTGGTTTAAAAAAATATGACCACGTTTCTGAATATCGTAAAAAGCTCGAGTGGTTGCCTATCCCACTTCGCCGGAATGCTCATCTTCTCAATTTACTATATCGTATACTGTTTATACCTTATACCCCTCCTTATCTGAGTACATAAGGGGATCTTTGAAAGTTGCACCTGTGACAGAAAAATTGAGAGGAAGAAGATTAAGTTGGTATGGACATATAATGAGGAGGGATGAAAGTCACGTGACAAAAAGAATGTTATACTACAAGATCGATGGGTACAAATTTAAAGGTAGACCAAAAAAAAGATGGATGGATTGTGTGAAGGATGACATGATGATATGCGGTGTGACAGAAGAGGTATGTCAGAATAGAAGAGTGTGGAAGGAAAAGACATATTGTGCCGACCCCAAGTAATTGGGATATGGTGAAAGAAAAGAGAGACCCCTCCTTATCTTAAGGAATGTTTCAACTTCCTTTATACGTCACACACCCTCAATTTGCGCTCCACTAATAATCTCCTATTAATGGCACCTGCAACCTTTTCAAGTTTTTATTCCAACTTCGTCGCCATACAGGCTGTCTTGCTTTGGAACTCCTTGCCCACTGACGTCAGAAAAGTTAATATTTTGCCATATTTAAAAATTCACATAGGAATCATTATGTTAGTCTTACGCAATAATGTATGTGCTACTTTACAATACTATAGACTGTAATCTGCTGTCCATGTAGATGTCATTCGTTTTTCTTTTTTCTTTGTTGCATGATAATTAATGTTACAGTTATTTAGTAGCATCATTTAAAGATAATAATTAATTTTGTTATGTACCCTCTTATTTCTAAACGATACAATCGGCCATTTCCTTAATTGAACAGTAATGTTATATTTTTATTTATTCTGTGATTAGCGATTAGTGAAGTCGTGGAAGGCTACGACACACCTTCCATGATCAAATTGATCGTGTACTAGCAGAAGGTGATGTCAGGAGCCTTAAGAACCGACGAGCGTGCATGACAAGAGTAAGAATAAGTCTAAATGGCGCTCTGTTGTCCGCGCCTACCCCGCAAGGGAACTGGCGTGAAGTTTTGTATGTATGTGATTAGCGCCTGTTTTTTATAGAGTAGTTGTCTGTTACAATATCTATCCTTTGTCTAATGTGATAATTGTGTAGATTATAATTCAAAATCTCTTAAGTGTATATAGGCGGTATTCAATATATTTTGTTTTCATGTTGGCAGACGCGATAGATTTGTATTATGTACAGTTTATTCTATTAGCTATGAAACTTTAAGTGTAATGTTCTATAAGATATCTTGTATAAAATATTATATGGAATTTCCAAATAGTAATGTATTAAATTCTTTTTATTCATAACACTTTGATTAAAACAGTTTATCAATGACTTCAATCCGCTATCGGTTGTGCCAATTTGCTAAGTTTGTTATACTGGAAAATTGGAGGGATGGCGAGGTGTTCTCAAAATGCTCGACGACTGTTAAAATTAGTCTAATAAATGTGTTAAAACCGTTAAGTTCTCTGATTATAACTATGTGACCAGTTGCTGTTCTTTTATTATCATAAACCCTTCTCAGTTGTTGCAAGTATTACATTACAGATAATTTAAGAATTTTCTTTGAGTCAGGTTGCCTGGAAGAGACCTCTTTTAGCGACAAGGCCGTCTTTTGTTTTACCAAGTAACTATGATCTTGTTGTGCATTTTTTTATGTATGTTCACCGATTACTCCGAGATTTATGATCCGATTTACGTGATTCTTTTTTTTTGTTTGATGCGGAATAATTGCCATTTGGTCCCCTAAAAATTTGACATAGTTAGGTCCAGTAGTTTTCATTTTACGAACATTTTTTTGTTTCCGTTTCTTGGGACCTATATTTTTTAAGGAGCGCGGCACCTTTCTAAGGTCTACCAATACATAGCTAGACACTAAAAAGTAAAAATAAAATAAAAAAACTTCGTTTAAAAAAACCGACTTAAAAAACTAAAAAACTAAAAGGTATAAAATAACTTATTTCTAAAGCTATTATGATTATATAATATAGAATAATAGCTTTAGAAATACGTTATTTTATACTTTTTAGTTTTTTAGTTTTTGAAGTCGGTTTTTTTAAACGAAGTTTTTTTGTAATTTTTGTTTTGGTGAACAATAAAGTGTTATCTATGTCTATGTCTGCATATTGCGCAGACTGAAAATCAATAATTGTAGAAGAGTCATTCTAGTAGTCTCTACATAATCAAAAACACAGTTAAGTAATAATCAATCTATAAAAAGTTATGACCGGTGATATCTACGATTGTTTTTTTATTGCAGGAGATCAACAGACAGGCAGACGGCCCACTTGATGGAAAGCGGTTACCATCGCCTATGGACATTTGCAACACCAAAGGTGCTACAAATGCGCTGCTGCTCTCTTAAGGGAGACTGGAACCTGGTCACTAATGCCGGAACACAACTCAAGGTTGTTATGGCGATATACTTTGGATCATTACAAATTTAAACGATTACAAACTTTATACATAAGTGATTTCATGAATTTATTATACAGTAGAATATTTCAGGCTGTTTTAATGTTCAAAAAAGTCTTAAACATTTTGATCGTTTTAATGAAATAATAAGACGGCGTAGTTCGCCATCGCGATAGGCAAAGCTGCCATTCCAGCATCGCCCTTAAATAGGGTTATTCGAAGCCAATTCGAGTCCTTATATTAGTTTATCGCGTCCCCTCGAAAGGGCTAATCCCATTCAACCCTCAGTAAAGCGATTCCGTCGTCGTGGCCTCAAATGCCCTCCAATGGCCACCCCTCAACCTGCAATAAGGTTACAACTATTTCTTCGACCCACTGCCGGCCATTCAAACCCGATTCAAAGTTGGACTGAAAAGATCCCACACTCAGTTTGCTGACCAAATTGTAACCATTTTAATTCTCATCGATCAAACGAAAATGCGATATTAAAGACGCAAGGGTTTCTAATTCTTAAACGATGCTAACTGTATAATTATAATTTTACATTTAGACGTACTTGCCAATTTTTTTATTATAGGTCTGCCTTTATGCTAAGTGAAGATGTAGACAAAAACAGGTAAAACACACTTATATGGAAGAAATTATTAACACGTTAATCTGAAAGAGAGTGCCGGGGTGAAGGTAAGGAAAGGAATGCTCCGGTGGTTCGGGCATGTGGAAAGAATGACTGAACAGATATACAATGCAAAAGTGGATGGATGCAGAAGTCGAAGAAATTGATCGTGTACTAGCAGAAGGTGATGTCAGGAGCCTTAAGAACAGACGAGCGTACATGACAAGAGTAAGAATAAGCCTGAATGGCGCTCTGTTGTTCATGCCTACCCCGCAAGAGAACTGGCGTGAAGTTATGTATGTAAATTATTAACACCTAAATTTTGATATCATAATCGACCGATTCACTTTAAGATACAAAAATGCATCCAATTCAGGATTTTGTATTTGAACTCTAAGCTATAAAACAATGTAACCCAGAAAAGAGGAGTATAGAGAGAGAACAGAATTTGTGCAGACTCTTAATGATTGAGAGAAGGTAAAAGAAAAGAGATATATAGATTTGGAGTTTCTTTAAAATTTAATCTTGCCGATTTAGACGGACCAATTCTGTTTATCGATTTCGATGAAGCTACCGAAGTGATCGCTGTAATCTTGAGTTATTGAATATCATCGTGTTCTATCAGTTCTGCATCTTTCAGCCAAATTTATCCATCTAATATCAGCCTTGAATAATAATAAGGTGACCAACTGTACTCATTTACTGAGTTTTGTACTCTGTTTTCGCAAACCGTACTCTTTTCAAATTCTGTACTCTGAAAGTACTCATTTGTATATTAATTAAATATTTAAAATTATTTTGACAGTGATTTGAATTTCACGCGCGCATATTGCTTGCCGTTTCCGGCACGTCCTACAATTTTGAAGAGATTCTTTCAAAACTATATGTCAGAACCTATGCTTTATTTTATTCACAGTCAGACGTCGTTGTTTCATAAAATTACTCTACAAATTGAAGGAGATAAAATTTCAGCAGCAGAAGTTTGTATTATATTAAACGATTTCATACTGCAATGTAAATCAAGATTTAATGATGGATTTTTACTACTAATTCTAAAGAATAAATTGACCGTTTTGGAAGAATCGAAGAGTAAATTTATATTTAAATGAAGAAAAATTGAAGAAATGGAACAATGAGAAAATAGAACTTGACAAAAGATGGGTAGAAATCTTTCGGCATTTTAGAGTAGAACATATCCCACATGAAAATTTAAAAGTTTCAATAGAAATTTCCTTATGTTGTCCAGGCACTAATGCTGCTGTTGAAAGGGTATTTTCATTAGGGAATGATTATTGGAGCAGTGAGAAGTCGCAACTTTCTGTAAAAACATTATCTGCCGTCTTAACAGTCAAATTTAATATGCAAAATGAAAGTTGTTCGGATGTGGCTACATTATTAGACGAACATTGTCATTTACCAAAATCCTTTTTCTTCTTTTTTTCACCTATGAAATACTTGCAAAGTGTACTCTTTTTGAACAAAAAGTTGGTCACCTTAATAATAAGGATAAAAAGATTTTGGTTCTGAACATTACTGAATTCTTTTCAGCCTTGTCCTTGAGTTCCCTATTATAAATATTCCTTCCCATAATTCCCGAAGGTAACTTCGCGATTGAAAAGAGATTGAATATAGGCCTGCTCTTCGATGGGTTGAGCTTCGTAGACATCTCGTGGATTTATTTGAGTAATTACGAAGTTAATCAAATAGAGTGGCTTCTGTGGAGATTGGATGTTTTATTCAGCGGATGGCGTTATCTGTGCCGAGAGCCTTTCTAATGTTGGCTTTAAACCGCTCGTAAGGTTTTATGCGGATGAGATGACGACGTGTCGCCGTTGGGAGGACAGATTCGTGCGACTGCCTATTAGGTCTTGCCTTCAATTCCTATGCAATTATTGACAGTCCTAATCCGGGTCAGTCAACAACAGACTACTTATTATTGGTTTATGAAAGTAATATTTTGTTTTATAGGTGCTTTAGAATCTATAACACACGAAAAATGTTCAATTTGTGTAACAAAATACCTATTGTTGGTTCTATCTATATAAATATACTAGGATATACTCGTGACTTCGCCCACCCTTGACTTGAAAGTCCCGAGGAATTAACGAGCAACAAAGTATCGCAGCATTTATAAAAGTAAGTTAATTCTTATGCATCCGTACGACTTGAAACCGCTTCCGGGAAATTTCCCGCAGGATTCGCGGGATAAAAAGTATCATACATTTTATTACTATCGATCAGTGTAAAAACCGCAAAATGTTCAATCTGGCCATTTCAAATCATTCCCAGAAAAAATCCCGCTTGAGTGTCGGGATAAAAAGTAGCGCAAATTTTAAGACTAAGAATTAGCTGTCGTTCAGCGAAAACCAGTTCGAAATCGCCCTCGTAGTTTTTAAGTGAATTCCGAACAAACAGACAAGAAATCTAAAAAAATTGCATCATGTTCTCCGTCGTTTATATAGTCTTATTCCAGTTGGTTTTTTGATTTTATTAGAAATAAATTGTATCAGGTGTACTATCAAAATTTTTAAGATTGTTTGTTTAATTCAAATTATTAGTGATTATTATATTCACCAAGTTTCAAAATTGAATTTATAATCACAACAAAAACAATATTTTAAATATTATCTCGCGGGTATTCAACCCGCCGACGGCTGAAGTATGACGCACTACTTGACAGGTCTAATGACTATCTAGTCATGCATTCTGACAAGTCTTTTATGTATAATTCCACATAAGTTATTATAATATTTATTTATACGTTAATCAGTTGCACTCTGTTAGTCAATGTTGGTATTACTAATGGCGGGTTTTTGTAAATTATTCATTCCTTTAACTATTGGTAAAAATTGGCATTACTTAAATGGAGTTGAATGGAAAGAATGGAAAGTAATATATAAGAACTCATCATAAAAGGTTTCTGAGGAAGTTCAGACATTAACAATTATGTTGATTAGGGTGCAGTTAAAACAACTTTATCATTTTTATGTTTCCTTGTGTATATTGTTTAGTTTTTTCTATATATATTTCCCAATGATATAATTTGTTTTTAAAGAAATCACAAATATTTAACACAAACTTTTTAAATGCTTAGGGTATCAGTATAAAGTATGTAAACAAGATTTGTTTAAGAGCACTTTTCCTATGTCCGTACCTATGTAGCAGAGATGCAGTTGGGGGTAGTTCCAGTGGCCTCGATCCGTCTCGAGTTGCACTACTCCGGCCAGTTAATCACTGACGTCTGTTATTCAAATAAAACACAATCACATCACAATTGAGAGTGAGAATGGCCAGTTAGCATGCATAAACACTGAGCGGAACACACTCGGCGTCGAGTTAACTCGCGAACGGTCGGGGGCGATCGGCGCTCACTCGGCGCGCGTCGCGCGGCGCTGGCAAAGCGGGGCTGGAGGGCAGCGCGCGGCACGTGAGCATCGTTCGGCGCCGGCCCGGGCCACTGCCGCCGGCGCCGCGCCAGCCGCGGCCGGCGCGCGCAGCGCCCCCCCGCCCGCTGCCCCGCGCCTGCGCGCCGCGCGCCGCCCTCCCACTCCCCAACGATCGCGTCCGATCCTCGCATCTGCACTATTGTGACATTGAAATTGAATTTCGGACCGAGCGGCCTTCGACGGAGCACCGAATGAGTTCCGGAATTTCGTTCCGGCCCGTATTTGAATAACGGCAATCGGAATTTTTGTATTATTCCTTTGTTGGGCGGCGGTAATTATTTCCCGAGAATTGATATAACACGACGTCGATAGCACAATGGAGGCCTCAATTACATATTCGTGGCCTGTTTGCTACGTTGTGCTGCGGCGTAGCGAATTCGTAGAATTTTGAATTATTAATTCAATAACTAACCAAATTACGTTGTTCTTTGTTAAATGTTTGAAAACAAGTAATTGAAAACCGTCTTGTTTTTGAAGTTAATCAGTTTTAAGAATATGAACGCTTAATTTTGGGGTGTATTTAGTTAAACGGATATATTTAGATATTATTTATGAACATGATTTAATAAAACTGAGTTTTAACGGTATTATTCCGAAGTTTCGGCCAGTTTTCAGTAGCCGTGATCACGGAAGACAAAGATGTCAAGTGTTGTAAATGTTTTATTTAGCCTACCGCCAACTTGTTCATTTAAAAAAAATTGACAATTTGGCGGTAGACTAAATAAAACTTTAATAACACTTGATATCTGTGTCTTATTACCGCGCTTAAAACCGCTAAAGCGTAATTTTATTCTGTATACTAGTCGTGAAAACATAAGAATATACATGATTTCTTAGAGTTTTCTGGTAAGATATTAAATTACATTAATTAAACTAATTATATTGAATTAAACTATAGACATTTAATTAGAATGTACATATATTCTGTGTACATATTTCTTTTATTGCAGGAGTTCAGCAGACAGGCAGACGGCCCACTTGATGGAAAGCGGTTACCATCGCCTATGGAGATTTGCAACACCAAAGGCGCTACAAATGCGCTGCTGCTCTCTTAAGGGAGACTAGAACCTGGTCACTAATGCCGGAACACAACACAAGGTTGTTATGGCGACATACTTTAGACCAGAGGTGGTAACCATCCAGTCGGGCAAATGCCCTACCACCTGGCTGTGGGTTGTTTTGTCGCCTCTTACGACAGGCCGCCCCAGCGCAGGAAATTGTATTCTGTATATTTATATTGTTTGTACGCTAAGAAGGAGAGCTAGTCTGAAAGAAAGTGTCGGGGTGAAGGTAAGAAAAGGAATGCTCCGGTGGTTGGGCATGTGGAAAGAATGACTAAACAGATATGCAATGCAAAAGTGCATGGATGCAGAAGTCGTGGAAGGCCACGACACACCTTCCATGATCGAATTAATCGTGTATTAGCAGAAGGTGATGTCAGGTGCCTTAAGAACAGACGAGCTTGCATGACAAGAGTTATGAATGTCAAAGAAGCAAGTGAGGTGTGTAAGAATAAGCCTGAATGGCGCCCTGTTGCTCGTGCCTACCCCATAAGGGAACTGGCGTGAAGTTATGTATGTATGTATGTAAGCTAAAAATTAGTACCCCTTTTCTAGATGTTAGCCACGAGCGTTTACATGTAACTAGGGGCTGAATTTCTTTTGCAATTCTTGCCAAGTCTTTACTTGTGTATTGTGTTTGCAAAAAATATGTGAAATCTGTATCAAAATATGTGTATATATATATATCAATTGCTGTTCGTTAGTCTCGCTAAAACTCGAGAACGGCTGGACTGATTTGGCTAATTTTGGTTTTGAATTATTTGTGGAAGCCCAGGGAAGGTTTCAAAGGTGAGTAAATATGAAAAAAATGCTTGGAATATAGTAAAAACAACAATTTCGCTTTCCCTTAAAAACTATTCCTACCTGTCAAACATTTGATGTTCGTCCTGTCGTTCAGAAATCAAATTAAATTTAAAAGTGAAGTTTTATTTGGTTTTGAATGTAAAACGTTTGATGTTCGTCCCGGTTAAGTTTTGACCACATTTTTTACTAAAGTTGAAACATTCTGCAATTATCATTCAGCCTTTTTATTTATTGATTCTGAGGCGGTACGAAGTTTGCCGGGCCAGCTAGTAATATAATATATATTGCTTCCAACAAGTTTATTAAGTAATTATGAAATGACTTGTCGTTGATATTCACGACTTTTTTTAGTGTTGTGTAGTGAAATTTCTTGGGAAGCACTTGATAAGTTTTGAACTTTATACAGCTGAATTTCCGTTGAGTAGTATTTAAAATATGGTAATATGGCGCTAATATGCAACCGTCAGTGAGAGTTATATGTTTGTGCCGTTTGCTGTCGAGACGCTTGGACCGTGGGGTCCTGAGGCCATGAGCCTCTACCAAGATTTATGGAAACCACTCATTGACTCTTCGGGTGATCAGAGGGCTGGTGCTTACCTCGGCCAACGGATCAGTATGGCGATCCAACGAGGAAACGTAGCCAGCCTTCTGGGCACCTTACCCATAGAAGACGGTGATCTGGGCTCAGTATTCTACTTATAGTCTTTAAGTTAAGTTTTCTTGCATTGTATTCGATTATATGTAATTTAATATAACTGTGATTTAAAAAGAAGTCGTCGAAGGCCACGACACACCTTCCATGATCAAATTGATCGTGTACTAGCAGAAGGTGATGTTAGGAGCCTTAAGAACAGACGAGCGTGCATGACAAGAGTTATGAATGACAAAGAAGCAAGTGAGGTGTGTAAGAATAAGCCGAAATGGCACTCTGTTGTTCGTGCCTACCCCGCAAGGGAACTGGCGTGAAGTTATGTATGTATGTATGATTTAAAAAAAAAAAGATTTGGTGTATTTTAGATTAATGCTATTTTTGGGATTGCGTTGCCAAATAACGAAAACGTTTGGCATCTCAAATTCAAATTCAAATTCAAATTCATTTATTTATATAAACTTATTTCTAGGCCTTATATAATTTTATCTAATTTTTTTGGCGTTTTTGAATAATTTTCAAGATAAAAAACCTCAAGCGAAAGCTAGGAGCTGTTCCACCTGTCTCAGTCTTACTATGGATATTTAGGTAACAAGATTTTCAATATAAGTAGATAATGGATTTGAACAAATCAGTCAAAACAGTTTTCGCGCATCTAAAATCCATAAAAAAGTAAGAAAATATATCGGGGTTAATTGCGGGAACGTAAATTAGTTAGTTAGTAATTGAACTTATTTATTTATTATCAACAAATATTATTGTTGTTCTGTTATAAATACTTGCTGTGTTATTACATACATACATACATACATAACTTCACGCCAGTTCCCTTGCGGGGTAGGCACGAACAACAGAGTGCCATTTAGGCTTATTCTTACACACCTCACTTGCCTCTTTGACATTCATAACTCTTGTCATGCACACTCGTCTGTTCTTAAGGCTCCTGTGTTATTACATTTACTGTTACTTAGTTACTTGAGTTACTTCCTGTTGTTTCTTACATTTATTGTTATGATGGGTCAAATATTAATCAATAAGGCGGGGTCGGCACTGAAAATCAGCGCTGTGCTAGAGGAAACTTCAACACAGGTTTATGCTGGGTTGCAGACCCCATTTGTAGGGAATGAGGTTTTTTTTTTACAAGGGGAAATCTGTTTGCGGACCCCCCGCCGGGAAGACTTCGGCGGGGGAGTGTGGGGCTCGCCGGCTAGAGGAGCCGGAATACCCACTAAAACCCCTTGGTGCCACCTGAGCTTTTCTTCCGCGACCCCGGCTGGCGTGGGCCCATCCCAGCACTGGGGCAGGCCTCTCCGAGGGAATGAGGTTGCTGCACTAGACTCTAGGTCTGTATCGCGGCA
Organism: Dendrolimus kikuchii; assembly: GCA_019925095.2. Taxonomy (NCBI): domain Eukaryota; kingdom Metazoa; phylum Arthropoda; class Insecta; order Lepidoptera; family Lasiocampidae; genus Dendrolimus; species Dendrolimus kikuchii. The sequence goes on along the minus strand of CM034402.1, from coordinate 23,175,667 downwards.
ACCAACACAATTTTATTATAGAAACTTAAATATAATTGATCTATTAATTAATTAACCTAAAACTATGAGTGCGTGTGTGTGAGAGAGAGAGAGAGAACCCTTCTTTGTTCGTGGCTTTCCACGCGCTTACCCGATGAAATTGGAAGTGAAATAGCAGGTATAATTTAAACGTAGTTTGTGTAAGTGAATAAGATATTGTATGAGTAAGCGACATGTTCCTTGGTTTGTGTAATTGGTAAAAGTTAGCGGTTGAGGGCCTCCCTAGGCGGGGCTCGTGGAAATCCCGCGCCGACGTTTGCTGTTAATTTCGCGAATTCCCGGCATGGTTTGAGATGTGCTTCAAATTAATATTACGAGCATTAAGTTTCATGGCTTGCTGTCGTCGCATTTTAGAGATAATAGCTAGTAATATGTTTTTGTCTTTAACATTGTATTTCTTTTATTGTGATATACAGAAGGATGTGAGGAGAAGAATAAATGTAGCTTGGCCTAAAGGGGAGACAGAACACTGAAACTTACATACATACATACATAACTTCACGCCAGTTCCCTTGCGGGGTAGGCACGAACAACAGAGTGCCATTTAGGCTTATTCTTACACACCTCACTTGCCTCTTTGACATTCATAACTCTTGTCATGCAAGCTCGTCTGTTCTTAAGGCTCCTGACATCACCTTCTGCTAGTACACGATCAATTTGATCATGGAAGGTGTGTCGTGGCCTTCCACGACTTCTGCATCCATCCACTTTTGCATTGTATATCTGTTTAGTCATTCTTTCATCATGCATTCTTTCTACATGCCCGAACCACCGGAGCATTCCTTTCCTTACCTTCACCCCGACACTCTCTTTCAGACCAACTCTCTTTCTTACTTCGGTATTACGAACGCGGTCCGCGAGTGTCACTCCGCAGATTTTGCGCAGTGCTCGCATCTCGACCGCGTTTACTCTACTTTCATGCTCTTTCTTCCATACCCAACTCTCGCTTCCATACGCGAGCGTAGGTACCAGCACCGCGTTGTGTACGGAGAGCTGGGCCTTCTGGCTGAGGTTCTTAGCGCCTAGAAGTTTACCTAACGCTCCATTTAAACTATTCCCCAAATTCACTCTTCTTTCTATATCGGCGGTGTACCTTCCATCCCTGCTAAAAGCACATCCAAGATATACAAACTCATTCACTTGCTCCAGCATAACATCATCGACCATTATCCTTGCATTCGTTCTGGTTTCTTCTCTTTCAAACACCATAACCTTTGTTTTCTTCGCATTCAAATGTAAGCCTCTCGCCTGACAGTCATCTGAAACTTAAAGGTCATATATATACATACATACATAACTTCACGCCAGTTCCTTGCGGGGTAGGCACGAGCAACAGAGCGCCATTCAGGCTTATTCTTACACACCTCACTTGCTTCTTTGACATTCATAACTCTTGTCATGCACACTCGTCGGTCGGTCATATATATGTTACAGCCAAAGTAATAAATCCGGATGTTATACTTTTTTATTTTTTTATTGCAGGAGTTCAGCAGACAGGCAGACGGCCCACTTGATGGAAAGCGGTTACCGTCGCCTATAGACATTTGCAACACCAAAGTTGCTACAAATTGCGCTGCTGCTCTCTTAAAGAAGACTGGAACCTGGTCACTAATGCCGGAACAGAACTCAAGGTTGTTATGGCGACATACTTTAGACCAGAGGTGGTCGCCATCCAGTCGGGCTGTCTTACGACAGGCCGCCCGGCCGCAGGAAATTGTATTCTTTCTCCGTTCCTGCACGGATAAAAAATCAATTCAAAATTGCGCTTTATTTCTAATGACTTTGGTATTAAATTTTAATACAGCGGCGAGATGCCCCTGCCACGTCAACGCCAGGCGCCAATTCCGTGTGCTTTGCGCCTTATACGGGGGTGTTTTAGCGTTGGCAATGCTTTTACTTCTGAAAGAAGGACCATCGGGGTGTTTCAGCAGGTATACCAGCCAAGATAATGAACTGCAGTCTACTCTATATACGTGCACATTAAGATTAAAATTCTTCTTTTAATCCTTAATTTTTTTTATTGAAATCCGTTAAACTTTGTCGGAAATAAATTTTCAGAGAGACTCAAAGACAAAAACTTAAAAATGATCACTTATTAATAAGAGTTTATTTTGATATCACAGACAAACACTTCAATTATATTAGTATATATTAGGTTTAAGCTGAAATTGAATAAATAAACCTGTTAATAATAACTACGTTTTACAGATTCTAAAAGCGGTATTTTATTTTAATTCTGACGTTTCGGCCACTTTTCAGTAGCCGTGATCACGGAAGACAAATATGTCAAGTATTAATGAGTAATATTAAAGTTATCTACACTTGACATCTTTTTACTGAGAAGCGGCCGAAACGTCAGAATATAAATTACATACATACATAACTTCACGCCAGTTCCCTTGCGGGGTAGGTTCTTAAGGCTCTTGACATCACCTTCTGCTAGTACACGATCCATTTGATCATAGAAGGTGTGTCGTGGCCTTCCACGACTTCTGCATCCATCCACTTTTCCATTGTATATCTGGTTAGTCATTCTTTCATCATGCATTCTCTCCTTACCTTCACCCCGACACTCTCTTTCAGACCAACTCTCTGTCTTACTTCGGTATTACGAACGCGGTCCGCTAGCGTCACTCCACAAATTTTGCGCAGTGCTCGCATCTCGACCGCGTTTACTCTACTTTCATGCTCTCTCTTCCATACCCAACTCTCGCTTCCATACGTGAAAAATATAAATTAAATATATTAATTGCAAGCAATATTACATAGGCATATAAAAAATGAGTGAGCTAATTAATGTAAAGTGTAATCAAGTAAAAATAACAGCGTATGAACGTATTATGGCTTCCAGTGTACCCTCGATTACGTCACAATGGAGCCGAATTGAAAAGCACTCAAGATGCCGGCACTGGCGATCAACGGCGGATTAGATCTACTCTCCGAAGAGAAGAGGAGCGGGCATTTTTTTAAAGACTTAATGCCAAAGAATTAGATAGATTTTTTTTTATTGCAGGAGATCAGCAGACAGGCAGACGGCCCTCTTGGTGGAACGGTGCTACAAATGCGCTGCTGCTCTCTTAAGGGAGACTGGAACCTGGTCACTAATGCCGGAACACAACTCAAGGTTGTTATGGCGACATACTTTAGACCAGACCCTACCAACTGGCTGTGGGTTGTTAAGTCGCCTCTTACGACAGGCCGCACGGCCGCAGGAGATTGTATTCTTTCTCCGTTCCTGCATGGAGTAGTTTCATTATGAGTACGAAGATACTATATAGTTTCCAACAAAGGTATCGCTCCGCTTCCGCTGGAGCGTTCTTCGAAGCGTTTCTCAACGACAGCACACATGTTTAAGAAAAAATGACGTCTCTTTAGGTCTCGCGCGGATAAATGGAAGCCGCAAATCCCCACAATATCCGATAGCGGAAAAGAAATGCGCGAAATTAAATTCCGAAGCGCGGTCGTTTGTAAGACGCCGCCGCGGGATTCACGGGATTCACGGGATTGCGGGCTCACTCGCTCGCGGGCTACAGCCGTGACGTATGCGGGATTACTTATCGACTGCACTAATTAATTTGATTTAATTATCTCCGCAGCGTGATGCATTGCATTTACGATACGCTGCCTGTTTATTACGCTTTATTGTTGTTCGCCAAGTAAAGTGATTTTTAATTGCGCCTTGTTTAATTGGGTGCTCTAGATGTTAGAACTTTTTTAATTAATATGCTTTTATTAGCTTTATACATATGTTAGTATGTAACGGAATCTTCCAAGTTAAATTTGATCAACTTTCCGGTTTCCGATTGAGCTGAAATTTTGCACGTATATGTATATCGCGTGACAATGCAATAATATGGTACCATGGAGCTAATCTGATGATGGAGTCGGAAGGTGGCCATAGGACCTCCGGTACTATACAAGATAGACCCGTCGAGTTTGGGCTCGTTTTACTTGTCTTGGCTAGCACTCTGCTGCTACATGATATGAAGGATCTCCAGAGCTTGTATTTAAAAACCTTTTTAAAAAAAGCTTATTTTTACATAACGTTCCATTTTATCATAAGAGTGTATTTAATTCTTTTTTTAAAGTATCCACGGAGAACGGATTAAATCACTAAAAATGAAAAATAAATAATAGTTTTAAAAAAACTAAAAAATACGCTTTTATAGAAAATCCAACTAGAATTTTTTTAAATAAATTTGAATTAAAAATAGTGTAAGAAAAAATGATTTTATTGTAAAAAAAGCGTGGGGCGCATGGTATCAATAGTTATAAATATTTTATGAACAGATTTGAGTAGAAGGGTTATAATATTTTCTTAAGTTTTCGCGACTTGTATACATAATAAAACTACGTTTTAACGGTTTTAAGCGCGGTAATTTTATTTGATTTTTGGTTTTTCCGACGTTAAATTAGATTAGGCTCCCATAGATTAAATAATAACCATAAACAAAATTAAAAATTAAATAATTAAAATTAATAAGTTGGCGGTAGGCTAAATAAAACTTTAACAATACTCGTTGACACTTGACATCTTTGTCTTCCGTGATCACGGCCACTGAAAAGTGGCCGAAACGTCGGAAAAACCAAAATCAAATAAAATTACCGCGCTTAAAACCGTTAAAACGTAGTTTTATTATAGAAGGGTTATTTTGATAATATCCCGAAAAGCACCCCACGCTTTTTTTACAATAAAATCATTTTTTCTTACACTATTTTTAATTTAAATTTATTTTCTATTTTTTAGTTGGATTTTCTATAAAAGCGTATTTTTTAGTTTTTTTTAAACTATTACTTTTTTAATATGTCACTTGTGAAATTTTTCTGTAAGAACCAATCAAATATAATGGTTTTTAGAAGCGAATTTTATTTATTATGTTTTCGCTATTAAATATTTAGAATATTGTTACGAGTTTGCAGGACTCGAATTAAAATGTCGTTAGAATTATTATAGAGTTTATTAGAACTATACAATCGCGTATAACACAGGCATAAATACAACCGAACACAACAAATCCAAACGTAATGCAGAAGGTCGTAATTCAATTAAATTCCCGAATGTACACACGTCACGCCTTGATCGTAGGTCTTGCTCAACTGCCCCCTCTCTCCATCAGGCCATCGTTTTATACTGCACAAATGCAAATATGCCCGCCCGGCAAGAGTCGACATAATTTCCTAGAATCAGCTTGTACTCTAATCCGTAGCACCTGGCTAATGATGCCTGCCACCTGCAAGCGGCCGTAAACTAGTACAATAGAACAATAGGCTGTCCTTCACAATACTAGAAACCAATGCCAATAAATAAGTAAACAAAAGAAGACGATCGTAAAAGGATTACAGCTAGTTCAAATGTCGATAGGTAATAAAATGTGCTTTTACAGACTGTACGTGGAATTCGTCTTTGTCCAAGCCTAAGTTGTAACAATATAAAACAATCCGTAACAATAGGCATAGAGTCCATGACTACTGCATTTCGGTAAGTAAGATGTGTATAGACATACCTAACTTACTGGACAGCTCAAAAAAATAATAATTAAAAGGTCGCTCCAAATTTTTTAAGATTTCAAAAATCGCCAGTTTGTTTTTTAATTCAAATTTTTTTTCGTTGCGGTATAATTTTGTAGATCAAAAACTAATAAGTTTCTGAAAGTTACAGTTCAAAATTTGCATTTTAAAAGGTCGCTCATAATGTTTTTTGATGTACTAGTGCATTACTTGAGATTTTTTCCAGCGATTCGACTCGATTACGAGTAAAGAAAAAAATTGAAAATCGGCTTCGAATTGACGGAGATATCGTGTTACGAAGAAGTCCGTAATCAATTTTCGTGGATTTCTCTAATCCTTTCCTAACATGGTGATAATGGGACCAATTCGGGAGGATAACCTTTCAATTTAAAGAAAAATTTTGAAAATCGGTTCACAATTGACACGGAAATTAAGTAACGAACATACAGACAAATTGAGAACTTCCTCATTTTTTGTAGTCGGTCAAAAACATAATTCAATCATTTAATATCGGCTCCATTGTATAGAATCAAGATTTGCAACGGTGACAACGCCTACTTGATGAGTTTCAAGACGTTGTGATTTAACTTTCTCAGAACGAAGGTTAACTAAACATACCTACCTTAATTATATCCTAGCCTGGAGCAAGACCTAATTAGCGGTTTTGATATCAGTTTTGGCGTAACGAAACCTCTTTCAACATTTCAACCGAAATTATAAATTACCTATCAGTTTTTTATTACAACTTCGGGTCATGTCTGAAAGCCAACTTTAATTTTGAGACAGTTTTATTTGACACTAGCTTCTGCCCGCGACTTCGTCCGCGTGGAATAATAAAAGAAAAGTAAATTAAAAAAAACCCCCCCGATTTTGAAACATTCTTAATTTGTGCTCCGCTCCTAGTGGCCTTAGCGTGGTAATATATAACCTTCCTCGATAAATGGGCTATCTAACACTGAAAGAATTTTTCAAATCAGACCAGTAGTTCCTGAGATTAGCGCGTTTAAACAAACAAACTCTTCAGCTTTATATATTAGTATAAGATCCTGTAAATTTATCCGTGTAGGAACGGAGAAAGAATACAATTTCCTGCGTTGGGGCGGCCTGTCGTAAGAGGCGACAAAACAACCCACAGCCAGGTGGTAGGGCATTTGCCCGACTGGATGGCTACCACCCCTCGTCTAATGTATGTCGCCATAACAACCTTGAGTTGTGTTCCGGCATTAGTGACCAGGTTCCAGTCGCCCTTAAGAGAGCAGCAGCGCATTTGTAGCACCTTTGGTGTTGCAAATGTTCATACTTTTTATGTTTCAGTCTTTTTGTTTACTTTGAGCTTTAAATTATATTTCTAGTTCGTTAATTGATTTATTTAGTGACTAGTAGGTAACGCTGCCTTTGAAGACCACGCCATAAAAATAGCCCGGACTTTTGGAGGGCTTGCGTTTGGCCATGGGAACGCCAACACGTAGAGGCCCCTTGGCAAATGTAATGTAAATGTGGCGTGACACTGACCGGCGATTATCGCTGTTTACATCATATAATAATGCACCCAAGGACAAGTCCCGGCCAGTGTAGGACTATTGTGGGAAGTGAGAACCGAAACTGGAAACTGGATGTGCTTTTAGCAGGGATGGAAGGTACACCGCTGATATAGAAAGAAGAGTGAATTTGGGGAATAGTTTGAATGGAGCGTTAGGTAAACTTCTAGGCGCTAAGAACCTCAGCCAGAAGACCCAGCTCGCCATACACAACGCGGTGCTGGTACCTACGCTCACGTATGGAAGCGAGAGTTGGGTATGGAAGAGAGAGCATGAAAGTAGAGTAAACGCGGTCGAGATGCGAGCACTGCGCAAAATCTGCGGAGTGACGCTCGCGGACCGCGTTCGCAATACCGAAGTAAGAAAGAGAGTTGGTCTGAAAGAGAGTGTCGGGGTGAAGGTAAGGAAAGGAATGCATAATGAAAGAATGACTAAACAGATATACAATGCAAAAGTGGATGGATGCAGAAGTCGTGGAAGGCCACGACACACCTTCCATGATCAAATTGATCGTGTACTAACGGAGGGTGATGTCAGGAGCCTTAAGAACAGACGAGTGTGCATGACAAGAGTTATGAATGTCAAAGAAGCAAGTGAGGTGTGTAAGAATGGGCCTAAATGGCGCTCTGTTGTTCGTGACTACCCCGCAAGAGAACTGGCGTGAAGTTATGTATGTATGTATGAGAACCGAAAGTAACTGGCCACTAGACCAGGGATGGTAGCCATCTACATATCAGCACTTTCCGTCGGGTAAGCGATTAACCTGTCTTCTTTACTCTCATACAAAAGTCATATATAAATGTATCCAACCTCGTGAAGCTTAGATATTCTGTTAAGGAAAATCTCACTTGGGGTTATATATTACTTGCACGGCAAGGCAAATAAGCTTAAAGAACCAAAGTGAATAGATAAGTAACAATAAAAGTAAACCTTGAGCAATAAAAAGCAGCCGTAGATCACAGTAATGCCTTGTAAATCGTCTCTGGATGTACTGCCAGTAATAAAAATGAAATAAATGTCCAAAATATATCATTTTCAGGTCTTATAACTCTATGGTCTTTATTAATGGGTTAGTTTGTTTGAGTTCTTTGTCTAGACGCCGTACTCATAGTCAGATAATGGTCGATTAACTATAAATAGCTGAGATTGAATAAATTGTACCTTTTAGGGTTTTATCTATAGTGATGTCCGTCTGTACATGTATAATTCCCAGGACACAAAATACCACAGCAATTAAAAAAATAATGTAAGCTATTGTTACACGCCGACAAAAGTGGATGCATACCTGCCTACCGTAAACACACACACTTTATTACCTTTCCACATTTGGACTTTTTTTGTTTGCTTTGTGTTTAAAATTTGTAATTAGAAAAACAGGCCATTGTATATTGTAATCTTTTATGACAGTCATTAGACAGGTGTGTAGAACTGATTCTAAGAAATCCGATCTACGCGGGTTGGCAGCCGTATTGTATCGGTGCTGTATAAAGCAATGGCCCAATGGAGAGATCGGTAGTCAAAGCGATAACACAAACGAGGCAAGACGTGTGTACATCTAGTGACGGACTTTGCGCGTTATTGAATCGTGCTTTACGTTTGGACTGGTTGTGTTCAGTTATATTTGTACCTGTGTTATACGTGTTTGTATAGTTCGGCAGTCCGGCAACTCGTAACACTGTCGTTTTAGTGAAAACTGTCGAAATAAATTAATATTGATGCACCCGAACAATCACAAACCGCTCCCCGGAAAATTCCTGCCGGATTACTGGGATGAGCATTAGCACAGATTTTAAACCTAAGAATTTGCTGTCGGAAGAAATGGGCGCAGTAGTTTTTACGTTCTCGAGCAAACAGACAAACAGACAAGAAATGGAAAAAATGCATTATTTTTTACATATATAGTGTATTCCAGTTGTTTTTTAAATAGCTTTAATGTACAGACATAGCATTTTTAAAAGTCTTTCGATTCACGTAAAAATTACTGCACCGATGTCGATGCAGTTTTCGCTGATCAACAGCTAATTCTTAGACTTAAACTCTGCGCTACTTTTTAACTCGGAAATCCCGCGGGAATTTTCCCGGGAGCGGTTTGTATCAATTAATGGATTAATCAATTAATAAGTTATTTGCTCAAAAAACATGGTGTATACATATAAGATGACATGTTGTTTAAATCCAATGCAAAAGTGGATGGATGCAGAAGTCGTGGAAGGCCACGACACACCTTCCATGATCAAATCGATCGTGTACTAGCAGAAGGTGATGTCAGGAGCCTTAAGAACAGACGTGCGTGCGTGACAAGAGCTATGAATGTCAAAGAAGCAAGTGAGGTGTGTAAGAATAAGCCTGAATGGCGCTCTGTTGTTCGTGCCTACCCCGCAAGGGAACTGGCGTGAAGTTATGTATGTATTTTCCCACGACACTATTTGACTCGTTCAAGATATGACGCCACAACCTGCAAGGCTCTTACAAAATGTGGAGGCGGTTTCGGCTTTTCGTAGACAATACAAAGTATTTCAGTTTGCTTAACTGTCAACGATCCTTAAGTATTTCTTTCTGTCAAATCTGACTAGTGTGGGAGAGCAATACGCGTCTCGTACGAAACAATAAGCGAGGGAGTCCATTTAAACTTTCGGAAAATTCTATTAAAAACTTAGTGGAATCCCGAACGAATTCCTACGGGATTAAATAAATTTGTGAAGGGAATAAAATAAACAGCGGGCCGTCCGTCACGTGGGATTAGGCCCCGTCTCGCGGATTCGGGATTAACTGATGTCGTAACCGACCAAAGACGCGCCCAACAAACCCTAACTTGACAGTATCTTCAAAACTTCATCTCCGTCTATATACATAAACTTTATATATCACTAGCTGAGCCCGCGACGTCGTCCGCATGGAATTAGTTTTCAGATCCCCCCGGTTTTGAAACATTCTTCATTGGTGCTCCGCTCCTATTGGTCTTAGCGTGATGACATATAGCCTTATAGCCTTCCTCAATAAATGGGCTATCCAACACTGAAACAATTTTTCAAATCAGGCCAGTAGTTCCTGAGATTAGCGCGTTCAAATAAACAAACTCTTCGGCTTTATATATCAGTATAAGATTTCTTGATGTTTGCTTATAGGCAAACTGGCAGACGGGTCCACTTGATGGCAAGTAGCTCCCGTCGCCCATGGACATCTGCAACACTAAGGGAGCTGACGCGTTGCCTACCTCGTTGAGACTTTAAACATCTGTTTACGCCCTTTTTGAAGAGCCCCCTATTTTAGAGCTTTGGGAAAACCGCCAGAGGGAGCTCATACCACAGCTTGCACAGGAGCGAGCGCCACGTACAGTGGATAACTTCCAAGTGTCAAGGAGGTGTGGATGAACTCCGAGTCGGCGGCGAGCAGTGCGATGGTAAAAAGGCGACGTAGGTACCAAACTAGAACGCGCTTAGAGCGCCAGCGTCTCTTCTGAGACTTAAAGGTTTTTTTTATTTTTAATGCACGAGATCAGCAGGCAGACGGCCCACTTGATGGAAAACGGTTACCATCGCCTATGGACATTTGCAACACCGAAGTTGCTACAAATGCGCTGCTGCTCTCTTAAGGGAGACTGGAACCCGGTCAGTAATGCCGGAAACCAACACAAGGTTGTTATGGCGGCATACTCTAGACCAGGGGTGGTAGCCATCCAGTCGGACAAATGCCCTACTACCTGGCTGTGGGTTGTTTTGTCGCATCTTATGACAGGCCGCCTGGCCGCAGGAAATTGTATTCTTTCTCTATTCCTGCACAGATAAAACCGTCTGTCATAATCATAAACGGAGAGTCCATCTTGGAAGGCCTCTGTGTTTGAGCGGGCTAAGATTTTGCCGGCCAACTTCGCTACAACGCAGGGGCGCCGAGTTCAATTCCTGGTAAGGCAAATTTAGTAAACAAATTTTCTCTGTTATTTACTATGGTCTGGGATTAATCCCAGAACACTCCATTATATATTACCCATAGCACAAACGTAGCTTGCTTAACTTGTGGATATACAATGTGTATGTTTGTCTGCTGATTTATTTATTTACTAAGATATGCGCGTGACTTCGTCCACGCTTGACTTGAAATTCCTGCGGGATTCCTGGGATAAAAAATAACAGATTTTATTACATAAAATTGCCTATCGCTCAGTGAAAACATCACATTGGAATTGGTTGTTTTTTAATCTGGCCGTTTTAAATAATTCCGAGATAAGTTCCCGCGGGATTCACAGGATAAAAACTAGCGCAGATTTTAAATCTAAGGATTTGCTGTGATCAGCGAAAACCGCCTCAAAATTGGCCCAATAGTTTTACGTGAATCCCGAACAAACAGACAAGACATAAAAGAAATTGCGTCGTGTTCTCCGTCGTTTATATAGTCTATTCCATTTGTTTTTTTAATAACTTCAATGTACAGACACGGTCATGTTTAGAATTTTATAATATTACTAGCTGTCCCAGCAGACGTTGTCCTGTCCTGAAAAAAAATAATTTAGAACCCAATTGCAGAGCCACATACCGGATCCAATTGTGAATCTAAACCATTCTCGAATCCATCTGAACATACACAAAAAATTTCATCAAAATCGGTCTAGCCGTTTAGGAGGAGTTCAGTCATCTACAGAAGCATAAAAGAATTTCATATAGAAATACAATTTTATTTATGTATAATAAAAAAAAAATAAGATGTTTTAGATAATATATATTGAAAATAAGTTATTATAATTAAAAATAGCTTTAGAAATAAGTTATTTTATACTTTTTAGTTTTTTTTATTTGTTACTTTTTCGTGTCCAGCTATGGGTAGGCCTACGGAAGGTGCCGCGCGCCTTCAAAAATATAGGTCCCAAGAAACGAGAACGGAAAAATAAATCATAAAAAAAATGTTCATAAAATGAAAACTACTGTGCCAAACTATGTTGAATTTTTAGGGGACCAAATGGCAACTATTCCGCATCGAACTAAAAAAGAATTACGTAAATCGGATCATAAATCTCTGAGTAATCGGCGTACATAGATTAAAAAAAAATACTAATCAAGTTGAGAACCTCCTCATTTTGGAAGTCGGTTAAAAATAAATCCGCATAGGAGTCGAGTTGTACGATGAATTTAAATAACAGAACAGATATCGATAGCACAACTTCTAGAACTTTGTCTGTCTGTCTGTTAGAGCAACACTTGAAAACTACTGAGTGGATTTAAATGAAACATAGCTAGATTATATCCCCCGTCAACACCTAGGATACTTTTTATCCCGGTAAATGATTTCGCTTCCACGGGATAGACGAATGTAGTCAAAATATGGCATATTGGTCGATGTTTTTGGTTTTTTGTGGTCTACGTTACAATTCATTAACGAATACGTCGTCGTAATGACAACGCGAATGAAGTTTCTCTAGCACATGCTAAATCTTTATAAATATTTTTAGCAGATTTCTTATAACTACTGTCTTCCACTCGGATCGTGCAAATGTTTATTTCCGTCTGTTTCAGTAAAGGTCGTTAAAGCTACGCCAGTTAGAGGAGCAGAGGACAGATTATTTAATAGTTAAATAAATTCAGAACCTAAATTTCATTTAGTCAGTTAAAATAAAACGTAATACAAGACATGTCTGTTTAATATTTCAAAGCAAGTAGATCAATAAAACAAAGTCGGCAACTCCGATTTCCTCCGAGCTCGAACTTGTTCAAACTTACAATTAGAGCCGGAGTCCTTTTTAGCGTTTCCTCCGGCTCCTCTCGACGGAGAAATAAAACGGCGACGCCCGACGGCGGCCGAAATAAGCCGACGTAATCCGAAAAAAGCCGAAGTAATCCGTTTGTCTCCGAACGAGTATTGTGATTTTATAGTTTAAAGCAAGACATTCTCATAGACGAGAATTCTATATTTATTTTAATTAGGACACTAGCTTCTGCCCGCGACTTTGTCCGCGTGGAATAGTTTAAAAAAGTTTGGTCTTAGCGTAATGACATATAGCCTATAGCCTGCCTCGATAAATGGGCAATATAACACTGAAAGAGTTTTTCAAATCAAACCAGCAGTTCCTGAGATTAACGCGTTCAAGCAAACAAACTCTTCAGCTTTATATCTTACTAGATGTGCCCGCGTTGTCGTCCGATTTTGAAACATTCGTCATTGGTGCTCCGCTCCTATTGGTTTTAGCGTCATGACATATAGCCTATAGCCTTCCTCGATAAATGGGCTATCCAACACTGAAAGAATTTTTCAAATCAGACCAGTAGTTTCTGAGATTAGCGCGTTCAATCAAACAATATTAGTATATTTGGCTACAACACTAATACTTACATTTTAAACATCGCGATATCTTTTGAATGAAACGTCCGAATTGAATAATTCAAAAAGTTCTAGAGACGTATTGAATTCGTCTTGAATATGGAGTAATTTATTTTGATAAGGATTAATATCAAGGTACAAAATAAAGAGTTTTTCAAGCGACGGTATTTTAATTATTTAAAAAAATAAAAGAAAACACTTATTTTGAGATAATTACAATAGTTAGACATATGGTTACAATTATATGTTCTGCAAAGTGGTAGTACATTGTTTTGTTCTATAATCAAGTTTTCGAAGCGCACGCCGTGCAAGGATTTTTTCGGGTCTTTTTTACACTTTGGGTTTTTACACATTATTGGACTTTTAGTAAAGATCCCTAATTTTTTGAAAATATAATATAGCCTATAGCCTTCCTCGATAAATGTACTATTCAACACTGAAAGAATTTGTCAAATCGGACTAGCGGTTCCTAAGATTAGCGCGTTTAAACAAACAAACAAACTCTTCAGCTTTATAATATTAGTATAGATACTAATATATAAAGCTGAAGAGTTTATATATTCTTTTATCTACTTATTCGTACTTAAAATGTAGCAGAGGCAGGTTATGGTGTAAAAAGGCCAAAGCTACGGCGTTATCAAGACACGGCATCAACAAGTAACGACGTGTCGCTTTTGTGAAAGCGTGGCGAAATTAAACCGAAGTTCGGCCGAATTTCTAATAATTTTACTATTTTTGACCGACTCCAAAATAAGTTGGTTCTGAATTTTGATAAAATCTGTTTGTTTATGTACTTTGTTATATTTCACGAGAACTTCGTTCCAACCAGGTGTCCAAAAGACACCTCATTAGCTATTTTTATATGTAAATAATGTTATCTTCAATACTGATGACCTAAATACTTAAATAATGCTGCACTGAATGCTGAACTGCCTTATGACAGACAGGGTTCGACTCTCGTCGACCCCAATCGCAACTTGAGCACTCGATACCAACTGATTAAGATGACAATCGGCGCAGTTGAGCGGCGGCGTGGTTTATTGCAAGCAGCAGCCGTCACTTGAACCGTGCTAGTTTTCAATTTCTCCCCTTGACACTGTTTACCCTCACAGGAGATTTTATCTGTGCAGGAACGGAGAAAGAATACAATTTCCTGCGGCCGGGCGGCCTGTCGTAAGAGGCGACTTAACAACCCACAGCCAGGTGGTAGGGCATTTGCCCGACTGGATGGCTACCACCCCTGGTCTAAAGTATGTCGCCATAACAACCTTGAGTTGTGTTCCGGCATTAGTGACCAGGTTCCAGTCTCCCTTAAGAGAGCAGCAGCGCATTTGTAGCAACTTTGGTGTTGCAAATGTCCATAGGCGATGGTAACCGCTTTCCATCAAGTGGGCCGCCTGCCTGTCTGCTGATCTCCTGCAATAAAAAAAAAGATTAACAGATGATTGATTATGTAGTAAATAAATCCTATTCGTCCAGGGATGAAGAAAGAATATTGTTACAGGTTAGCGGGACTCGAATTAAAATGCCGTTAGAATTATTATAGCGTTTATTAGAACTATACAAACACGTATTACACAGGTACAAATACAACCGAACACAACAAATTCAAACGTAATGCAGAAGGTCGTAATTCAATAAAACGCGCAAAGTCCGTCACTATTATAGTCCCGTCACGCCCGTATCGTAGTTGTAGCCCAACTGACTCTTCTCTCTCCATCAGGCAGTCGTTTTATACTTTACAAATGCGAATGTGCCCACCCGGCAACGTCCACACAATTTCCTAGTAATCGTAATCCGCACACCTGGCTAATGATGCAGCCGCAGGTGGTCGTAATAGAACAATCGGCTGTTCTCTACAATAACTAGAAACGTATGCCAATTAATGAGTGAACAAAAAAAAACGATCATAAAAGGATTACAATTAGTTCAAATGCCGACAGGTAATAAAATGTGCTTTTACAGATTTGTACGTGGAATTTGTCTTTGTCGGGGCCTAGGTTATAACAATATTAATTCCGTAAGAAAGATACAACAACCCACAGTCTAGAGCAGGGGTTCCTAAACTATATTGGGCAAGAGGCCCTTTTCCCAGAATGAACTGATACCTCAGATCCCCACAGCCAAATCACTTTACAAATCCTAATTCTAGTTTTTTTTGTATTGATACAAAATACTTACCAATTTAAAAATTTTGCGGTTGGTTAAGTGAAGAAACTTCACATCATTTTCTCATCGAAAATTAACAAAATAAATAGACATGAAAGTCAGTAAATATCAAGTGTAATTTAATAATTTTTCATACAAATTATGAAATGCTTACATATGAAGGAATGCTCCGGTGGTTCGGGCATGTGTAAAGAATGACTAAACAGATATACAATGCAAAAGTGGATGGATGCAGAAGTCGTGGAACGCCACGACACACCTTCCATGATCTAATTGATCGTGTACTAGCAGAAGGTGATGTCAGGAGCCTTAAGAACAGACGAGCGAGCTTGCATGACAAGAGTTACAACATAGCGCCATTTAGGCCAATTCTTGCACACCTCACTTGCTTCTTTGACATTCATAACTCTTGTCATGCACGCTCGTCTGTTCTTAAGGCTCCTGACATCACCTTCTGCTAGTACACGATCAATTTGATCATGGAAGGTGTGTCGTGGCCTTCCACGACTTGTGCATCCATCCACTTTTGCATTGTATATCTGTTTAGTCATTCTTTCATCAGTGCAAGTAATTGTTGGTAAACCAAATAAATACATTCTTTTGCGTTGGATTTTCATGTATTACTTCGCATCGACTTCAAGATGCTATAGAAATGAAAATATGTATTTTTTTGAATTTTGGTTACTCCTGAAGTCGGTTTCTTTTTTGATAATTTATTTTTCATACAAGTTTTTCACCAAAATAAACGTAGACGAAATTTGCAGGTGGCGCTAGTATTACTCTCTTGTATCTTTCAACGAATTTGGGAATCTATTCTTATGGAATGCTTGCAGGTAATAATTAATCTAAGTTTGCGCCTATTCTTTAAGCAATTTGCAGCCTATTTACCCATTCATATTGTCTCTGTGTTAGTTTGAATAGGCACAATGGCCGCCGCGCCGACTTAGCTCGAGAATGCCGACATCGTACGCCGACAATCGCTTCACATTCGATATGCAACAATGTGCATGCATCAATATGCTCTTGGCTTCATGTCGGCGTCAATGTGCGCAACTTGAATACGCTTTGTATTGTATCGTCTTGGAGTGTTGAATAAATTTCTTGTTTCTTATGATATTTTAAACTTTGAAAGAAAGAAAATTATGTATTACTAGCGGCCCCGGCAGACGTTGTCCTGCCTTTAAAAAATAAAATTCCAGAATCCGATCTCAGCGCCACCTACCGGTTCTAATTGTGAATCTAAAAGAGAAAAAAAATAAGTTTAAAAATCTTGCCAAAAAAATAAAGTTTATAATTAACAAATAAAAAATAGGGGTTGATCGTAGAGGGGTGAAAATTTAGGGTTGTATGTATTTTTTAATGCTGTATCATAAAAAAATAGAAATTAAAAATTTTGTCTAAAAAATAAAATAAAAAATTTAGGGGTGGACTACCCCTAACATTTAGGGGGATGAAAAATAGATGTCGGCCGATTCTCATAGATACCGGATAAGCACAACAAATTTCATCAAAATCGGTCAAGCCGTTTCGGAGGAGTATGGCAACGAAAACTGTGACACGAGAATTTTATATATTAGATTACGAGTTGCAGGACTCGAATTAAGATGCCGTTGGAATTATTATAGAGTTTATTAGAACTATACAAACACGCATAACACAGGTACAAATATAACCGAACACAACTAGTCCAAACGTAACGCAGAAGGTCGTAATTCAATAAAACGCGCAAAGTCCGTCACTATTAGTACGTGTCGCCTTGATCGTGGTTCTCGCTGGACTGCGTCTCCCTCCATCAATAAGAAGACGCTTGTTACAACCACGATACAGCTAAGTATATCATCACGCTGACAGATACGCGTGGGTGTGATTAGAGGTTCCATACTTACATGATAACTCTTGTCTCCCCTACACGTTATTTCAGAAGCAAAATTGTTAATGATGTTAAACATTCTTATGTGTATTATATGTAATTGATCATTAACGGCGTTATTTTGTTAACGCTATATGTTTAGGCCAATTATTTCAATTGGTCATTTCTTTGATTATATGATCGGAATGAAGTCAGTCACGCCAACATCTTCCGATCTGTGCCCTTCTAAGGAGGCTCATTGGCCAACGATGTTATGTCGTCACGTAATGACATTGGAGGGACAAAAACAGCACCACCGCCGCATTAATATAATAAGCCGAACATCCTACGAGATCGCGCGCGCATGGCGACCCGCTCCGCAGCCTTTTTTAATAATATAAACCGCCATTTGTGTGTGACAAAAAAGACTATTTTATACCACCGTGTGCAATCAATCGAACCTCGACGATCGCTGCCAGACGTCTCCAGGCTTGCCGAATTGGGAGAAGTGCAGTTTCGGGAGGTTAAGGTTAGTGACCAGATTTTCCTTCCCATATCATCAATCGGATGCAACGATTGATTTGATTGTTCTGCCGTCCACTGCTCTTGAACTATATTATCGAAGGCCGCACCAGTCCAGGAGGTAGGGCAATTTATTATACAACCGCCGCCACGTGGTGTGCTAGAGGGGAGGTGTGGAAGGACTTCAAAATTTACCCTTGGCACCACCACTATAAGCAAGTCGCATTTGGACCCAGTCACTAACATAGACATTACCCCCAAGTATAGCGGGGGTATAATAACAATAAAGAAAAACAACACTAATGAGACAGCAGTTTCGTTAAAAGTTCCAGAAGCGTACTAATTGCAAATCTGCTGAACAACCTTCCAAGGAAATGCTCGAAGCTCTCGTTGAGTCCGCCCTCATAATAATATTCTTCGTGAATTTATCTCCCACTAGTTTATCCACTTGACCCTGCTTGGCCATCTTTATTATCATTTTCTAAACTGATAAATTTCAACTGTTTTTCCTGTAGCGAAGAAAGTTTTTGAAGTGAAACTTCTATATATAGGTAGACGGGGGTATTAGGATTTTTTTCTGTCACGAAAAAGCGTTACGGCCGCGTGGAGGGGCGGCATAATTTTAGAGTAGACTATGGATGTTTTTTTTGGTCCCGGAACGAATTCAATTCTTTTGTTTGCTAAAATAAAATATGTTGAAATAAAAAATGCATTAATTAAAATGTACCTTTTTTTTTGATGACGCAGGAGGAATGTCTTTTCTTGGGACACCATCCTCGGGCCTGGGGGGAAGGCTCGCCGAGGGATGTGTGGATCTCTCGATCGGCCATATGCCCCCCATGACCTCCGAACGGAGGGCAGGGGGGATGGTCGGCCGTCAAACTACCCACTAAACCTTACCTGCGCCCCTAGCTCACACGCTTTTACAGGGCGCCACAGGAACTGGGCCAATAGGTACTACATCTGTGACGCCCCATCTCTTGTCGACGAACTCAGGGTGTCCTGCGGGGAAGGACACCCTCTTCAACAACAGGGGGGGGGGGGAAGTCCGCGGGATCCCCCACTTGTCCACGCGGCCCCCTGTGCTGGAATCATGGTGGAAGGAGACTTTGTGCGTAGCGACGCCACCGACCCTGTAGCCGCTTTCTGTGGATGGGGTCCGCATACGCACTCTCTTCCCTTTGCCTATCCGACGCCTCCTTCTGGGTCATCACCGACTCACAGAAGGAGGCAACCTCGGACCAATATCTTTTGCTGGAGAGCATGGCTTTCACCATGTCCTCCAACCACCTCACCGGACCGACGACTTTTTCCATTTGGTACCTTTGTGGTCCCTAGGTGGCGCACTCCACAAGGGTATGGAAGGCCGTATCCAAGGGTGCGCCACACTCGTGGCACTCAGGCGTGGGCTCCCGCTCCGCTATACGATACAGATACTTACCAAAGCACCCGTGAATTAAAATGTACCTAACCTAACCTAATCATAATTTGCAGTAAACCTGCGAAAAATCGAAATGTGTGCTGGGACACATAGTAGAAGTGAAACTTCAACGGACAAGTGGAAAAACGAATGGCAACAAAATTTTAACTTGAAGTTTTACGGGCAGATTGTTAATGTACTTGTCCAATTTGAAAACCTGCCCGTAAAACTTCAAGTTAAAATTTTATTGCGATCCGTTTTGCCACTTGTCTGTTGAAGTTTTTATTTACATCAAAATACTAGTACAATGAGAAAAAAATTAACATACGTTGTATTTCCATCTGTAATCCCTTAATACTATATTTAGAATATTGAGTCTAGGTCATCGCAGTTAGTGGGTAAGGTTCCAGAAGGCTGGCTGCGTTACCTAGCTGGATCCAGGAACCTGTCCTCTGATTACCTGAAGAGTCGAATAGGCGTTATTATATTAGCGTATTTTATCTGTGCAGAAACGGAGGAAGATTACAATTTCCTGTGGCTGGGCGGCCTGTCGTAAGAGGCGACAAAACAACCCACAGCCAGGTGGTAGGGCATTTGCTCGACGGGATGGCTACCACCCCTGGTCTAGAGTATGCCACCATAACAACCTTGTGTTGTGTTCCGGCATTAGTGACCAGGTTTCAGTCGCCCTTAAAAGAGCAGCAGCGCATTTGTAGCACCTTTGGTGTTGCAGATGTGCATAGGCGATAGTAACCGCTTTCCATCAAGTAGGCAGTTTGCCTGTCTGCTGAACTCCTGCAAAAAAAATGAGGCTCATGGTCTCACCACCCCACGGCCATGCGTTTTTCCATAGATATATAGTTTGAAATTACACCAAAAATGTTTTAAAATTAACCATCTAAACACAATTGGACCTACTTATGCAATATGGAACCAACCCACATACTGACAGTTTTGAGAAAAAGCCGTTTTTATTAAAATTTTGCGTACAAAAAAATATGTCTATATTTTGGAAAAAACATTTAGAATATTGTATATTATATTTTGTCCTCAGCTCGTTGTGATTTTTATTGAGTTGATAGAAGGTGCATTTTGAAAGTCTTCTGCATCCTTAACCCAATTTTGGCATGTTTGTGGATTGGTTGTGTTTTGCATAAGTAGGTTCAATTTATCTAAACTTTTATTCCAAAAATTGTTTCGTAAGATTGTTGAAAATCAATGTGTCATATTTGGATATAATTTTACCAATATAAATCACAGATATTACAAAGGTTTTTTGAAGGACGAAGGAATGTCATACTTAATGTTGCTTAACACTAATAAATTTTAAAAAACGATGAAAGTGAATTATAGATACGTCCTTCGAAGTCCGCTTGCGTATATTATAAACACTAGCTGTGCCCGCGGCGTCGTCCGCGTGGAATTTGCTTTCAAAACCCTCCGATTTTGAAACATTCTTCATTGCTGCTCCGCTCCTATTGGTCTTAGCGTGATGATATATTAGTATATTTGGCTACAACACTAATACTTACATTTTAAATATCGCGATATCTTTTGAATGAAACGTCCGAATTGAATAATTCAAAAAGTTCTAGAAAGATATTGAAGTCGTCTTGAATATGGAGTAATTTATTTTGATAAGGATTAATACCAAGGTACAAAATAAAGAGTTTTTGAAGCGACGGCATTTTTATTATTTGAAAAAATAAAATAAAACACTAATTGTGAGATAACTACAAAAGTTAGACATATGGTTACGCGATATTTTTTGTATACAATTATATGTTCTGCAAAGTGGTAGTACATTGTTTTGTTCTATAATCAATAGTTTCCGCAGCGCACGCTGTGTAAAGATGTTTTCGGGTCATTTTTTTACCACTTGGGTTATATTATTAGACTTTTAGTAAGGATCCCTAATTTTTTTGAAAATATTAATATAGCCTATAGCCTTCCTCGATAAATGTACTATTTACCACTGAAAGAATTTTTCAAATCGGACCAGCGGTTCCCGAGATTAGCGCGTTTAAACAAACAAACAAACTCTTCAGCTTTATAATATTAGTATATCAAAAAATCAATTTTTAAAATGTTTGTCTGTTTTGTTATTATGACATTACAAACAGACACTTCAATTTTATTTATTTGTATGGACAAAGTTTCTTGATGTTTAGTTAAGTTTTTGTATTTTGTTTTGAAGACACTCTTTTTTCCAAATATTTATTAAGGGTACAAACGGACGGACGTAACGACCTCTTCATAATCCAATCGATTTCGTCGTTGAGTTTATGTGAGATTGTTTTCCTACCTCATCCCCTGTAAGCCGAGAAAGTTGGACTATCCAATAGTCCTAAGTCCGGGGCAACTTTTGCTCCCAGATCTCGTCCGGGATACACTAAGAGGTTGAATTGAAATAAATTATGAAACGCCGTGTTGTATTATGAATGGATCTTAAATTTATCCTGTTACATTAATATTATAAAGAAGTAAAGTTTGTGGGTTTGGATGTTCGGGGTAATCTCCGGTACTACTGATCCGATTTTGTAAATTCTTTCACCAATAGAAAGCTACATTATTCTTAAGTAACAGGCCATATTTGATTGGTGATTTATGATTAATAAATCAAAAAATATTTTACGCACAGTGAAGAAGGAACGCCTCTAAAATATGTTATAGCCATAACATACCACGCAAGAATTGCGCACATCTTCGTACGAGGCACTGCTAGTGCTTTCTGCGTTTATGAATTAATTAAAGGTTACAAAGTTTAATTAAACCTTGATAATTATGCGTGCGTGCGTGCGTGGATGTATGTGTATTTTTTAATGACGCCCAGCAAAGTGGGCACAGATCAGCTAGTTTCAGAATAACAATGTTTTCGTACTACGTTGGAATGGACTTGAATTTTAGGATTGTTTTCTATTTGTATGATTTTTTTTATTGCATGAGTTCAGCAGATAGGCAGACGGCCCACTTGATGGAAAGCAGTTACCATCGCCTATGGACATTTGCAACACTAAAAGTGCTACAAATGCGCTGCTGCTCTCTTAAGGGAGACTGGAACCTGGTCACTAATACCGGAACACAACTCAAGATTGTTGTGGCGGTTTACTCTAGACCAGGGGTGGTAGCCAACCAGTCGGGCAAATACCCTACCACCTGGATGTGCTAGCTGTTGCCTGCGGCCTCGTTCGCATATATTAAAAATAGTCTGCACTGTTTGCTACAACAACTCCATGAATTCTTCAAAAAGTAATTCTATAACATACTTCTGTATAAAACTTATTTAAAAAAAGAGAACTTGAGATATAAATAGAATAAGAAATATAAAGAAAAATAATATTTAGCTAGACGTGTTGCTGGGGAGTCTCTTGCCGCTTCTTCTCCTTAACAGCAATTACACGTTGCGAAGCGGTGTACATAGAATAGGAAGTAAAATTAAATTTTAACTTATTACATACACACCTTCAAACAGTGTTCTCGAGTGGAACTTATTTTGAATTTGAATTTGAAAGTCATCGTTTGAGTATCAAAAATAATTATCCCCACTCCCCCCTTTAAATTTCAAAAATCTTTTCTTAGTGCGCCCCTATTGTATAGAAGGAACATACATGAAAATTTTTACCATTCTAGTCTCTGTAGTTTGGGTTGTGTGTTGATATGTCAGTCAGTCAGTCACTCAGTGAGGTCAAGTAATTATATAAGTATAGATAAATACAGGCTCTTTCGTTGCTAACTATAGTTCGCGAACATGGCAATTGGAATATGAGGTGAGTTGTCAGTGAAGCCAACTGAGGAATTTTTTAATACATACATACATAACTTCACGCCAGTTCCCTTGCGGGGTAGGCACGAACAACAGAGCGCCATTCAGGCTTATTCCTACACACCTCACTTGCTTCTTTGACATTCATAACTTTTGTCATGCACTCTCGTCTGTTCTTAAGGCTCCTGACATCACCTTCTGCTAGTACACGATCAATTTGATCATGGAAGGTGTGTCGTGGCCTTCCACGACTTCTGCATCCATCCAGTTTTGCATTGTATATCTGTTTAGTCATTCTTTCATCATGCATTCTTTCCACATGCCCGAACCACCGGAGCATTCCTTTCCTTACCTTCACCCCGACACTCTCTTTCAGACCAAATTTTTAATATTCGACAAAATTTTCTTAAGTTTTCGCGACTTGTATACATAATAAAACTACGTTTTAACGGTTTTAAGCGCGGTAATTTTAATTTAAAATTACCGCGCTTAAAACCGTTAAAACGTAGTTTTATTATTCGACAAAATGCCCAAACCTCCTGGACTTTCTACTGCGAAAACAAGTTAAGACATCATAATTTAAACACTTCAATTAGCGCATTAATTACTGTTTCCATAGCTATTAAAATTTAGTTTTAATAGTTATTTTTTAATCAGCAGACAAACACACATATTATGGGTAATATACAATAGACTACTCTGGGGCCGACCCTAGACACACAGACCATAGTAAATTACTTTTCCGAAATTTACTATACCAAGAATCGAACCCGGAGCCTCTACGTTGCAGGGAGGTAGGCCGGCAAAGGCTTAGCCCGCTCAACTACAGAGGCCGTCAAAAATTATTTTTATCATTACAATTTAAAGCTATGAATGTCAAAGAAGCAAGTGAGGTGTGTAAGAATAAGCCTGAATAGCGCTCTGTTGTTCGGGCCTACCCCGCAAGGGAACTGGCGTGAAGTTATGTATGTATGTATGTAAAATTTAACAGTAAGACAATATTATGGTATTTTAGCAGCCACTATTTTATATATATCATCCGTGCAGGAGCGGAGAAAGAATACAGTATCCTGCGTTGCAGCGTCCTGTCTTAAGAGGTGACCAAAAAAAACCACAGCCTGATGGTAGGGTGTTTACCCATCTGTATGGCTGCCACCTCTGGTCTAGAATATGCTGCCATAACTACCTTGAATTGTGTTCCGGAATTAGTGGCCAGGTTCTAGTCTCCCTTAAGCGACCGCTTTCCATCAGGTGGGCCATCTGCCATCTGCTGAACTCGTGTAATAAAAAGTTTAGAAATATAGAATTGATTGTAAGATAAGTGTATTAATTCAGCAACACCTGACCAATCAATAGAAGTAGCAAGGAGTAGGTGATTATAAAAATGGGGTGGGGGGGTTAGGGGGCCGAGTCACTGATCAGAGGGTTGTTATATTAAAAAAGACAGATTAAACTCCAATTTCCATATTCCAATGAGATAACCCCGTTTAATGAATATTCATACGGTTTATTGGAATGAGTCGGTGGGTGGACTTTTTCTTTGTACTCGCCATGACTTTTTGCATCCACGGCTTTGGTGGATTATCTATACTAATACTAATATTATAAAGCTGAAGGGTTTGTTTGTTTAAACACGCTAATCTCAGGAACCGCTGGTCCGATTTGAAAAATTCTTTCAGTGTTGAATAGTACATTTATCGAGGAAGGCTATAGACTATATTAATATTTTCAAAAAAATTAGGGATCCTTACTAAAAGTCCAATAATGTAACCAAAGGTGTAAAAAAATTACCCAAAAAAATCCTTACACGGCGTGCGCTGCGAAAACTATTGATTATAGAACAAAACAATGTACTACCACTTTGCAGAACATTAATTGTCTACAAAAAATAAGTGTTTTCTTTTATTTTTATAATAATTAAAATGCCGTCGTTTCAAAAACTCTTTATTTTGTACCTTGGTATTAATCCTTATCAAAATAAATTACTCCATATTCAAGACGAATTCAATACCTTTCTAGAACTTTTTGAATTATTCAATTCGGACGTTTCATTCTAAAGATATCGCGATATTTAAAATGTAAGTATTAGTGTTGTAGCCAAATATACTAATATATTGTTTGATTGAATGCGCTAATCTCAGGAAAAAAAAAACAGTGTTGGATAGCCCATTTATCGAGGAAGGCTATAGGTTATATATCATTACGTTAAGACCAATAGAAGCGGAGATGAATGAAGAATGTATCAAAATCGGAGGGTTTTGAAAGCAAATTCCACGCGGACGACGTCGCGGGCACAGCTAGTTTGAATATGATACGCCAGCCGGGCTAATATTAGACACGGTCTGCACCACGGTTTACTGTTGTGACTTATTTCGTACTTTCAGCTATTGAGCTAATTGATTCGGTGCCTACGTCGCCATACATCGCACCACTCGCCGGCAACTGGGAGTTCATCAACTCTTTTTACATACTTGAAGTCATCTACTGCATCTGGCGTACGCTTCATGCCATACGTGTGTGAGCTATGTCAATATACTCCCGGCTTCTCCCTCTCGCGTTATTCCCAAAGAACGACAAGATGGAGATCTTCAAAAAGGGCGTATACAGATACTTAAACTCTGAACGAGGTATGTCCATGGGCGATGGTAACCATCTACGACCAATCTGCCAGTCTACCTATATATATATATACCACCAGCTGTATATATATATATATACAGCTGTCCCGGCAGAGGTTGTTCTGCCCTGAAGAAATAAAATTTAGAACCCGATTGCAACGCCACCTACCAAATCCAATCTAGACCATCCTCGAATCCACTTGAACACACACAAAAATAATTCAAATCGGTCCAGCCGTTTAGGAGGAGTTCACTGTCAACACACGTACAGAAGAATTATATATATATATATATATATATATGTAACAGTGCTACGTCCGTCCGTCCTAGGGTGTTGCGTATAACACCGTGTATCGATTCTTGTAATCGAATAGGATCGGATACAGCGCTTGTCTACTATTGCCACGTCACTGACACGAGGCAACGATTCTCTTTGGTGTAACCTATAACTGTTTCATATGATATCTTACTGTAACATAAATTAGATTTTTATCCGTGCAGGAACGGAGAAAGAATACAATTTCCTGCGACCGGGCGGCCTGTCGTAAGGGGCGACAAAACAACCCACAGCCAGGTGGTAAAGTATTTGCCCGATGGATAGCTGCCACCCCTGGTCTAGAGTATGAGACTCCATAACAACCTTGAGTTATGTTCCGACATTAGTGACCAGGTTCCAGTCTCCCTGAAGAGAGCAGCAGCGCATTTGTTACGCCTTTGGTGTTGCAAATGTCCATAGGCGATAGTAATCACTTTCCATCAAGTGGGCCGTCTGCCAGTCTGCTGAACTCCTGCAATAAAAAAGAAAGAAAAATAATTTTATATTAACGAGTCGGCCTATATATTGAACAAAGAAATAAAATTGCAATTCTTCGTTATTCAGTTACGCCGTACGCGAGAGTGGCATAACAATCAATCAGCAATTTATAGTACAACGAAGTCTAGGATTCGATTCCCAATAGGAGACATTTGAATGACATTAGCCACTCATCGGGGAACGGCTCGCATTGTTCATAAAACAATAGGTTAAGCATTTCTTTGTAGTTAATTGATACAATGACCTTTTGGATAAATGTTGCCTCGTTGCCAAAGGACTGCAGACAGACTCATCGATTCACAATTAAGGTGGCTTTATGTTGATGAAAAAGAGAGAGAGAAAATTAACATTTTATTGCATACCAAAATATAGAATTACAAAAACAGAGCAGACGGCCTCTGTGGTTGAGCGGGCTAAGCCTTTGCCGGCGTACCTCACTGCAACGCAGAGGTTCCGGGTATAGTAAATTTCGGAAACGTATTTTCTCCATTATTTACTATGGTCTGGGTGTCTGGGAAACGGCCCCAGAGTTGTCCGTTGTATATTACCCATAACACAAGCGTAACTTGCTTAATTTGGGGATATACAATGTGTGGGTTTGTCTGCCGATTATTATTATTATTATAAATGTATGTCTTTGAAGACTACGGGCCATAAAAATGGCCCGGATATTTGGAGGGCTTGCGTGGGGCCATGGGAAGGCCAACACGTAGAGGCCCTTGACAAATTTAATGTAAATGTGGCGTGACACTGACCGGCGATTATCCCTGTCTACACCATATAGTATGCACCCAAGGACAAGCCCCGGCCAGTGTAGGACTATTGCGGGAAATGAGGACAAAAAGTACCGGGCTATTGGAATGAACTGCTAGTAGTACTAGGGGTCTGGGACTATGGGGACTATGGCGTCTGCCCGTCGCAATGTTCGGGGAACATGGAAAAATGGGCAGACGGTGACTCGCCACTCCCTGCATGGGCCCCAAAAAATGCCATAGAAGACAGGGGCAACATGGGTGCGAGTGGCTAAGGGGTGTCGAGAGATTATTATTATTATATTCACAATATTTTTTAGGTAATAAAATAGACGGCCTTATCGCTCAAAGCGATCTCTTCCAGGCAACCTAAATGAAAGAAATTTGAATCAGGCGATGTAGGTGGTGCAGGAAAAAGACAATCCCTATTAATATTATAAATGCGAAAGTAACTCTGTCTGTCTGTCTGTCTATCTGTCTGTCTGTCTGTCTGTTCCGTTTTCACGGAAAAACTACTGGACCGATTTGGCTGAAACTCAGTATATATATATATTCGATGTCGAGGATGAACATAGGATACTTTTATCCCGAAAAATGAGATAGTTTCCGGGATAAAAATATATTTGTTTGTTTGTTTTTTATGCTTTTACGGAAAAACTACTGGACCGATTTGGCTGAAAATCGGTAAATATATAATTTTCATACCAAGGGTGGACAAGGGATATTTTTCATTCCGGATAATGGGATAGATTTATGTAAAGGTTATCCCAAAAGTGGGACAGGTTTTGGTTGGTTTTGTGATTTGCCATTTTCATAATTTTGGTTATTTTGTCCTTTTTGATCTTTTGTCCGTTTGGCTCTTTTTGCTCTTTTTGAACTTTTGTCCTTTTTTGTCCATTTTGCTCTTTTTTGTCCTTTTTGCTCTTTTTGCTCTTTTTGCTCTTTTGCTCTTTTTGCTCTTTTGCTCTTTTTGCTCTTTTGCTCTTTTTGTTCTTTTGCTCTTTGTGCTCTTTTGCTCTTTTGCTTTTTTTGCTCTTTTGCTCTTTTTTGCATAAAAATGCTGTACAATGTAACCTGTATTAACGCCTGCTCTTTAAACAAGAAGCAGGAACTAGAGGTTAACTCGAGGCGCAGCCGCGGAATAAACTCTAGTTTATATATATAAAAGAAAATCGTGTTAGTTACACTATTTATAACTCAAGAACGGCTGAACCGATTTGGCTGAAAATTAGTGGGGAGGTAGCTTAGAACCAGGAGACGGACATAGGATACTTTTTATCCCATTAGAACCGGTAGGTGGCGCTGAGATCGGGTTCTAGAATCCTCCTAATCACCTGGATCGATTTTGGTGATTTTGTTTTTGTGTGTTTGAGTGGGTTCCCGGATGGTTTAGATTCAGAATTAGAAGCGGTAGGTGGCGCTGAGATCGGCTTTTAGAATCCTCCTAATCACCTGGAGCGATTTTGGTGATTTTGTTTTTGCGTTGTTGAGTGGGGTCCCCGGATGGTTTAAATCCACAATTGGAACCGGTAGGTGGCGCTGAGATCGGGTCCTGGATTTTTATTTTTTCAGAGCAGAACAACGTCTGTCGGGGCCTCTAGTATGTTATAAAGGAGAGTGAGAATGTGAGTATTCAGGCGAAAATGAATAGGAAGCCACTCGACTCCTTTACGATATTCGAACTTGGTCATAGTTTCGCAATCCAAATATGAACCTGATACAAAAACTGTGAAGCCATTCTGAGTTCTTTAGACAGGTAGACGGCTCACTTGATGGAACGCGGTTACCATCGCCTATGGACATTTGCAACACCAAAGGCGCTACAAATGCGCTGCTGCTCTCTTAAGGCAGACTGGAACCTGGTCACTAATGCCGGAACACAACTCAAGGTTGTTATAGCGACATACTTTAGACCAGGGGTGGTAGCCATCCAGTCGGGCGATGCCTTACCACCTGACTGTGGGTTGTTAAGTCGCCTCTTAAGACAGGCCGCCCCAACGCAGGAAATTGTATTGATAAAACTACATAGCAAAAGTTAAAAAAAAATTCATGCATATTATACAATGTGCTACAATAGATACTGAGCTACTTTTCACTTAGTTTTTGTAACCGCAGTGCACGAGTCCGTTTTGCAGGGCAGTGCGCCGTGAAAGGCCCTTTGTAGGTGGAATTGGATTTAATCCGTGTCGGACGAGAGGCGAGCCGGACGGCGAACGCGACAGTGGTGCCACAGCCACAAAACGTCTCCAGTAGAACAATTTCCATCAGACCATTTAATAATAATAATAAACCCGCAGGGGCCTTAGGTGAGTAAGACAAGCCCCCCACCTCCGTGCTTGCCTTAGCCAGGCGGCACGGAGTGGAGATCGCTAGAGCTAAGACTCAAGCTCCAGGGGTGGAAGTGATAAATGGACTAACGTCGGAAGTAGCTTCGGTGAACCTGCAGCCTACCTCTCTACACCCCTTAGCTACTCACACCCATGTTGCCATGCAGGGAGTGGCGAGTCACCGTCTACCCATTTTTCCTGAACATTGCGACGGGCAGACGCCATAAACCCCATATATTTCCAGACCTCTAGTACCACTAGCAGTTCACCACAATAGCCTGGTACTTTTTGTCCTCATTTCCCACAATAGTCCTACACTGGCCGGGGCTTGTCCTTGGGTACATCACTATATGTTGTAGACAGGGATAATCGTCGGTCAGTGTCACGCCACATTTACATTAAATTTGTCAAGGGGCCTCTACGTGTTGGCCTTCCCATGGCCCCACGCAAGCCCTCCAAAAGTCCGGGCCATTTTTATGGCCCGTGGTCTTGAAAGACATACATTATAATAATAAATGTTTATTTGTTCCAAAAGTATATACAAGAATTTTTGGGGTTGGGACCGTCTATTAAGTATTAATATATACTTGTATCAGAAGGACCCGCTCTTAATTAACTTAAACATTAAAGATAACTTATATTACAATAAACCTTATACAAATAATTTGTATGTGTTGTATACCTATATCTGTGTGTATGAATGTATGTAAGAACAATTAGACAATTTTATCATAGTCTAGTGTTCTGAACATTAACTCGAATTGTTTTCTTTTGTTGCTACAAGAGGAACTAGGTTCAATCCATGTTAGAGTAAAAATTACATTACATTTTATTGTAGACTACAAGAATAATTTGAAAATATGAAAAATTATTTTCTTAAAAAGAAATTATTCAATTAGGTAGTGAACATTAAAATATATTTTTTTTTTTTTTTTATATTTAACATGGGTGACCTTACTCACTGTTGCGGACAGAATCACCCCCCTGACCTATCCCCCGTAAATCCCGTACCCCCACGCCCCGCTTACCGCGGATACGTAGCTCGCTCGGTTAGCTGCTAAGCGTCTGCATTTTTGTAGTACCTTGGTAAGCACGGGGCGAGCCTACGGCAACCAAGTATACCTTGTTCGTTTGGTCGAATATATACACAAACAAGGAAAAGTATATACACACAAGGAAGACTAAGAAGACCAGGAAGATCAAGGAGCATTCGGAAGACTCTATAGCCAACGGACTCTCAGCGTGTCTACGTGGATATTGTGAACCACCAGTGATTGTGATTAGTGCCACTCGTGTTGATCGGTGTAATCGATATAATTAGTGCTATCTACGTTCAGTGTAACGTCCGGGGCTAGTGCTAAGTTGTGTCGGTTAAACTCGAACGTGCCGTTTGATACAGTTGTGCTGATCGCACCTGTTGCTGTTGTAGCGCCTATAAATATATACAGTCAACTTGCTAAGGGGTGTTTCATTTAGGGCAACCCTGCGCCCGCACGCCCAACACTCACCATTACCATCAAGTAGACCGTCTGCCAGTTTGCTTACCTGCAAACATAAAAAAATAAGGTAATATAAACGATATATATTGCGTTGTAATATATTACGTCTTGATTTGATTTACTGTTTGAACATTGGCCGTATTGTGTGACGTCACAGATGCCGCAGCGCTGCGCCCCGCTCGGAACACGGCAGCGTGTGACGTCACGCGATCCGGGAATGCGATTTGGGAGAACCAGGACCGCACAGAACCGATATGCCCCCTTAATGGTTTCCGTTACAACGCACCAAACGTTGCTGGCAATATTCGGAAATGCCCCCATTTATTTGGCTATTCATAGACGCGTAAATTCGTGAGATACTGAGAGTACTTCATATATAGCCGAAGGTTCCATACAATAAGGCAGTTTTTTTTGGCTGCTTTTCTAGCTTTTTATTTTTACTTCATTAAGAAATTACAATTTTACTTGTTTTTTAACCGACTTCAAAAAAAGGAGGAGGTTCTCAATTCGTCGGGATCTTTTTTTTTTTTGCTTTTTTTTATGTATGTTCACCGATTACTCCGAGATTTATGATCCGATTTACGTGATCCTTTTTTTGTTCGACGCGGAATCGCTTCAATTTGGTCTCCTAAAAATTTGACATAGTTTGGCCCAGTAGTTTTCATTTTAAGAACATTTTTTATGAAAAAATTTCCGTTCCGTTCCATATGTACACTGAATACGCTGAGATTTATGATCGGATTTAAGTGATTCTTATTTAGTTTGATGCGGAACAGTTGCCATTTGGTCCCCTAAAAATTTATCATAGTTAGGCCCAGTAGTTTTCACTTTACGAACATTTTTTTGTTCCCGTTTCTTGGGAACTATACTTTTTAAGGAGCGCGGCACCTTTCGTAGGTCTACCCATACATAACTAGACACTAAAAAGTAACAAAAAATTAAAAAAACTTCGTTTAAAAAAACCGACTTCAAAAACTTTAAGATGTTTTAGATAATATATTTCACTAATAACTAGCTTTAGGAATAAGTTATTTTATACTTTTCAGTTTTTTAATTTTTGAAGTCGGTTTTTTTAAACGAAGTTTTTTTTACTAACTACTTATTTTTAGAAAATAATTTTACGCTGTTGGGATATATTGGTTAAGGTTGGACAGGATTGGGAGTGTGATAAGAACGTGATTATAGGTAAATTTGGTTAGGGATTTGGGGGTGGGGGGGGGGGGGGGGGGGGGATTTTGTACTTTATTTATTCAGTAAGGTAGTTGAACCCACCTACGTAATCATGTAACTATGAGCTCTTATTATCGGTGCAGGAACGGGTAAAAGATACAATTTCCTGCGGTTGGGTGATCTATCGTAAGAGGTGATAAAATAACCCACAGTCAGGTGGTAGGGTTTTTGCCCATCTGGATGGTTACCACTTTTTTTGTCAACGCTGGAGGAATGCATTTGCGCATATCCTCGAGCCCCGGGGGATGCCACCATGGGGTATGTGGGACTCCCCGCTGCTGGTGTTGCATATAAGCTTCAACGTTATAGCTTGCAAGCACCGACCGCCAGACTACCCACTAGACCTTCCAGCGTCCCTCCGCATCTTAATGAGGCGCCACGGGACCGTAACCAATGGGTATGACTGCCGTGACACCTCGATGCAAGCCGACAAGGACGGGTGTTGGTGAGAGTAGAACACCCCACACTGGGTGTGGCTGGACCGGACCCCTGTCGCAGACGGCGAACATGGATGGTTACCACCTGGTCTAGAGTATAGTTACGGCATTAGTGGCCAGGATCCAGTCTCCCTTTAGTGAATGGCAGTACATTGGTGTGCTACCAATGTGCTTTGGCATTACAAATGTCTATGGGCGATGGTTACCGCTTTCTATCAGGTAGACCATCTGCCTGTCCGCTGAACTCACGCAGGAAAAACTGCTGTATATATCTGTTAAATGATAATCCACAAATTGTAAAGTATATTTTGGTCAGGCACTGCTTCCAAATATTACCGGATTAACAAGGCTTACTTTCTTTGAAATATTCTAATATGTTTTTCTTTTCTTGTTTTTCATTTATTACTTCCTTCGTAAATTTAGCTAACATTTTGTAAAACCAATTAAATGGCTTTATAGATAGAAAGTAATTTAGTTGTATCCTAAATGAATAGTCTAAAAAAAAATTTAGTTAACACACACCCCCCCCCCCCCCCCCCGATTTTTTGAAACATTCTTCATTGGTGCTCCGCTCCTATTGGTCTTAGCGTGATGATATATAGCCTATAGCCTTCCTCGATAAACGGGCTATCCAACACTGAAAGAATTTTTCAAATCAGACTAGTAGTTCCTGAGATTAGCGCGTTTAAACAAACAAACTGTTCAGCTTTATATATTAGTATTAGTATATTAGTCAAGGGGTCACGTATGGAGTGCGCCAGCTACAGGGCCATCAGTTTGATCAGCACAGCATCTAAAGTGTATGCAAAGATTATTGAAAAGAGAATGAGAGTTGTATCCGATGGATTACTGTGGGATGCACAAGGTGGTTTCAGAAATAGAAGGGGATGTATGGATCAAGTTTTCTCTCTCCGCAATATCGTAGAGAAGCAGCTGGCTATGGGCCGGAAGGTTTTCTGCGGTTTTGTGGATCTAGAGAAAGCATTTGACAGGGTTGTGCGGAAGGACCTCTGGGACATATTGCCCGGATATGGGATTAATGGCCAATTGATGCGTGCTGTGCAGTCCACTTACGAGGGCTGTATGGCATGCGTGCGGGTGGAAGGCAGCCTGTCGCCCTGGTTTGACGTCAATATTGGCGTCCGCCAGGGCTGCGTGCTGTCGGCTTTGCTGTTGATCCTATATCTGGACGATTGTCTCCAGAGAATAAGATTGATGGATGTTGGGGTGCGGATGAGTGATCTAGTTGTAAGCACCTTGCTTTATGCGGATGATGCCGTGCTTTTAGCCGAATCGCCATCAGAACTGCAAACACTTATTTACAATTAAATATCTACTAGGCGAATTAAAGAATACAATGCAAGAAAACTTAACTTGTTTGTATTGTAAGAGAAGAAACCAGAACGAATGCAAGGATAATGGTCGATGATGTTATGCTAGAGCAAGTGAATGAGTTTGTATATCTTGGATGTGCTTTTAGCAGGGATGGAAGGTACACCGCTGATATAGAAAGAAGAGTGAATTTGGGGAATAGTGTGAATGGAGCGTTAGGTAAACTTCTAGGCGCTAAGAACCTCAGCCAGAAGGCCCAGCTCGCCGTACACAACGCGGTGCTGGTACCTACGCTCACGTATGGATGCGAGAGTTGGGTATGGAAGAGAGAGCATGAAAGTAGAGTAAACGCGGTCGAGATGCGAGCACTGCGCAAAATCTGCGGAGTGACGCTCGCGGACCGCGTTCGTAATACCGAAGTAAGAAAGAGAGTTGGTCTGAAAGAGAGTGTCGGGGTGAAGGTAAGGAAAGGAATG
Source organism: Dendrolimus kikuchii (assembly GCA_019925095.2). Taxonomy (NCBI): domain Eukaryota; kingdom Metazoa; phylum Arthropoda; class Insecta; order Lepidoptera; family Lasiocampidae; genus Dendrolimus; species Dendrolimus kikuchii. The sequence continues at coordinate 23,141,068 of CM034402.1, read as the reverse complement.
CTCCGGTGGTTCGGGCGTGTGGAAAGAATGCATGATGAAAGAATGACTAAACAGATATACAATGCAAAAGTGGATGGATGCAGAAGTCGTGGAAGGCCACGACACACCTTCCATGATCAAATTGATCGTGTACTAGCAGAAGGTGATGTCAGGAGCCTTAAGAACAGACGAGTGTGCATGACAAGAGTTATGAATGTCAAAGAGGCAAGTGAGGTGTGTAAGAATAAGCCTAAATGGCACTCTGTTGTTCGTGCCTACCCCGCAAGGGAACTGGCGTGAAGTTATGTATGTATGTATGTATGTAGTATATTAGTATAAGATAACATTCTGACGGTATTGTCGACATTTATACCTTTCTGCCAACGGTGATGGTTTCGTTTGCAGATATTCTCCCATCCGATTAATAAGCCTCGGCGAATGGCTCTCGTGCGACGACCGCGTAACGTCCTCACGGCACAGGGTCGACATTATCACAAAACGGCTGGCCCGGATCAGCCCGCCCGCGGTATTAGGAATGGCAGGCTCATTACGTTCGGACAGACAGACACAGACGGCAACGTTTCTAGGCGCCGCCAATCAAGATCTCTCCACGTCCCTGCGAGGGACGCTAGGAGACATAGCCCGATTACAGGATTCACCAGGAATGTTGCTGGGAAGTTTCCTCGTCGCCTCATATCTTCTCTCCCAGGCCATAAGGGCGGGTATGCGAAACGGCAGTAAGATAGCGTAGGAACCGTATTTGTTATTACCGAATCCCGGCCCGCCGGAAGTAGTCAATAACGGGCTAGAGTATTACCCGTCGTCCGTTCTCAATTAGTGCTTTGTGTCGCCCTATGTCAATGTTGCATCATTATTATTCATCTAACCTCTCATCGCAACAGTCCAGTCGACCGTATGTTGGAAGTTAATACGCTATGGCGAGCAAGTTGCCCCCCCGGGCTCGAGTGCCTTCGCTTCGCGAAGTGGCTCGCCACAGCATTACCGGTATGGTTGTCAGGTCTGCGGCGCGCTACGAGGACCTGTTAAATACACGGTGTTCGGGCAGAGGAGGGGCAGTCTTAAACCGACAGTCTACGAGTCTACAACCAAGTCTACGACCGACAGTCTGCATTGACAGTCTTGGACGAGGAGCACATAATATATTGTGGTCGATAATTACTACTTGAGAATCGCAGTATTCTTGGAGGGCAAATTGTTGCTCGACACCTGACAAGCGTGGATGCAACTCTTGGAGTTGTCTTAATATTTCTGTGTTTTAGTGTGCAATATTTGATATCGTAATTGTGATAATAGTGTAATAAACATTGATTATAATATTTCAGATTATTATTGTTATTCTCGGAGCGTCGTTCGTTCGCTCCCGGCGCCGGATCTGGCCTTTTGGATAGTTGCCTTCGACAACAACAACGACACAATATACGTAAACGTCACACGTCACATTAGCAGTGACAGGTAAAACGTAACTTACGAACTTCAAGTCACTTCATACTTGATTACTTCATTAATATACGTTTAAAATTTTACCAGCGTAACGAATATTGTAAAAAACGAATTATACGAAATTTATACGAGAAAAAACTCTCATCATTTTGGATATGATCCAACGTCTCTGCCTACCCCAATGGGAAACAGGCGTGATAATATGTAAGTATGTCAAAGATTTCTTTATACTCTTTTCATCCGTACAGGAACGGAGAAAGAATACAATTTCCTGCGGCCGAAAAAATAACCCACAGCCAGGTGGTAAGGCATTTGCCCGACTGGATGGCGACCATCCCTGGTCTAGAGTATGCCGTCATAACAACCTTGTGTTGTGTTCCGGCATTAGTGACCAGGTTCCAGTCTCCCTTAAGAGAGCAGCAGCGCATTTGTAGCACCTTTAGTGTTGCAAATGTTCATAGGTGATGGTAACCGCTTTCCATCAAGTGGGCCGTTTGCCTGTCTGCTGAACTCCTGCAATAAAAAAAATACTCATTTTATGCGCTGTTATGATAGCTCACTGCCTGCCCTTGAGGTAGGAAGCATGCAGTTAATAATTTTTTTAAATATCATCAAAAATAATTTTATATAGCAAAATTCATTCCATTTAACGCTGCCAAGAAATTAAAAAGTTTTTACTTCGTTATACTTCAAAGTCCTAAAGTTAATATCTAAAAAAGTGTTTGTTAAGTTAGCACAGTTCGAGTATTTGTACAACAAGTTTTATTAAATTAATAAAATTGTAAAGGATTCAAAGTTTTTATTGAAAAAATTCTTAAGTTTACTTACACCCGCCATGTCGGCCCCTTTCTCCCCCGCCTACGGAGGTGTCGACTGACTTACACAGATAATGTCAACGCGGCGGCCCAGTATTAACTACTGAACGCGTATCCAAAATGGCGGTGGTTGGATTGCTGGTATAGATAGACTAACCTGAGTGCCTCTGGGCTGCACTAACTACGCGTGCTGATCATCAAGCTGTGAGCCTTGGAGCAAGTCTTCTTCTTGCGGCCTTCGATATTACTTATACACACGCGGCGCCATATAACTGCACTTACAGGCAAGTTGTGGCGGAAAAGATGTGCGGGTTGTCATACGAGGGTCGACACCAGACTGACTCGTAAACAGGAGCAGTATTAGTACAGCGGTAAGTACCACAAGGATAGTTGCGCCTGGGAGAAGGTGATTGCATAACGCGGTTGGGAAAGCGGATAGTTGTGGAAATAATTGGACAGTACAGGATTTTAAATTAAACGGCGCGAACAGATAATTTCTTCAAATTAAAACTAAATTACATTCTATTTCAACCTTTTGCTTACAAAAGAAGATAGAGGCATAAGTAGTGTAATTGTTATTCTATGTGAAAGTTTGTTGTTGCAAACTTTCTGTTTCTTAACTTTAATCACTAATTTGGTCCACTTAATTATAATTCGCCCCATTAAATGTATGTAGATTTTAGTATAAAGACAATTTATAGCTTATTAATTGCTCGAAAAGTTAGACAAAATGATTAAGCTTTATTTCTCAACAAGATTAAGAGAGCGTAATGAAATATTTAGATTATTACTGTTTTTACAATTTGCATGTGAACACGTCAGTAAATGAGGGCGGGCTGAAGTAAACTAGCTTCAATATCGGACAAATGTAAGCATTTTCGTTGTAAATTACCTAAAATAATTGAATGTTAAGTAGAAGATAAATCGGTAACCTTCTACTGATCATAGGGAAAACAAATACCAATAAATTGATTATGACAGTTAAATTTGAGCAAATATTGGTCAATATTAAATACGAATTCGTGCTATATTAAATTACTATTAATACAAATCCGATCTCTTCCATTGAATGTATAAACATTGTAAACAATCGTTCAATATTTACAGGTCCGGATTGTCGAGTTCGCTACGAATGCCGCGTGAACGTTCGTCCGAAGTCAGTCAAGCCCTTCAAGACGTCAGTGAAACATCGTCAAGTATTCGCAATAAATACCAAGTTAATGAACGAATCAGAAACTGTAAGAACACAGAACCCTTCTCATTCCACCCCCGAATGTCTTTTGTTTGATAACAACGAGAACTATTTGTTGGGAATGCTCGGGAATGCATTCACAAGTGGGTTAACATTTATTTACAAAGCACAAGCAATCACAATTCAGAAGAAAAATACATCTCATCAATAATACATTTTAACATAGATTGATTAAAATTTTGTAACTTTTTAATAATGTATACAATCGGCTCTTAAGAAGTAAACTCTAAAATGGGGATTGTTCAAAAAAAATTACCCTCTGATTTTATATTTTTATTATGTAAAATAGGGTATTTTAAGATACTAATTTGAATATTTTTGTGTTTTAAGAGTTAGTTTTTTTTTTATTCGATTTTTAAACAAATTATCCGATGACGTCATTGGGGACAACTTTACATTAATTCCTTTGCCTATGAAAAGAAAATAATCATATTAATCTGTGCTACTATTTAAATGTTACTGTCATTATTCATTATGACACATCGTGATCATTTTAGTGTGGCCAGCTTAGCAATTTTATCGGTAGATTTATTTTATATATTATGGTGTTCAACATTTATTATTTTCTAAAGATACCGTTAAGTTATTTAAAGTGACCTTTAGTGAAAAATCAATATAATATAACTTAAACTGAATATTTAAACTCTCGACTTAAACGGTCGAGATGCGAGCACTGCGCAAAATCTGCGGAGTGACGCTCGCGGACCGCGTTCGTAATACCGAAGTAAGAAAGAGAGTTGGTCTGAAAGAGAGTGTCGGGGTGAAGGTAAGGAAAGGAATGCTCCGGTGGTTCGGGCATGTAGAAAGAATGCATGATGAAAGAATGATTAAACAGATATACAATGCAAAAGTGGATGGATGCAGAAGTCGTGGAAGGCCACGACACACCTTCCATGATCAAATTGATCGTGTACTAGCAGAAGGTGATGTCAGGAGCCTTAAGAACAGACGAGCTTGCATGACAAGAGTTATGAACGTCAAAGAGGCAAGTGAGGTGTGTAAGAATAAGCCTAAATGGCACTCTGTTGTTCGTGCCTACCCCGCGAGGGAACTGGCGTGAAGTTATGTATGTATGTATGTATGTAAACTGAATAATGTACAGTTAGACTGAATACCATTAATTGTTAATCAGGCATAAATTACCTATTAGACACCATTGCGATGTCATTACTTTTCTTAATTTGTAATAAAGTATTCTTTCGGCGATTGCAACAGATAAAGCTCATTGGACCACTAAAATACTTTGATTTGGTATCACATTTGGGTTATCATTTTTAATGTCTGATACCTAGACATAGTCTCATTATACAATGATGTTGTCAATCCAGTTAAAATAAAAAGGTTGTATTGTCAGTTTCAATTGAGGGGGAGGGGGGGGGGGAGTATTATTAGTCAGACCTTTAAAAAAAATATCAGTCGTTGAGACTGCACTTCAGAGATGAAAACTTGGTATCTGAGCGTGACGGTCGTGCGAATTCAGTGCATTTCCCCATCCTAGAAGTATCTACCGAAGTTTTCAATTTAAAAATCATGGCGATGTTCGATAAGGTCTTTTTTAAGTCAATATGTTGGGAGTTACTTTCCTACACACACGTGTGTACCTACAAAAATTACAAATTTTAGTAATTTCACTATTATCAACCTGACAACATTGGGTATTTAGGCTTTAGATCGGCGGTTAATGCAGCATTTTTAAATTCTAATATTATTCATTACAATTAATTTCGTCCTTAGAAAAATCTTCTAAAGTCATCCGACAAAAAAGTGAACTGTTTTATTAATGAAAATGTATTAAATATTTTCTCTTACTAAACATGGCTGGATCTTCAAATAGGAGTGTTAATTTTGTAAAGGCTGATACGCTAAACCTACCTAACATGTAATGTTATTAGAGTACATAGCTATACTCGTAGTACATATTGGAGAAATAAGAGGAGCTAAAATCCTGATGTAAGTAGTTTTGTGAAGGTTTCTAAATTCAACATGTTCGTCCATAGATCTTCCTTCCTTCTTTCCTTTTATAACCTGTGTAGTATATTACTATTCCTGTCTGTAAATTTCATCCATATAAGAAATCAGTCATGTTAATTATTAGTTAATATATGATTGCTGTAAGTATACTTTGTGTTGAAGTCAAAATTCATCTAAAATGTGCACCTATTTATAGAAAAATAGCTACATGTCTCACTCATTCATTAGAAACTGATTAAAATAATATTAATTACTTATTTGATAATTTGGTACAATCAATAAATCAGCAACCTATATTACTTTCTTAATAATCTATAATACAAGTAAAGTATCTCATATAAATACATACAAATAAAGGAACAGACATTGCACCACTGCCCTGGCGGTTAGATAGTGTGTTTGATTGCTAATATATGTTATGGATCTGATCTTATACAACAAATTACCGGAAAATATGAAACTCCAGTAGTTTTAAATATATTCACTTGCCGGCTTAAAAGTGATTAATTAAGCACATCTATGGCTTGAAGGATTTCAAGGAATATGAAGATTTGTGACAAATACCTTAATGATTGTAAATCTCTTAATAATATGATTTTGATGTGTAACATAGTTACTAATATGAAAAATTATGAGTTAAATAAGGACTATGCGAGTAATTAAATAGACACTTTATATCCTTTTTTTCAGGTTCAGAAAAAATTAGCAACAACTTTTCTGCATAAGCAAGGGTTATGCTTGATCATAGAATTTTATGACTTATCCACTGCAGTTTACATGAAAACTTTATGTATAGAAAAAACCAAATGCTAGCCTGCAGAAAAAAGAAAAAGATAAAACTGAACATTTCTGAAAAGATTATATAATATGTCCTAAATTATTATTAATAAGTGTTTAAGTAAATAAACAAGTTTAACTGCTAAAAGTTATTTATTATTTCATCTTGCAAAATAATAAGTCAAAAGATATATTTTATTAATCAATTCATATAAATATATGGCACATACAAATTTATAACTCACAATAGTTTGCTTTCAGTATAGAAACCATCTTATTCTTATAACTCGTAATGTGAACTCTTAAGACATCAGTCAAAGTAAAGCTAAAATATTTTTGGAGGAATGTTAAATATTCATATATTGTTTACATGAATTATAACTAATAACATCTAGATTTATGTATATATAAAAATAAGTTATTCAAAATAGCCATCCTTGTTTTCAATTAATTAAGCTTTAAAGATATAGGCCATTCTTCTATGGTGGTACTATCTTTTCAATCAGTTTCCATTTATTGATTTGGGCTCGCTTGAGATAAATTCAGGTTCTGGTGAACTTTTTGTATGCCATTAGCTCCAATACAGTTCATAAAGAATACTCCAAAGAATTCAAGTCAGAACTCGACGAAGGCCAACCTATGCTCTGAATAAAGTCTGACAAATTGGCTTGTAACCAATGTTGGATTGAATTAGCTTCATGGGAGGGTACAGAGTCCTGTTGGAAAATCCACTGCTATCCAGCGAATAAAGTATCACTTAATGCTTAAATTATTGTTTCCAATATGTGATTTTGGACGTCCTTCTAACTTCTGGCGCAAGGTGTATTGTTTTGTCAGTTAAATTTTCTTCCACCGTGATGATCTTCTCATCAGTAAACAGGTTATTTTTTGGATCGTATCTCTTGAAAAGATTCCGACATCGTTCCAATCGCCATTTACGAAGACGCTCGTTTATATAATGCACTTTTCTTTGACTTTTAGTTAGAGACCATATGTAAGTATTCTCTTTACAGATATTTAAGAAATATTGGTCTGAAGAGATAATATATATATAATTTTATTCTGGAGTACGTCAAATAAAATGTTTGTTTATGTTGATGTTGAATGACATAACAATGACATAAAAAGGAAAATGTCGGTCCTTTTGTATTTTGAAACTGAATGGCTACGGTATTCATATGCATTTCACCAGACGTAAATGACGTCATAGGATTTAGTAAGGTCAAATAAAGGTCAAACGTATTTCTTTCAAAATACAAGGGGATTGTACGTTTTTTGGAATTTTAACTAGACAGAAATGATTAGGAACACTATTCCTCGAAATGGTTTTTCAAAAAGCTAAATTGAAAAAAAGTGAACAATCCCCATTAATGTTGTTTTTGGAGTAAACTCCAAATTCTTAGAAATCGATTTTCATCTAAGGCTTCCGGTTTGGAAATTTTGTGAGGAGTAAATTAATACAATTGTAACTGACGTTTTTTTTTGAAGTGAAGCTTCTATATAGATGGGGTCTTAGGATTTTTCTGTCACGAAAAAGCGTTACGGCCGCGTGGAGGGGCGGCATAAATTTAGACTAGACGTGGTGAGGCGGCATAATGTTAGAGTAGACCATAGATGTTTTTTTTATTCCGGATCGAATTCAATTTTATTGTTTGATAAAATAAAATATGTTTAAATAAAAAATGTATTCATTAAAATGTACCTAACCTAAACAAATCATAATTTGCAATAAACCTGCGAAAAATCGAAATGTGTGCTGGGACGCATAGTAGAAGTGAAACTTCAACGGACAAGTGGAAAAACGAATGCCAACGCATAAGTGGCAAAATGAGTCGCAACAAAATTTTAACTTGAAGTTTTCCGTTGCCATTCGTTTTTCCACTTGTCCGTTGAAGTTTTTTTTGATCAAATCGGTCAAGCCATTTTTGTTAATTAAGGTAATTTAAATGTTAATCTGTATGTCATGTCTGTGTATGTTATGTCATTCTGCCTCTCCTACATTAACTTGCTTTCCAATATGAGTTTTGGCAAGATTATATTTCTGTCAAACGTTCTGACACTACTTACATGATTTTAATTTTTAAATAATATGTTTTGTGTTTATATGTGTATTTTCTATTGGATATGGATCAATAGTACTGGACTCGTTTGCTCCATCGGCCGTCGGTCCTGCGGCAGACGTAACCGACCCACTGCCACTTTAGTTTGCTAATTTTGCTAGCTATGTCGGTTACCTTCGTTCTCTTACGGATGTCCTCATTTCTGATTTTATCCGTAAGAGAAACACCTAACATAGCTCGCTCCATACCAGTTCCACTGTCAGTGCCCATGTCTCGGCACCATATGTCATGATGGGTAGGACGCCCGCCAGCTCGGTAGACTGATGGTCTGCGCAAGTTCGCTGGCAGGGGCTGGATGAGGATGACGGAAGACCTACGTCCAGCAGTGGATAGAGATTGGCTGAAGAAGAAATGAGTACTGGATGTATTTTGTATGTATTTTTTTTATTTTATATCTACCCTTAGTCGCCACGCACGTGCACGTTGTAGGAGTAAACTCTATTCATGCGTCAGAAAAGACACAACAAGCGTTTTCGTTAGAAGATTTAATTTTGTACATCACACACCCGAGTTTTTCAATCAAGTACATTATTTGATGATCTTTATAAGGTCTTAGATAATTTAATAAATGTATAAAGTTGTTGAAGTAGAACATGTTCTAAATTAATCATCTGAACACAATTGAACTAATATCTGATATAAATTTTTATCTTATAAGCAAAAACAAATTATATTAATACTTTCAATTTTATTGTCTACAGTAAAATATATTTTTATTTTAGTAAAGTATTCAAACGTACAGAGGTTTCATTTATCTATTCACTGAACCATCTCTATTCTTATTAATATTTCATGTATAAATATAAAGTGATTTTTGTTTGTTTGTTATACTAATTTAAAACCTCTCTATTTCAGCAGACTGTAACAATTGCTTAGCTGACAAAGACAAACTCCACGTACGAATCTGTAGAAGCACAGTTTATTACTTGTTGGCATTTGAACTAATTGTAATCCTTTTATGACCGTCTTCTTTTGTTCACTTATTTATTGGCATACGTTTCTAAGTTATTGTGGAGAACAGCCTATTGTTGTATTGTACTCGCTCATTTGCATCATTAGCCAGATGTTGCAGATTACGATATAAGCTAATTCTAGGAAACTGTGTCGATCTTGTCGGGCGGGCACATTTTGCATTTGTGAAGTATAAAACGATGGCCTGATGGAGAGAGGAGGCAGTAAAGCGAGAACCACGATCAAGGCGTGACGTGTGTACATTCGGGAATCTAATGACGACTGACTTGGCGCGTTTTATTGAATTACGACCTTCTGCATTACGTTTGTATTTGTTGTGTTCGGTTATATTTATACGTGTTTGTATAGTTCTATTATACTCTATAATAATTCTAATCGTATTTTAATTCGAATCCCGCAACTCGTAACAATATAATGACAAACGCACTTCACTTGGACTATATTTTGTATTTATTAAATACCATATAATATTTCACATCAACAATTCAATAGCAACTGACAATATTATAAGACACATGGTTTTATTATAAAACTAGCGGCCCCGGCAGACGTTGTCCTGCTCTGAAAAACTAAAAATCTAGGACCCGATCCTAGCGCCACCTACCGGTTCCAATTGTGGGTTCAAACCATCCGGAGACCCACTCAAACACACAAAAACAAAATCACCAAAATAGCTCCCGGTGATTAGGAGGATTCTAGAACCCGATCTCAGCGCCAGCTACCGGTTCCAATTGTGGATTCAAACCATCCGGAGGTCCACTCAAACACACAAAAACAAAATCACGAAAATCGCTCCAGGTGTTTAGGAGGATTCTAGAACCCGATCTCAGCGCCACCTACCGGTTCCAATTGTGGATCTAAACCATCCCGGGACCCACTCAAACACACACACAAAATTTCATCAAAATCGGTAAAGTCGTTCTCAAGTTATAAAATTAAAACGAAAAGTGGCATTGATTTTTATATATACAGATAATCAGGCTTACAGCCAGTATCTATGTAGGTTTTCTACAATCCTTTACAGTTGTGGGTAACAATGATATACCTATAATATATATTCGATACATACATACATACATAACTTCACGCCAGTTCCCTTGCGGGGTAGGCACGAACAACAGAGTGCCATTTAGGCTTATTCTTACACACCTCACTTGCCTCTTTGACATTCATAACTCTTGCCATGCACGCCCGGAATAGTTTGTGCGGGATATAAATACAAAATATACAAAAATGAAAGTAGACGAAGCGAAATTTGTCAGGATCATTGCAAGTGGAGAGCCATCATCTCTGCCCAACTCCATGGAAAACAGGCATGATGATATGAATGAATAAAGCTGCGTAGAAAGCTCTGGATGCTAAAATAAAAATGTCTATTTAACCAAATTAAATATGATTTAAAATGTATACGAGATATTTTAAGAGAAATCTCTTGTTAGCATATCGTACGGCGACGACAAGGCTTGTTGACGGTAATCAAGGTGTATACATGGATGTTGGAACACACAAGACCTTGCCTCGGGACGCGAAGGCGTTTCTTAAATTGAGTTGTCTCCGCGCTATGTAATACACACCTTGCAATGCTACACACGGCTGTCAAGGATCGTAAATATGATACTATTTTATTGAAGGTGATGTCAGGAGCCTTAAGAACAGACGAGCGTGCATGACAAGAGTTATGAATGTCAAAGGAGCAAGTGAGGTGTGTAAGAATAAGCCTAAATGGCGCTCTGTTGTTCGTGCCTACCCCGCAAGGGAACTGGCGTGAAGCTATGTATGTATGTATGTATGTATTTTATTGATTATAAAATAAAATAAAACTCCGAGTGGTTTTTTTTCTTTTTGGTAATCTAACCCGTTGTAATTTAGTGGCTATTTTATTAAAGTAATAAATCAACAATAAAAAGTGAAAAACAACCACAATGTATGTACCAAGAGAAGAAGACATATTTTCGCTAATTCACGGATTCAAAACGCTTAAACCAAATTAGCGCTACTCTCACAGATGCTGCATTAGGTCCATAAACATCACAAATTTCTTCGCGGCTTGTGTTGCATTTATACCTTTTTTGTAGAAAATTTTTAAAATGTATCAAATTTCTTCATTAGATTCACTGAATTTAACAATAAGAAAAACAAATGAAAATCACACATTTTCCTAATTTGAATTTGGAATTGTCTTCTTTGAAATTCAAACTTTTTAATGATACCAAAACCAGCCAGATCCAAATGGTATAGCCAAAGAGATCTTATTACAAGTTCATACATACTATATGCGAAAAGACTTTTTCCCCAACCTATTATATATATATGTCCTAAAAATTGAATCAAGCTCAGCAAAAATGTCAATCTGTTAGATCATCGCTGATCTGCCGCTTGAACCTGGAGCGAAGTCACTGCATACATTATATTAATAAATAAATAATTATATTATTGGGGTATAATTATATTATTACCTTATATAATTGTACTATCTAAGGTGTGCCATGTGCTAACGGTGAAGAAAACATCATTATGAAATCTACACATCGAAATAATCAGTGTATAAAGTGCGGCACTAAACAATAATTAATAATAATAACAATAACCGCAGGGGGCTTTGTAGCGAAGCCTTAGGTGAGTAGCGACACCTCGGACCTGACTCCCGGGACTAAGGCAAAGCCCCCGCTTCCGTACTTGCCTTAGCCTGCCAGCACGAACTGGAGATCGCTCGAGCTAAGACTCGAGCTCCAGGGGTGGAAGTGATAAATGGCATAACGTCAGAAGTAGCTTCGGTGAATCTGCAGCCCACCTCTCTACATCCATGTTGCCCTTGTCTTCTATGGCATTTTAGGTGGCCTTGCAGGGAGTGGTGAGTCACCGCCTGCCGATTTTTCTATGTTTCCTGAACATTGCGACGGGCAGAGGCCATAGAGCAGTTCACACCAATAGCCCGGTACTTTTTGTCCTCATTTCCCACAATAGTCCTACACTGGCCGGGACTTGTCCTTGGGTGCATTATCATATTCTGGTGTAGACAGGGATAATCGCCGGTCAGTGTCACGCCACATTTACTCTTCAAAAGTCCCGGCCATTTTTATGGCCCGTGGTCTTCAAGGACATGCAAGTAATGAAAAAGTGGCAAGCACAAGCGTGCCAGGTATGCTATCTGTATTTCGTAAAAATGGAAAGGCCCGAGCCTTTTCGAATAATTTACCACCTACCTACCACCACTACCACCCCTGGTCTAGAGTATGCCGCCATAACAACCTTGAGTTGTGTTCCGACATTAGTGATCAGGTTCCAGTCTCCCTTAAGAGAGCAGCAGCACATTTGTAGCACCTTTGGTGTTGCAAAATGTCCATAGGCGATGGTAACCGCTTTCCATCAAATGGGCCGTCTGCCTGTCTGCTGATCTCCTGCAATAAAAATAAATAAATAAATAATAATAATAATAGACCCGCAGGGGGGCTTTGTGGCGAAGCCTTAGGTGAGTAGCGACATCTCGTACCTGACTCCGGGGGCCAAGGCAAGGCCCCCGCCTCCGTGCTTGCCTTAGCTGGCCGGCACGGAGTGGAGATCGCTAGAGCTAAGACTCAAGCTCCAGGGGTGGAGGTGATAAATGGCATCACGTCAAAAGTAGCTACGGTGAACCTGCAGCCCACCTCTCTACCCTTAGTCACTCACACTTATGTTGCCCCTGCCTTTTATGGCATTTTTAGGGGCCCATGCAAAGAGTGGCAAGTCACCGTCTGCTCATTTTTCCATGTTCCCCGAACATTGCGACGGGCAGACGCCATAGTCCCCATATTCCCAGACCCCTAGTACCACTAGCAGTTCACCCCAATAGCCCGGTACTTTTTGGTCTTCATTTCCCACAACAGTCCTACACTGGCCGGGGCTTGTCCTTGGGTGCATCACTATATGTTGTAGACAGGGATAATCGTCGGTCAGGGTCACGCCACATTTTCATTAAATTTGTCACGGGGCATCTACGTGTTGGCCTTCCCATGGCCCCACGCAAGCCCCCCAAAAGTCCGGGCCATTTTTATGGCCCGTGGTCTTGAAAGACATACAGTATAATAATGAACTTTAGTTTTTAGATTAATGGGATTCTCAGTATTTGATTAGGAAAGCTAACATCAGGACAGTGCTGTGTGTATTTACGTAATTCCAGCACTTGTCCCAGTTCAGTGGGGGACAGTGGCCTGTGCTCATTGCGCTGCGAATACATCACTGCGAAGGCGGACTGCGACTTTAAATATTGCTGGCAATAAAAATTGTGAACTACGAATATATATGAAACTACTGTAGCCACGCATATTTGCTTTATAGAAGAGATTCTTTAATTTTGGTGACTGTAAAAATAAGATTTTGAAAAAATGTAGAAGATTTTTCTTTTGTATATTTTGTCTTCTAAACTCCAGCACGCTTATGTTCCTTGTTCTGAAAATACTACCCACGCCACACAAAAGATGACGCGCGAGTCGTAATGGTAAACACGTGATCTTATTACAAACCAATTAAAAAAAAACCATTTTACCATTTTTTTTACGTTAGTTATTAACTTCTACATGGAAGTTAATTAAGATGACCATAGATTCGCATAATAAATTAATATCTAATTTATAAGAAAACAATTGGTAGGCGTAGCTTTAAGAAAATAAAAAAAACTGTCATTAGTATAGTTAACTCATAAATACAACTCAGATCCCGGCAAACAAAAAATCCACCTGCATATCTGAAACAAAGCACTTTTATTACCCGTCGGCATTTGTACTAATAACATTTCAATTCTTTTATGGTCGTCTTCTTTTGTTTACTTATTGGCATACGGCCTATTGTTGTATTGTAATCATTAGCCAGGTGTTACGGATTTAAAGTAGAAGCTGATTCTAGCAAATTCGGTGACGTTGCCGGGCGGACATATTGCATTTGAGCAGTATACAGCAATGGCCCGAGTGAGGGAGGAGTTAGTCGAGCGAGAACCACAATCAAGGCGAGACCTGTGTACATTCGGTAATCTATTCGTGATGGACTTTGCGCCTTTTATTGAATTACGACCTTCTGCATTTGTTGTGTTCGGTTATATTTGTACCTGTGGTATACGTGTTTGTATAGTTTTAATAAGCTCTATTTTAATTCCAACGGCATTTTAATTCGAGTCCCGCTAAACTCGTAACAATATAATTAACTAACTGACCGCGAACTTCGTACCGCCATATTTTCTGAATTCCTAAAAGATTTTGTTTCATGACACAAAAACAAAATCACCAAAATCGCTCCCGGTGATTAGGAGGATTCTAGAACCCGATCTCAGCGCCACCTACCGGTTCTAATTGCAAATATAAACCATCCGGAAACCCACTCAAATATACAAAAACAAAATCACCAAAATCGCTCCCGGTGATTAGGAGGATTCTAGAACCCGATCTCAGCGCCACCTACCAATTCTAATCGCAAATCTAAACCATCCCGGGACCCACTCAAACACACACACACACACACACACACACAAAATTTCATCAAAATCGGTAAAGTCGTTCTCAGATTATAAAATTATATATACATAGATAAACATCAATTCTATTCGTTTATAAGCTTAACAAACGTCCGTCTAGCTCGAAAGTCAGGCGAGAAGTAAATGCATATATAGACTGCCCCCGTTTGTTAATCGAACGCCTGCCGCCTACCAAATCTTTAGACTACCTTCATTTTTGAATATTTTTGTAACACAAGACTAAACATTTTTTCAGATGAGATAAAATTAACATCGATTACGTAAACGTAATTCGTAAAATAACCATGGGCGTATATGCCGCCCACGCTCATTTCAAGAACTACGTATAACCTTTGATCAGAATTATAACTCCAGACATTTTAATAAACGGTTTGATAAACAAGAGATTCTCGAATTACGGGACTTTATACGAAGTTGATTTTTCTACTAAATATTTGAACAATCAAAACATATTTTATTACAAGTATATTAATTTTTTTTTAATTGCAGGAGTTCAGCAAACGGGCAGACGGCCCACTTGATGGAAGGCGGTTACCATCGCCTATGGACATTTGCAACACCAAAGGTGCTAGAAATGCGCTGCTGCTCTCTTAAGGGAGACTGGAACCTGGTCACTGATGCCGGAACACAACTCAAGGTTGTTATGGCGACATACTTTAGACCAAGCGTAGTAGCCATCCACTCGGGCAAATGCCCTATCACCTGGCTGAGGGTTGTTTAGTCGCCTCTTACGACAGCCCGCCCCAACGCAGGAAATTGTATTCTTTCTCCGTTCCTGCACGGATAAAAACATAATAGGGTCTAAGGTCTCCCCTAATGTTATTCTGCCTCGCTCGTGTAAATCCCAAAATCCCCGCTTGACCTCCCCTACTATAAAAAGTATTGTTAAATAGTAGTCATTTGATCTTAAAGAAAAAACAAAACCACGCTACACGTGGTACGCGCCGTAGCAACTCTGTAGCCGCAACATGGCGTGGTCTAAAGTCACCAACCGCAGCCGGTCTGCATTGAGTAAAACATTTTTTGTTGAGCTTCGTTCAGACTTTGACCGCTTTTAAGCAAAATTTTAACACTGTGTGCCAAAAACTTAAGATAGTAATTTTATTTTAAAATAACAAAAATTTGGTTTTTTTTCTTGTAAACGATAATACATAGTTTAAAATTTGATTTTGTTGAAGAGTTCGTTTCATACCTAGAATGATGCGTGAGGCTATTGAAATCAAAAAGCAACCCAAATTTCAATAGAGAAGATGGTTGGCAAGTACCACCTGTTTGGGATCCAATCATCCAGCAAAAACCAGCGGCCAGACTTCAAGACACTGTGAGCTCTTTCTGCGTACAATGGAACACAAACCAACTTGACTGACTGATAATTACTTTTATTTTTCCTTCCACCCATTTTAATATTATATAAAATTATTAGAGCTAGGCATGTTTGCTGAAGAGTTTCTTGCGCCGCTTCTTCTCTTCAAGCCATAGCATGTTGCGAAGCGGTAGTAAATTAGATTAGGCTCCCATAGAGTAAATAATAACCATAAACAAAATTAAAACCAAATAATTAAAATTAACAAGTTGGCGGTAGGCTAAATAAAACTTTAACAATACTCGTTGACACTTGACATCTTCGTCTTCCATGATCACGGCCACTGAAAAGTGGCCGAAACGTCGGAAAAACCAAAATCAAATCAAATTACCGCTCTTAAAACCGTTAAAACGTAGTTTTATTATATAAATTAGTGATGAGCCGAAATTCGTTTTACATTCGGTTTGACCGAATTTCGGCCGAAATTCGGTTAAACTACCGAACATTCGGTACAAGGAAAAAATAAAATACCTGCTTGCACTATTTTGACTGAAGTTAATAGAAATCATATCTATCATAACCGTAATATAAAAATTGGCATCTATATACTCGTGGTCATTATTTTAGGTAGGAACATGGAAATCTTAATGTGCAATGTGATAAAAAATTAATAAAGTTAGTTCTTGATTGAGTCTTTGCCTAATTAAATAGACATCAAAAATAAAATAAACTTATTATTCTCTAAGAAACATCAGTAAGTAGTGCAACTGCTTAAATATAATGCATAACTTGAATTTAAAAAAAAACGCGTCTAAGGGACACCAGCAATTATAACTTTAATTTTAATTGAAATCACTTTTTACGAATTAAACATTATGAATTTAGGATTATGAAATGTTGATTTTTTTTCAATTAAAGGTCTAAAAATCTATTCTTTTATCAACCTACTTATACTTAAAAGTTGCTAGAGGCAGTTTATGGTATAAATAAACCAAAAATTCGTTGTTATCAAGTTGACGTTGTTAACAGGTCACGATGTGTTGCTTTTGAGAAAGCATGGCTAAAACAAACCGAAGTTCGGTCGAATTTCGTATTCGGTTCAAACCATATTCGGCCCATCCCTAGTAAAAAGTATTCTACGTGTTGATACGGAATATAAGCTAGTTGCGTGTCGAGTTTCATTTAAATTCGTTGAGTAGTTTTCACATGATGCTCTGACAGACAGGCTAAATTATAGAAATAGTGTTTTCAAAGTCGATATTTTTTTTCTTCTTATTTTTTTCACTTTGTATTACTCGTATTTCGCTTTCCTAGCAAATAAATTCTTTCTTTCTTTCTTTCAGTATAGTTTTGGATGAATTAATTTTCCCAATTTAAAAATCAGAGTCTATGCATGCTACTGAGAAGAAAATCGGGATTTTTACTCACTTTGTGTATTCCATAAAAAGAGAGAAGTTTGCATCTGTTTCCAATGGCTTCGATATCCGGCGTTCGTGCAACTCGACCGGCAAAAAGTCCGACAGCGGATACTGTATCGCAAAAAAGACGACTTTGAAGCGCAGTCAAATCGTGTCTATTACTGCCACTATTTAAGAGTTAATCGCATGAAAACTGTTTAAAAATTATTTCAGTCTACTTGAGTGTTATAATAATGTAAAGGTATTTTTCTTAAGTTTTGGCGACTAATAGATATTGTTACGAGTCGCGAGACTCGAATTAAAATGCCGTTAGAATTACTATAGAGTTTATTAGAACTATACAAACACATAAAACACAGGTACAAATATAACCAAACACAACAAGTCCAAACGTAGTGCAGAAGGTCGTAATTTCATAAAACGCGCAAAGTCCGTCACTTATTAGATTCCGGATTGTAGTACACATGTCTTGCTTCGCTCGAGGTTATCGCTCGACCGCCTCGTCCCTCCATCAATATGCAATATGTCCATCCAGCCGCGTGGACTGAATTTCCTAGAATCAGTTTATACTTAAAATCCGTAACATCTGGCTAAGGACTGCCATAAAAGATTACAATAAAACAATGGGCTGTTTTCTAATCACAAATGTTAAACACAAAGTAAACAAAAGAAGTCCACATGCCGAAAGGTAATAAAATGTGTTTTTATAGGTATGCAGGTGTGAATTTGTTTTGTCGGTGTCTAGGTCGTAAAAATATAATTAAAACTATGTTTCACAAATGTGCAGCAAAACAAAAAAAAATGGATGGATGTATGAAGGATGATATGTTGATTTGTGGTGTGACAGAGGATATATGTCAGCTAAGAAGAGTGTGGAAGGAAGACATATTGTGTCGACCGTGCAGGAACGGAGAAAGAATACAATTTCCTGCGTTGGGGCGGCCTTTCGTAAGAGGCGACTTAACAACCCACAGCCAGATGGTAGGGTATTTGTCTGGATGGCTATCACCCCTTGTCTAGAGTATCCCGTCATAACAACCTTGAGTTGTGTTCCAACATTAGTGGCCAGGTTCCAGTATCCCTTAAAAGAGCAGCAGCGCATTTGTAGCCCCTATGGTGTTGCAAATGTCCATAGGCGATCGTAACCGCTTTCCATCAAGTGGGCTATCTGCCTATCTACTGAACTCATGCAATAAAAATATTTAAAAAAAAATGAAAAAATAGTCTAAATATGAACATGCATTTTCTTCGTTATAGAAAATGACCGATTTTGAAACAAACCAACCGAATGTAACTAAATTCTACGTTATGGAAGTTTTGTTTAATAATAAACGACGTTATAAATAAATATTACATTTATTTCATTTGCCCAAAAATAAGAACACACGAGTCCAGTAGTGAGACTTTTATGGGCTGGCATTATTATATATCATTGTACCCGAATACTTTATTTCCACGGCTCCAAGGCCTCCCCAGTTCCCCGTAGAGCCGCTTCAACGCAGACAGCCGCAGTTGTACTTACGATATTGAAATTAACTGGATTCCCTCAGGACTCCGGCACATTTGTATTCTGGATCGAGCGTCTCAGGATATTAAAATGCTCTTTTTGTTTTATTATAACAAACGATTTAATTAAGAAAGTTGCTTCTGTGCTACTTGTACGAAGTGGTTTCGTCTGTGTTATAAGACCGCCATCTTTGTCGTGTCATATGTTCGCCAGGTGGTAGGGCATTTGCCCGACTGGATGGCTACCACCCCTGGTCTAAACTATGTCGCCATAACAACCTTGAGTTGTGTTCCCGCATTAGTGACCAGGTTCCAGTTTCCCTTAAGAGAGCAGCAGCGCATTTGTAGCAACTTTGCTGTTGCAAATGTCCATAGGCGATGGTAACCGCTTTCCATCAAGTAGGCCGTCTGATAAAAAAAAAAACCCTACGCCGACAAAAGTAGATTCACACCTGGCTACCATAAAAGCACACTTTATTACCTTTCCGCATTTGGACTTCTTTAGTTTACTTTGTGTTTAAAATTTGTGATCAGAAAACAGCCTATTGTGTATTGTAATCTTTTATGGTAGTCATTAGCCAGGTGTGTCGAACTGATTCTAAGAAATTCGGTCTACGCGGTCGGGCAGCCATATTGTATCGGTGCAGTATAAAGCACTGGCCCAATGGAGAGATCGGCAGTCTAGCGATAACCACAAGAGAAGTAAGACCTGTGCACATTCGGTAATCTATTTAGTGACGGACTTTGCGCGTGAGTTTGAATCGTGCTTTAGGTTTGGACTGATTGTGTTCAGTTATATTTGTACCTGTGTTATACGTGTTTGTATAGTTCTAATAAATTTAAGCTGAGTTGACCAGTTTGCGAACCAAATTTAAAAAAAATTCTTACGTACATATATACATATTGTCACGCCTGTTTCCCATTGGGGTAGGCAGAAACGATGGATCTCCACCTGCTACGATCTTGACAAACACTTTTCGCTTCATCAACTTTCATTAATTTTTTCATACATGCACGCTTATTTAAACTGCTTTATATCTTCAATTTTAACATGGTGAGTACGTTGCGGTCTACTTTATTTATTTTTTATTGCAGGAGATCAACAGACAGGCAGACAGCCCACTTGATGGAAAGTGGTTACCATCGCTTCTGGACATTTGCAACACCAAAGTTGCTACAAATGCGCTGCTGCTCTCTTAAGGGAGACTGGAACCTGGTCACTAATGCCGGAACACAACTCAAGGTTGTTATGGCGACATACTCTAGCCCAGGGGTGGTAGCCATCCAGCCGGGCAAATGCCTACCACCTGGCTCTTACGACAGGCCGCCCAGCCGCAGGAAATTGTATTCTCTCTCCGGTCCTGCACGGATAAAACACGGATCCTTTAATATGAAAGAGTAGTTGGAAAACAAGACAATAAACAGAAAACCTTAAAATGTTTACGGAGTTATTTAAAACGGATTTTCTTTGAAATGGCGTTACCTAGTAACCTAATTAATTGGTTTCGTGGATCTTAATGGGACGCCATGGAAACTGATGTGATTTAATTACCTTCGAGGTTATTTTGGACTGACTTTGGTTCGACTTCCCGCATCTCACCGAATGTTCGCGATCCGGTGTCATGTACAATCCTAATTCGGGAATGTTACGCGACGTACAAATTAACGTCGCTGGTGGAAATGTGGTTCGAAATTGGATTGTTTAAGTGAAAAATCGGGAAGAAAAGGGGTGTTCTAGATTCTTATATTTGTTGTAGGGATGGGCCGAAATTCGTTTCACATTCGGTTTAACCGAATTTCGGCAGCTTGAGCAGAACTTCGGCATTCGGCCGAAATTCGGGGCAAGAAAAAAGTAAAATACCTACTTGTACTATTTTGAATGAAGTTAATAGAAATCATATCTATCATGATCGTAATATAAACATTGGCATCTATATACTCATGGTCGTTTATTTTAGTTAGGAATTTGTAAATCTTAACGTGCAATCTGATAAAAAATAAATAAAATTAGTTCTTGATTGAGGCTTTGCCTAATTAAATACTTATTAATCCTCTAAGAAACAAGTAGTGCAACTGCTTAATTATAATGCGTAACTTGAATATCTGGAAAAAACACTTCTAAGGGACATCAGCAATTAGAACTTTAATTGTGATTAAAATCACTCTTTACGAATTAAACATTATGAATATAGAATTATGAAAGGGTAATATTTTTTTTCAATGAAAGCTATAAAAATCTGTTCTTTTACTACTCATATTTAACGTATCAAGTCACGACGAAATCAAACCGAAGTTCGGCCGAATCTCTTGTTTTAATCGAATGTTTGGCCGAAGTTCGTATTTGGTTCAAACCACATTCGGCCCACCCCTAATTTGTTTTATTTTTAATATCAATATATTCACTTAACAAACATAGATTTTTAAGCTATAATAATGTAGTAACTAAACTAACTTGTAAAAAAATTATTACATACTAAAAATAAAGTACATACACACATAACTTCACGCTAGTTCCCTTGCGGGATAGGCACGAACAACAGAGCGCCATTTAGGCTTATTCTTACACACCTCACTTAGTTCTTTGACATTCATAACTCTTGTCATGCACGCTCGTCTGTTCTTAAGGCTCCTGACATCACCTTCTGCTAGTACACGATCAATTTGATCATGGAAGGTGTGTCGTGGCCTTCCACGATTTCTGCATCCATCCACTTTTGCATTGTATATCTGTTTAGTCATTCTTTCATCATGCATTCCTTCCACATGCCTGAACCACCGGAGCATTCCTTTCCTTGCCTTCCTTTCTTATGCTCCAGCATAACATCATCGACCATTATCCTTGCATTCGTTCTGGTTTCTTCTCTTTCAAACACCATAACCTTTGTTTTCTTCGCATTCAAATGTAAGCCTCTCGCCTGACAGTCATCTTTCATCACTGTGATTAGTGTTTGCAGTTCTGATGGCGATTCGGCAAAAATAGAGTAAGTTATAAATAAGTATTATAAACTATGTAATAAGTCGCTGCCTGCTGGCTGCGTTGCCACGCTGTATGAAAATGCTGAAACTCTAAACTTGCCACTATCTTCTATTAAATTTCTTTTCCAACTCCCTCGTATCGCACTTGTCGCCTCGCTGTCTTCAGCTGAATTCCCCGGTAGGCGCGCCTTACGCTGCTTATATAAGCAGCATAAGGCCGATACCCGAAGAATCTTCTAGAACCCATAATTCAATTTAAAAAAAAACAAAATCATTTATTGAATAAAACATAATTCACAATTTTTAACACTCATTGGTCTCCAAATTAGGTCGACCTGTATATTTCGGGGACCTCCTTCCAAATTGGTACAATTCTGAAATTATCATTTACTTACATTCATTTAAAAGAAAAATAAAGAAATATGTATGATTGCGTGCGTGCGTACGTGTGTATGTGTGACTTGTGATATTGTGAATTGTATGTATAATTTCGATCTTATTTTTCGTTATTCTTTTATTTACTGCCTATCCCTTTCTAAACATCTATCTATCTCTGTCTTTTCCTTCCCGAACCTTCTATACTAGAACTTTCGTTCATCATCTCACCCTTTCTAAAATGTAAATGTCTTTGTCTTTTCCATCCAGAATCTTCTACCTTTTTCTAAAACTTCTTAAACCAACTAGATTGTTCCACCATCACTCGCCACAATATTATGATATATTTTTTTAATAATATTTGGTGCCTTTCAAACTTCATACAAAATCAAAGGCCTCTGATATGATAACATGTACATCAAGTGCAATTTGTTAGCAATCGCCAATCTATTTATCTTTTATTAAACAGGTGTACAATTCGGCTGTGCTATTTCAAAACCTAGTTACATCACAGCACAAATAATATCATGAAGTTCAATGATATGCAATTTGAATACTATTGTTGCAACCTAAGCGCTGACAAAAACAAATTCCACTTACAGACTGTAAAAGCATATTTTATTACCTGTCGGAATTTGAACTAGTTGTAATCCTTTTATGATCGCCTTCTTTTGTTCACTTATTGTGGAGAACAGTCTATTATCCTTATTGTACTCTCTTATTAGCATCATTAGCCAAGTGTGGCGGATTCTTTTAAATTTGTGGAGTATAAAATGACGTTCTGATGTAGAAAGGGGGCAGTCAAGCTACGATTACGACGCGGGCGTGACGTGTGTACATTCGGGAATCTAATAGTGACGGCCTTTGCGCGTTTTATTGAATTACGACCTTCTACATTACGTTTGGACTTGTTGTGTTCGGTTATATTTGTACTTGTGTTATACGTGTTTGTATAGATCTAATAAACTCTATAGTAATTCTAACCGAATTTTAATTTGAGTCCCGCTAAACTCGTAACACTATTTATGAAGCTTACCTACACACCTCTTTTACTAAGTGTAACAACAAGGAGAGATTTGGGTAAGAAAACTACCAAAAATTAACTATTTGGGCAGTTTCCCCTTTTTTATTGTCCAACCTTTGATGTGACTATGCACACTGCACAGTAAGCAATGAACACTGTCTACACGCTACCACGCCTTTTTACACGAAAATGTTACCAACTACAAAACAATAATATTGCATCATTGCTAAAAATAGCAATCGCATCATAGTGTTGCCGGGATCACAAAAATAATTATAACAATTAGCGATGCACTAAATTATCTAGAAGATAATTTTGTGGGCTTATAAAATTAACTAACTGGTAGAAAATGGTAATTTAATTAGAAATCGAGTTTTCTAATGAATCGACTAAAAATATCATTATCCATGACGTTTTTTTTTTTTTTTTTTTTTTTTTTTATAGCTGGAGTTCAGCAGACAGGCAGACGGCCCACTCGATGGAAAGCGGTTACCATCGCCTATGGACATTTGCAACACCAAAGGTGCTACAAATGCGCTGCTGCTCTCTTAAGGGAAACTGGAACCTGGTCACTAATGCCGGAACACAACTCAAGGTTGTTATGGCGACATACTTTAGACCAGGGATGGTAGCCATCCAGTCGGGCAAATGCCCTACTACCTGGCTGTGGGTTGTTTTGTCGCCTCTTACGACAGGCCGCCCGGCCGCAGGAAATTGTATTCTTTCTCCGTTCCTGCACGGATACTGCACGTTTGTCTATGTGATATTAATGTACTGTTACATGCCGACAAAAGTGAATGCACACCTGCCTGCCATAAAGCACAGTTTATTACCTTCCCGAATTTGGACTTCTTTTGTTTACTTCGAAAAACAGTATATTGTGTATTGTACTAGTTTATGGCCGTTCGCAGGAATAATTAAGCAGGTGTGCGGATTACGTATTTCTAGGGAATTAAGTCGACGATACGGGCGGGCACAAGTATAAAACGACGGCAGGATAGAGAGCGGAGGCAGTCTAGTGAGAACCGCAGTCAAGCGACGATTATGATACGAGTAAGACGTGTTATTGAATCGTGCGGTTTGTACTGGTTCTGTCCAGTTATATTTGTACCTGTGTCATACATGTTTTTATAATTCTAATAAATTCTACAGTAATTCCAACGGCATTTTTAATTCGAGTCCCGCGCTTGTAACAATACTCTATGGTTCTTATAACTACTGTCTTGGATATCTTGCTATATAATCATAAGACAATAAATGCATACTAATTTAAATAAGCTTTTTTAAAAAAGTTTTTAAATACAAGCTTTTGAGATCCTGGATATCATGTAGCAGCAGAGTGCTAGCCAAGACAAGTAAAACGAGCCCAAACACGACAGGTCTATCTTGTTTAGTAGACCTTCCGACTCCATCATCAGATCAGCTCCACCATATTATTGCATTGTCACGCGATATACATATGCGTGCAATATTTCAGCTCAGTCGGAAACCGGGAATTTGGTCAAATTTAACTTGCAAGATTCTAATACATAGGTACATCCATTGCAAGTTAAATAAAAGCTTGTAATAACAACGTCACTTGCTAGCTCTTGAATTTGTACAGACGAATTGATCTATTGTAGAGGTAGAAGCAATAATGTCGTCTCGTTCGGATCATCAACATGCAAGGGGCCGCGTCTAGCGCCAACTCACCCGGGTTTTACTGACCGGTTTATTTGCGCGAAACAAGAGAAAAAGTTAATTGTGTATTCCCGCTTAATTAGCTGAGATCGTGGAGGACAAGAGTACAATTCTCAGCTTCGTCGCTCTGGCTTGTACACACGAGAGGTTTTTTTTTATTGCTGGAGCTCAGCAGACAGACAGACGGCCGTTGGAAAGCGGTTACCATCGCCTATAAACATTTGCAACACCAAAGGTGCTACAAATGCGCTGCTGCTCTCTTAAGGCTTCTGCTCTCTCTCACATCCGTGCAGGAACGGAGAAGGAATACAATTTCCTGCGGCCGGGCGGTCTGTCGTAAGAGGCGACAAAACAACCCACAGCCAGGTGGTAGGGCATTTGCCCGACTGGATGGCTACCACCCCTGCTCTAAAGTATGTCGCCATAACAACCTTGAGTTGTGTTCCGGCATTAGTGACCAGGTTCCAGTCTCCCTTAAGAGAGCAGCAGCGCATTTGTAGCACTTATTGGTGTTGCAAATGTCCATAGGCGATGGTAACCGCTTTCCATCAAGTGGGCCGTCTGCCTGTCTGCTGAACTCCTGCAATAAAAAAAAATAATAAAAAAAAATAAGGGAGACTGGAACCTGATCACTAATAACGGAATACAATTTGAGGTAGTTATAGCGACATACTTTAGACCAGGGGTGGTAGCCATCCAGTAGGGCCAATGCCCTACCACCTGGCTGTGGGTTGTTTTGTCGCCTCTTACGAAAGGCCGCCCGGCCGCAGGAAAATTGTATTCTTTCTCCATTCCTGCAGGGATAAATAGGTTTTCTTTTGCCAGCTTTCAGTTAGCAGTAGATGGTTTGCAACGGATATATGTACAACCAGGATGAGACCGTGACTTCGTCCACGCTTGACTTGCAATCCTCGCCAGATTCCCGAGACATAAAATATCTTAGCATTTAATAAAAGATAAAAATATCACACATTTTATGACATAAAATTTGCTATCAATCACTGAAAGAAATACATTAGTTTTTTTTTTAATCTGGCCATTTTAAATCATTCTCAGAAAAAATCCCGTGGGATTCCCAGGAAAAAAGTAGCGCAGATTTTAAGTCTAGAAATTTGCTGTCGATCAGCGAAAACCGCATCCAAATCGGCCTACTAGTTTTTACGTGAATCCCGAACAAACAAACAAGAAATCTAAAAAGATTGCATCGTATTCTCCATCGATTATATAGTGTATTCCAGTTATTTATTTTAAATAGCTGCAATGTACAAACATGGCATGTTTAGAATTTTATAATATTATAGATAACCGCCCATAAATAGCCCACTGCTGGGCTCGGCTCTCCCATTATAGGGGAATGGACGGTTATACCGCCACGCTTGTCCGAGGCAGCTTGGCAGGTTTGTCACAACTGTTATCTCGATGCAGGTTTTAATATGGCGTTTTCCTTCAGCATTAGCACGTGTTAATTATAAACATATGCAGATTGAGCCAGACAACTGCCTAAGTGGTACATGCTTTTCGGTCAGGATTCGAACCGCACGAGCTTTGAGTTAGGGACGCGTGTACTAACTACTAAGCTGCCCGGCTGCCAACAGACGATTTTCTTGTAAATGTCCTTATCCGTGCAGGAACGGAGAGAGAATACAATTTCCTGCGGTCGGGCGGTCTGTCGTAAGAGGCGACTTAACAACCTTGAGTTGTGTTCCGGCATTAGTGACCAGGTTCCAGTCTCCCTTAAGAGAGCAGCAGCGCATTGGTAGCAACTTTGGTGTTGCAAATCGTAACCGCTTTCCATCAAGCGGGCCGTCTGCCTGTCTGCTGATCTCCTGCAATAAAAAAAACCAGTTTAAATGAGGTCGTGTAACTTGCCATTGGCATCTCATACAAAAATTACACCACTTTATCTCATATTCTTTTGTTCTCGCCTGTCTGTCTCGGGTATAATAATAAGTTTAACACGTTAACTGTCATGTCGGTCTATAGCCAACAAATAAATGTATCATTCGGGTCTTGTCGGTCTATATGACCGACAAACCACACCTAACTTCAACGTGTCCGTGAAGCCTGTCGGGCGTAATTTCAATGATCTAATTTAAACAGTGGGACCCGCGCGGCCTCTAAGAGCATAAAACTCAAGTTTTCAACCTAACTTTAACTGTTAGAAAGGTAGACAATTTGCAAACTTTTAATTAAAGAATAATGCATTTTTTTATAAATCAAATATTGAATTTTAATTACTCACAGAACTTCAATTATAACCTAGAGTCATGAAAACTATAATCATGGCTTTGTATTATGTGGAATTTGCTTTCAAAACCCTCCGATTTTGAAACATTCTTCATTGCTGCTCCGCTCCTATTGGTGTTAGCGTGATGATATATAGCCTATAGCCTTCCTCGATAAATGGGCTATCCAACACTGAAAGAATTTTTCAAATCAGACGAGTAGTTCCTGAGATTAGCGCGTTCAATTAATCAATATTAGTATATTTGGCTACAACACTAATACTTACATTTTAAATATCGCGATATCTTTTGCATGAAACGTTCGAATTGAATAATTCAAAAAGTTCTAGAAAGGTATTGAATTCGTCTTGAATATGGAGTAATTTATTTTGATAAGGATTAATACCAAGGTACAAAATAAAGAGTTTTTGAAGCGACGGCATTTTAAAACACTTATTGTGAGAATACTACAATAGTTAGACATATGCTTACGCGATATTTTTGGTAGACAATTATATGTTCTGCAAAGTGGTAGTTCATTATTTTGTTCTATAATCAATAGTTTTCGCAGTGTAAGAATTTTTCGGGTCATTTTTTTACACCTTAGGTTACATTATTGGACTTTTAGTAAGGATCCCTAATTTTTTGAAAATATAATATAGCCTATAGCGTTCCTCGATAAATGTACTATTCAACACTGAAAGAATTTTTCAAATGAATGTTTCACAATCGGAGGGTTTTGAAAGCAAATTCCACGCGGACGACGTCGCGGGCACAACTAGTATTATAATACAAGAATTTAAATTCTTTGTGTAGTTCCAGTTAGTTTCAAATTTCAAAGGCGATTTAAGTTTATTCACAGGAGTATACCTTGCAAATGAATATCCCTTAGCAGCAGCCGTAGACCCTTTTAACACTCTGTGGTTGGCAGTCAAATGCGAAACTACAGAGTTAAAATTTGCAGCGGTTACAGATCAAGTATTCAAATAGATTAATTTAGTATTCTATCTTTAGTCGGCTCATTATTAAAACATTTTAGAAACAAGATGTAGTAAAGCACAGAAATATAAAGAAAGAGAGAAAACCCGTTTTATCTAGGAGTGTTAAACTGATATACATTTAAGTGTTGACAAAAATATTGTTACAACGTGGTGTAAGTTAATAAGAGCATTTAGTTAAACATCAGTTTTTAATAAGCGTTTATATTAGCTTCCTACGTATGTTAGTTAGTAACGGAATCTTTCAAGTTAAATTTGATCGACTTCCCGGTTTCCGATTGAGCTGAAATTTTGCACGTATGTGTATATCGCGTGACAATGCAACAATATGGTGCCATGGAGCTGATCTGATGATGGAGTCGGAAGGTGGCCATAGGAACTCCTGTACTAAACAAGATAGACCCGTCGTGTTTGGGCTCGTTTTACTTGTCTTGGCTAGCACTCTGCTGCTACATGATGTGCAAGATCTCAAAAGTATTTAAAAACCTTTTTAAAAAAGCTTATTTTTACATAACGTTCCATTTTATCATAACAGTGTATTTAATTCTTTTTTTAAAGTTTCCACGGAGAAGGGAATTAAATCACTAAAAAATGAAAAATAAATAATAGTTAAAAAAAATCCACGCTTTTTTTAAAATAAAATCATTTTTTGTTACACTATTTTTAATTCAAATTTATTTTCTATTTTTTAGTTGGATTTTCTATAAAAGCGTATTTTTTTAGTTTTTTTTAACTATTATCTATTTTTTTACTAAATGCTTTTACTAGCTTACACCACCGTACGTGACTCTTCTCCGCAGGGTTGCCCATATACGCAGAACTGACGACCCACATTACCGTCGCCGATATTGCGTTGCCCACCTCCTGCTGCTGCGGTGCTCACCTTCGAATTTCCCTCGCGTAGCTCGCTTCTGGATTTCTTCTTAAATTTCGCTAAACTCCTTCATTGAACTGTCCATTAAACTCGTCACTGTCTTCTATTTAACTTCTTCTTCCAACTCTCTAAATTCGTCACTATCTTCTACTTCTACGCTGCTTATATACCCGGAAGAATCTTCTACATACATACATAACTTCACGCCAGTTCCCTTGCGGGGTAGGCACGAACAACAGAGCGCCATTCAGGCTTATTCTTACACACCTCACTTGCTTCTTTGACATTCATAGCTCTTGTCATGCACGCTCGTCTGTTCTTAAGGCTACACGATCAATTTGATCATGGAAGGTGTGTCGTGGCCTTCCACGACTTCTGCATCCATCCACTTTTGCATTGTATATCTGTTTAGTCATTCTTTCCACATGCCCGAACCACCGGAGCATTCCTTTCCTTACCTTCACCCCGACTCTCTCTTTCAGACCAACTCTCTTTGTTACTTCGGTATTACGAACGCGGTCCGCGAGCGTATCTAAATCTAAAGCGTAATCTTCTAGAATCCATAATAACCATCTTCTTTTATTTACTGCCTATTCCTTTCTAAACATCTATCTACCTCTGTCTTTTCCTCCCTGAACCTTCTATTTTAAAATCTTCTACCTTTTTCTAAAAGCCGTGAGACCGGCTTACGCCGCTAGAAAGTTCTACCCTCGGTCGCCACACTATTCTTTATCGCACACATAATAATCTATATTCGGTCTTTTTGGTTGAGTATGTTAAGCCTTTGCCTGCCTTGCGTATAGGACCGCAGAGAGGAGTTCAACTCCGTTATTTACTATGATTTGGATGTCTGGCATTGGCTTTGGAGTCGATCCGTTGTCAAAACGTACTTGGGGGGTATAAATATTGGGGAAATAAATAAAACTAGTGGTTGCCCGTGACCGAAATTCGACCATATTAATTAATGTCGAAGACTATACGTCTATAATCACAGATTTCGCCAAGGCTACATTGTTAATTTGACTTGAACAATAAACAACACGGTAGTGTGTGTAATGTTTATTTTATTAATTTAATGTATTTTTTATATATAATTTTAAAAAATATTAGCATGCGTCGCTTCTTCTCTATATCTTATCTTATACTAATATATAAAGCTGAACAGTTTGTTTGTTTGTTTAAACGCGCTAATCTCAGGAACTACTGGTCTGATTTGAAAAATTCTTTCAGTGTTAGATAGCCCATTTATCGAGGAAGGCTATAGGCTATATATCATCACGCTAAGACCAATAGGAGCGGAGCAGCAATGAAAAAATTTTCAAAATCGGGGGGGGGGGGGGGGCTTTGAAAATAAATTCCACGCGGACGGCGTCGCGGACACAGCTAGTAAACTATAACTGTGCGAAATTTCATACTCCTCCATCCGCGCAATTTTCATTAAAAGTGGTGGTACAAAGTTTTTGCTCCACGTATTCATAATAGATGAAGGCAAGATTAAAGGTAGGAACATACTCAGCCCACGTACACAACGTATGCCACGCATTATGATATCTAGACTCCTGAATTTGTATGAAAACCGTTCAATTAGAAACAAACTTGTCATACGCAACGCTATCACACGCGTCCCATGCAACGTTAGGTCTATCAATCCAGATCGGCGTGGGATGGTGGAGGGGATAACCATAGCTCTCAGAATCGGACAACATTGTACCACAACAGCACCTGAAGAAATGACTTATGAGTCTGACGTCAATTTGCGTTGTGAACGCGGGACAAGTGTGCACACCAACTCTCCTACATTGCATCACATACGTGGGATCAGTTTGTTTTTACCTTAACTATACTATTGTTGCCCCCCTGTTCAATGATCAGCATACTATGACTTTTTTTTTTGAGGCGAGGGAAAATCCTTAACCGATTTACGCACAAACTGGGCCGTTGCTAGGGGAACGACACGCGTCGGTCGGGGGCGATAACACTGCAGCAATAGTATGCTCTTGGCAGCGCTCCGTCCGCGATCGACGTCACAGAATAGTGTGGAAGACTCCGAGCGTTGCTGCACGGGCGAGCAACCCCAATACCCACTAAAAACCCCCTCCTCCCTGACGACCCTGCGCTTTGTATGTGTTGGAAAGGCTGAGATTTAGAACATAGTTACGCCCAGCCGAAGCATACTATGTCTTGACGTAACATTTTGCAACGATTTGACGTGTTACGCTCAGTTGATGCGCGCCGTTAGCCTTAAACAGCACTAAACGTGTTCTGCTGAATAAGGTAGTTAATTACACATAATTCAGTGGACGACTTTTAATCCAAGTACATTAAACACTAATGTTGGATAGCAAGTTTCTTAATTTACTTTTATGCGATCAGAATTCATAAGTACTTTGATGAAGGCTATAATAGCTTAATCTTTCAATACAACTATTATATATGTACTAGCTGACCCGGCGAACTTCGTACCGCCATATTTTCTGAATTCCTAAAAGACTTTGTTTCATGACACAAAAACAAAATCTCCATAATCGCTCCCGGTGATTAGGAGGATTCTAGAACCCGATCTCAGCGCCACCTACCGGTTCTAATTGCGAATCTAAACCATCCGGGAACCCACTCAAACACACAAAAAAAATCACCAAAATCGCTCCCGGTGATTAGGAGGATTCTAGAACACGATCTCAGCGCCACCTACCGGTTCTAATTGCGAATCTAAACCATCCGGGAACCCACTCAAACACACAGAAACAAAATCCCTCCCGATGATTAGGAGGATTCTAGAACCCGATCTCAGCGCCACCCACCAGTTCTAATTGTGAATCTAAACCATCCGGGAACCCACTCAAACACACACACAAAATTTCATCAAAATCGGTAAAGCCGTTCTCAAGTTATGGGCTTACCAACACATTTTGCGATTCTTTTTTATATATAAGAAGATATAATTGTGTTTTTTTTTAAATGTGATGCTACGACTACGAACGGGCCGTCTAATATAGAGTAGGTACTGTTGTCTATGGACATTTACAACACCGAAGCGAAACCAACGAGTTAACAGCCTTTAAAATGGAATAGAGGGGATGAAGTCAAAAGAAATAAATTCCACTGGAGAACACTTTTTGAAGGTCAATCTAAGTTAAAATGTAAATAAACTATTTCGTATTCTATGTACACCACTTCGCAACGTGTTATCGCTGTTCAAAGGAGAAGAAGTAGTAAGAAATTCGCCAGAAACACAACAGCAAAGTTGCAAAAAAAGCGCTGCTGCTCTATTAAGGGAAACTGGAAACTGGTCACTAATGCCGGAACACAACTCAAGGTTGTTATGGCGACATACTTTAGACCAGACCCTACCACATGGCTGTGGGTTGTTAAGTCGCCTCTTACGACAAGCCACCCGGCCGCAGGAAATTGTATTCTTTCTCCGTTCCTGTACGGATGATTCCTCCTTGAGTGTAAGCGTCCAAGCTTCGCACCCATACATCAGGATGGGCTGTATGACGGTTTTATAGATGCTGATTTTAGTTTTTCTATTTAGAAGCCTGGACACCAATACCTTATGCAGGGTGGCACGGCACCTCAGGGCGTTTTGTATGCGTATAAGTATTACGTCCTCTCTGGTGTTTGTGTCGGTGACTGTGCAGCCCAGATATTTATATTTGGAAAAATTAAGTTAACTGTAAGTAAAAATACTCAACTCAAAATCTCTGGACCCTGATAGTGAAACCAAGGGATTGCTGTATATTCTCAATCTTTGCTTCCTACTCAATATTAAACTCCTGTACATTAGGACAACACGCTTGTGTTTTGACTATAGAATTTAAGGTTGCGTGTGACTGAAAAACCTTGATATACCTCCAACATTGTTGTCTGAAGCGAACCGAAACGCGATAACGCGGCGCCATTATCGCGATGTTATCAGTGGGAGACGGGCCCCCGGCGCGTGTCTTTAATGCCCCTTATCAGCTCATTGTATGCTTTATCTTAAAGAAATAGAGGCTTACGCACTAAATGCTTTTGTCAAAGTCAATGCTTTAGTATATCGTACAATTTAGCTCGCACCAGGCTTTTAAGGGCCATTTATTATATGGAGAGAGTTTCTTGCCTCGAAGATACGAGTGTCGAAAGCAAGAAAACGAATATTATCATTTTTTTTATTGCAGGAGTTCAGCAGACAGGCAGACGGCCCACTTGGTGGAAAGCGGTTACCATCGCCTATGGACATTTGCAACACCAAAGTTGCTACAAATGCGCTGCTGCTCTTTTAAGGGAAACTGGAACCTGGTCACTAATGCCGGAATACAACTCAAGGTTGTTATGGCGACATACTTTAGATGAGGGGTGATAGCCATCCAGTCGGGCATATGCCCTACCACCTGGCTGTGGGTTGTTACGTCGCCTCTTACGACAGGCCGCCCGGCCGCAGGAAATTGTATTCTTTCTCCGTTCCTGCACGGATAAAATTCAATTAAACTCAACTTACGATAACTTACGGGGAAGGGCGATAATCGCCTGGTCATTGAATATTGACGTCTCTGTGTTAACAAAATATCGTGCTAATCACCGAGCTCGAAAGGCAAGTCTCGCATTCAAATCGGTTCAAACTGATTTGTAAGATACTCGCATGAAAAAACGACACACGAGTTCTAGTTTAAACAAGTCGAGAAATCATAGGCAAAAATCTCAATGCAATTTGTGACGTAGCCTAAACAAAACTCTTGATGATAATTACCTTACGATTATCGTATAACATACTCGTAGGCGAGTTTTTATTTTTGGTCGAATGTTCACAGTTTCAGAAGAAGACAGAAGACAGAAGTTTCACAGTATTAGATAAATTGAAGAATTAATTTTAGTGTAGTGTTTTTTTTTATTGCAGGAGATCAGCAAACAGGCAGACGGCCCACTTGATGGAAAGCGGTTACCATCGTCTATGGACATTTGCAACACCAAAGGTGCTACAAATGCGCTGCTGCTCTCTTAAGGGATACTGGAACTTGGTCACTAATGCCGGAACACAACTCACGGTTGTTATGGCGACATACTTTAGACCAGGGGTGGTAGCCATCCAGTTGGACAAATGCCCTACCACCTGGGTATACTGTCCGTTCCCCCTTACAATGGGAGGCCCGAGCCCAGTAGTGTGACATTTATGGGCTGATGTTATACATATTATATTATACAGTTTTATTTTATTATAAACCCTTTTAATTCTTCACAAAAAAAACAATTTATAGATAAATACAATCGTTGCATAATGTAAAATTAGCATTTAAATGGTTATTAATTAATTATTCATACGTGACCAATCCTTTCAAATTAATGAAACGTTAGGCCCAAACGTAATATGTATTTAATTTCCTAATTATTCACCAGGTGGCCATTGTTTTAAGGTATTTCAATTAACAGTATTACTGTGTGTACTAAGGGAACGTAAGCTCGTTTTAGATTTGCATAGGATGTTATTTAATACCGAAATCAATGCAAAAAACCTTAATTGAAAAGTGTCATTGCACTAAAATTAAGTTTTGTTTTATTGCAGGAGTTCAGCAGACAGGCAGACGGCCCACCTGATGGAAAGCGGTTACCATCGCCTATGGACATTTGCAACACCAAAGTTGCTACAAATGCGCTGTTGCTCTCTTAAGGGGGACTGGAACCTGGTCACTAATGCCGGAACACAACTCAAGGTTGTTATGGCGGCATACTTTAGACCAGACCCTACCACCTGGCTGTGGGTTGTTAAGTCGCCTCTTACGACAGGCCGCCCTAACGCAGGAAATTGTTTTCTTTCTCCGTTCCTGCACGGATAAGAATTCTAAGCATCACGTAAAGGTTACTGTATAAATTTAAATGAAACTCGATACTCAGTTAGTTAAACATCCCCGGATGTT
Source organism: Dendrolimus kikuchii (assembly GCA_019925095.2). Classification (NCBI taxonomy): domain Eukaryota; kingdom Metazoa; phylum Arthropoda; class Insecta; order Lepidoptera; family Lasiocampidae; genus Dendrolimus; species Dendrolimus kikuchii. The sequence continues at coordinate 23,105,951 of CM034402.1, read as the reverse complement.
TAACTAACTGTGTATTGAGTATCGAGTACCAATGCTTTTTTTTTAATTTTTTTTTTATTATATATATCTCTACGGACTCGAGTTCCGTACCCTTTTTTAATACTTAATTTCTATGAAAAATTTGAGACTCTGTACACGCTTATAGTTTGTTTTTGTTAGTGTATGTGACATTATAGGTAATAATTTTTCTGTTTTGGTGTACCTTAAGAATAACTTATTATATTAATTTATTCTAATTTTAATACTAAACTTATACTAATGTAGTGTGTATCTGTTACATGCTGGTGTTGTGAGGAAGTGCGTGTGCAGTGTGGGCCTTATATCTATACTTATATATAGTCGTATCTAGTGCCGTGTGTGTTGTTTTTTTTTCTTTTCTGTGCCTGTATCAATGCTTAAAACACTTTATATTATAGTCACGATGTTTTGGTGCCATCATTGCCATTCACTAATAAACAGTGTCGTGATGGCAACGTGAACGATGTTCTGCTAGTATGAAATAAATTTGTCATTTAATATTCTGTGGCGATGCCCAGAATTCAGAAGTGCGACGGTTAAAAATGGTTTTTTTTTTTCAAATCGGTCTCAATATACAGACACATCAATTTAAATATATTGAAGACTAGCGGAGCCGCAGACTTCGTTCTGTCAAAAAGATTTGGAATGTGCCAGTTTTTGGTTTCTACCTATTTTATAGCCGGGGCAAAAAATTCTCCTGTACAGAACTGTCACCCTGGTGATAGGGCGGTGTGTGGGGTTCAGCTCGGCTGACCAATCTTCGCTTGCACGAACTTTGGCCACCCTATTGGGACCCACTAAAAAACCCCGACTGGGATGTCTGCCAGAGGGCTTCAAACTAAGAGGCGAACTTAGGGTTCAAACCTGATTGGAAGCTTATAATTTAATATGAACTTTATTGAATAGCGATAAAGTTCAATTCGACTCTACATTTTAGTTAGAAGACGTTTGTATGAGAAAAAGAAAAGGGGTGTTTTTAGGGTTTTCGCGGCAATTATTCGAATTTTTCTCGCCGTAAAAACCATCCTTGGACTTCAACGAACTTTTAAAAGAAAGAAATGGCCAAATTGGTCCACGCGTTGTTGAGTTTTGCGCTTACCAACACATTTTGCGATTCATTTTTATATTATAAAAGATAGATAACACAGAAAAAGAGATGATGGCATCAAATTGTTTTAAAGCGGCTAAATATTTAAAGCTGCATCTTAACTGTCGTCCATAACTCAACCCCTATAAACTGGTCCCCCATAACTCACCCCTAATTTAGTGTCCCCAGGTGGGCGAGGTTAAACCTCTGCTTATTATCTGTCTGTTGGTGGATTTGCTTTTATACTTTTTAAGATTCCGTAGGTAAATATCGTAATTTTTAATTTGCCAGAATGTGCTATGAAAAATGGTACAATAATTAATACATTTTATCATTTTTATTATGTACAATCGAACCAACTGAATTATAACCCACTTTGCTAATAAGTCCTTTAAAACCGTCAAAATGTAAGGTTTATCGTGTGTGTTGCACTTAGGACGTTTTAAACATTAATAAAAATGCGTCACTAGCCTCAGGCAACTACGCAATTTTAAACTTTGTGATCATTGTACTAGGTATGTTTTAGATAAAACAGTAATTAATGATTTGAAATAATTTCAATCTCGAACTGAAATCTGTCGTATAATTCTAACTCTTTTCATTGCAGAAAAAGTATTATAATTTTAAAAATTAAATGCCATTCTGAGAGTATATCAGAAGTCAAGTAAAGTCAACGAGAAAAAAAATACATATATAATACAACGTTGTCAGTAACTATCCTATTCTATATAACTAGTATATTCCTATCCGTGTAGGAACAGAGAAAGAATACAATTTTCTGCGGCCGGGCGGCCTGTCGTAAGAGGCGACTAAACAACCCACAGTCAGGTGGTAGGGCATTTGCCCGACTGGATGGCTACCACCCCTCGTCTAAAGTATGTGGCCATAACAAACTTGAGTTGTGTTCCGGCATTAGTGACTAGGTTCCAGTGACCCTTAAGAGAGCAGCAGCGCATTTGTAGCACCTTCGGTGTTGCAAATGTCCATAGGCGATGGCTACCGCTTTCATTCAAGTGGGCCGTCTGCCTGTCTGATGAACTCCTGCAATAAAAAAAAACTGTCAATGTCTAATAAAATGATAACAACTTTGTTACCAAGGAAATGTGTGTTCAGGCGAATTTCAACCTAATCGTATTTCATAACTGTAGGAAAATGACCTTATGGTGGGGCATGTTTCAATTGGTTTGATAGTACTTTTTTTTAAATTATGCTAATATTAGACGGAACAAGCGAATTGGGTTGATAGGCACAGAACTGAAAGGGCATAGCAGTACTCAATAAAATTATGAATTATTTTAAGTTCATGTCTATAGGGATCACTTTGGTTGATTCAACCAAATTGCTAGTGAGAAATGAACTGTGAAATATCCTCTTAACTGAATATTTATTTATGTTAAGCTTCTTTACTACAAAAAAGTTTAATTTAATTTAATTTTATTTCAAATACTTCAAATATTGTTTTTTTTTTCTATTGCAGGAGTTCAGCAGACAGGCAGATGGCCCACTTGATGGAAAGCGATTAACATCGCCTATGGACATTTGCTACACCAAAGGTGCTACAAATGCGCTGCTGCTCTCTTAAAAGACACTAGAACCTGGTCACTAATACCGGAACACAACTCAAGGTAGTTATGGCGACATACTTTGAATCAGGGATGGTAGCCATCCAGTGGGGCAAATGCCCTACCACCTGGCTGTGGGTTGTTTTGTCGCCTCTTACGACAGGCCGCCCCAACGCAGGAAATTGTATTCTGTCTCCGTTCCTGCACGGATAATGTTTATTTTTTATTTTTTTTATTGCAGGAGCTCAGTAGACAGGCAGACGGCCCACTTGATGGAAAGCGGTTACCATCGCCTATAGACATTTGCAACACCAAAGGTGCCACAAATGCGCTGCTGCTCTCTTAAGGGAGACTGGAACCTGGTCACTAATGCCGGAACAAAAATCAAGGTTGTTATGGCGACATACTTTAGACCAGGGGTGGTAGCCATCCAGTCGGGCAAATGCCCTACCACCTGGCTGTGGGTTGTTTTGTCGCCTCTTACGACAGGCCGCCCCAACGCAGGAAATTGTATTCTTTCTCCGTTCCTGCACGGATAATGTTTATTTTTTATTTTTTTTATTGCAGGAGCTCAGCAGACAGGCAGACGGCCCACTTGAGGGAAAGCGGTTACCATCGCCTATAGACAATTGCAACACCGAAGGTGCTACAAATGCGCTGCTGCTCTCTTAAGGGAGACTGGAGCCCGATCACTAATGCCGGAACACAACTCAAGGTTGTTATGGCGACATACTTTAGACCAGGGGTGGTAGCCATCCAGTCGGGCAAATGCCCTACCACCTGGCTGTGGGTTGTTTTCTCGCCTCTTACGACAGGCCGCCCCAACGCAGGAAATTGTATTCTTTCTCCGTTCCTGCACTATAAATTCACAATGGTTATTTTTGCCTATTTGGCTACTTAATCTGAAACACGTGAAATAGAAAAAAAAAAACTAGTTTATCAATCTGATGAGAGAAAAATCATTTTAGAAATAACTGAATATCAATTTCGTGGGTAAACCTGAACTTTGAATATGACAAAGGGCTATTAATTAGCTAAGAATCGGCCCAATTAGCGCAAATTCCAACAGACTGGGGACTAATTCAGGGGAGAACGCACAGCCCCGACCGACGGCATTATGCGGAGTTCGCAAATTGTTACAGAACAGGCCCATTGTATTACTCTTCAACATTATATCTTCAAATGATTCAATTGCTTAATAGTTTACAAATTTTGTTCGTATTACTTTAGTTCTTGGTTTGTAAAATGATACCCTTATACTCCGTATGTATTTTATCTGTGTAAAGTAATTTTATCCACCAAAAATTAAAACTACGTTCAAAAATAAAACCTCCGTACAAATAAATGTTGAACAAAGAGTGGCCTTATCACTTAAAGCAATACTCTTCCAGGCAATCTCCTATATTAATAAAATATTAATAAAATATTAATAAGTGACTGTGATAGTGTAGACAATAAACAATATGAAACATACAAAACCTAATTAAACAAATAATAATAATCGGGCATGTGGAAAGAATGCATGACGAAAGAATGATATACAATGCAAAAGTGGATGGATGCAGAAGTCGTTGAAGGCCACGACACACCTTCCATGATCAAATTGATCGTGTACTAGCAGAGGGTGATGTCAGGAGCCTTAAGAACAGACGAGCGTGCATGACAAGAGTTATGAATGTCAAAGAAGCGAGTGAGCTGTGTAAGAATATGCCTGAATGGCGCTCTGTTGTTCGTGCCTACCCCGCAAGGGAACTGGCGTGAAGTTATGTATGTATGTATGTATGTATCCCAGACGTTCCGTGATCACTCAAATTCTAAAAAACGTGCAGAAGCTGTGACGAAATGACATTCTTACTTCATCTTTCGTCGGATGCAATCTCACTTCAGCTATGGTCCGATGCACATGTCAGCTCTCTAGGGTAAATAATTATTATGCGACAATTATAATCTATAGTTAAATTAATTAATTAGATCTGCTGTTAAAATATGGACAAACTTGTGAAATTGGATGTAGTAATGACTCTACCACGACATCAATTGACCTAATTTTACTACAGAATTACATTCGTATGAATAGTGTGATACGAAAATGCGTAAACACACACACACGCACACATACTCTCGCACACACACACACACACACACACACTCACACACATATACACAAAACACACGTCTGCCCGCTGTGGCTATAAACATCGACTTTGGTCTTCAAAATACAGGCTTCGCCTAGTTTGGGACCAGTAGGTGATATAAATAATGTAAATTTGATTTTCTGACAATAAAGATTTTATTATTATTTTGTATGTCTTTCAAGACCACGGGCCATAAAAATGGCCCGGACTTTTGGGGGGCTTGCGTGGGGACCATTGGAAGGTCAAAACGTAGAGGCCCGTTGACAAATTTAATGTAAATGTGGCGTGACACTGACCGGCGATTATCCCTGTCTACACCATATAGTAGTGCACCCAAGGACAAGCCCCGGCCAGTGTAGGACTATTGTGGGAGATGAGGACAAAAAGTACCGGGCTATTGTGGTGAACTGCTATTGGTACTAGGGGTCTGGGAATATGGGGACTATGGCGTCTGCCCGTCGCAATGTTCAGGGAACATGGAAAAATGGGCAGACGGTGACTCGCCACTCCCTGCATAGGCCCCAAAAAATGCCATAAAAGACAGGGGCAACATGGGTGTGGATGGCTAAGGGGTGTCGAGAGGTGGGCTGCAGGTTCACCGAAGCTACTTCCGACGTTAGGCCATTTATCACTTCCACCCCTGGAGCTTGAGTCTTAGCTCTAGCGATCTCCACTCCGTGCCGGCTGGCTAAGGCAAGCACGGAGGCGGGGGCCTTGCCCTGGCCCCCGGAGTCAGGTACGAGGTCTCGCTACTCACCTAAGGCTTCGCCACAAAGCCCCCCTGCGGGTTATAATTTTATTATTATTTCACATATATTTATTTATATTATTTTTTATGTTTTTTTAATACATATTTAAAAAAAAAACACATATTAAAAAAATATAAGAAGATGACGTCCGTCTGCAGCGGGGCCTAGGGTCCAAGCTACCGGTGGTTAAGGCTCCAGAGATAGGAACTTCCTCACAATGCGTGCCGTGCTCAGGAGAACCGGCTTCTGCATCTGGCCCTTCACCCATTTACCGAGCGAAAGCCTCTCTAGATGTCGGACGAGGCTCTTCGCTACTAAACCGTTAACGGACACCACTATCGGTACGATGATCATTGACTTCATATCTAGTCTAGGTATTTCGTTAATTTCTCAGTTTCAGCATTTACGAGATTACAGTCATGTGGAATACTTATATCAACGAGCAACGTACGTCTCGCAGATCGATCTGTTATCACAATGTCAGGCTTATTGGCAACAATAGTCCTGTCTGCGATAATAGATCGATCCCAGTAGAGCGTGATATGACCATTTTCGACAACTGGCTCAGGGATATATTTATAATAAGGTACCTCAGTCGCTATCAGACCGCATCGAAGAGCAAGTTGCTGGTGGATGATTCTGGCTGCTAGGTTGTGCCTGTGCAAGTACTCGGAGTTAGAAAGACGAGAACAACAGGAAATAATATGCCTGATGGATTCGCCCGGGCGGTGGCACGCACGGCATACGTCGAGCGTGCCGTCCTTCAGGATATACTTCCTGTAGTTGTTCGTGTTGATAACCTCGTCCATAATTGCACAAACAAACCCTTCGGTTTCCCCAAAGAGGTTATTATGATTATTATTACTGTATACAAATGCAAAAGAGACTAATTTAAATTAAGGACGGGACACCAATCTGGATCGTAATGAACTGTGCGACAGATGTCCATACTCCAATAATTCTCATCGCATTGCCATAAATCAAATATAAAACTGAACGAAAGATATTAACACTGAAATATGTCCGTCGTATATTTTCCAAACTGAAAACCATTTCCAAATTTCGCTGTTAATTTCATACGAATCATTTGGAACTTTGATTGACGTTTAATTACTGGCGAATCGTCAACATAATTTTGTTTCCAAATACAACGGGGTCCGTCACCACCCGTCGAATTCAACTACACTAAAATATGGCAATAGATACACTGCTTCTTTTATATTGCATCGTGACAGCTATATCTGGATTAGAACCATCGATGGACGGTACGGAGTATTTTATTACAAGTATTTGTTCTCAAGTGTCTTTTGTTAAACAGAAGCTGGCATACTGTCCTTACTTCATCCAATACGTTTGATATACACGAGAGTATTGTTGCTCCTTTGATTCAGACATACACTGTCATATGATGAAATGATTGTTAGAATTCGGTAGCATTTTTTAATTCATTTAACTCGGAATTCGTCGTATAAATATATGCTTTTTGTTAAGTTTTAATCGTAAGTGTTTCTAAGCTACATACATACATATTGTTACGAGTTTAGCGGGACTCGAATTAAAATTCCGTTGGAATTATTATAGAGTTTATTAGAACCATACAAATACGTATAACACAGGTACAAATATAAATGAACAGAACAAATGCAAACGTAATGCAGAAGGTCGTAATTCAATAAAACGCTCAAACTCCGTCACTAGTAGATTACCGATTGTACACACGTCTCGCCTTGATCGTGGTTCTCGCTGGACTGGTTATCGTTTTATCCTGTACAAATGCAATGTGCCCGTATCATAGTCGACGTAATCCGAAACACCTGGTTAATGAGTCGGCCGCAAGCGGCCTTAAATGAGTGCAATAAAACAATGGGATGTTCTTTAGAAATTTAACCGGTTCCAATAGCAGATTTTAAACATCCAGGAACCCACACAAACACCCAAAAACAAAATCACCAAAAGGTGATTAGGAGGATTCTAGAACCCAATCTCAGCGCCATCTACCGGTTCCAACGGGAGAAAAATCCTATGTCCGTCTCCTGGTTCTAAGCTCTCCATCAATTTTCAAACAAATCGGTACAGCCGTTCTTGAGTTATAAATAGTGTAACTAACACGACTTTCTTTTATATATATATAGATATAAAAGATATCCCATTTGTTAACTCGGGATATAGGCCAGCTCTGCGTCGAGTTTCATTTAAATCCGTTGTAGTATACAAGTGATACTTTAACAGTCATATAGGCAAAGTTCTAAAAGTAGCATTTTGGAATTTGCTCTTCCGAATTAGGGCTGGTTTTTTGTTTCATAATTTTCAAATACATTGTACAAAGTCAACACTCCAACAGATCGATTATGTTTTAAATATAATTTATACGAGCTATGATGATGTTTTTTAATATTTAAAACAAATTTCTATTAGTCTGCTGAATTCACCCAAAAAAAAAAGACTATTTGAAGAGGATAAAAATTACATTTCAATAAGAAAATAGTGGTTAAAATAAGACTCAGTTTTCATCCGTGCAGGAACGGAGAAAGAATACAATTTCCTGCGGCCGGGTGACTTGTCCTAAGAGGCGAAAAAATAACCCACAGCCTGCCTGGATGGCTACCACTCCTGGTCTAGAGTAAGCCGCCATAACAACCTTGAGTTGTGTTCCGGTATTAGTGACCAGGTTCCAGTCTCCTTTAAGAGAGCGGCAGCGCATTTGTAGCTTTGGTGTTGCAAATGTCCATCGGCGATGGTAACCGCTTTCCATCGAGTGGGCCGTCTGCCTGTCTGCTGAACTCCTGCAATAAATGAAAAACTCAGATTATTATTCTAACCGTTAAAGAATATAGTAAAGTTCAAGAAGAAAGAACAATTTTATTTCTATAATAAATGTAAAAACAAGTATATAAAGCACTTCTGATACTCCTTGTCGATTAGCAATAAATTCGTGTTATTAATAAAACAATATTTTCAAGTACTCCACATACTCGTAAAACATGCTTTCAAAGCTTGCCCAAATATGATGAATCAGTCAGGTCATGTTTTATACACGCCGTATATTATATAGTCGGGGAGTAATTTCATCATTTTCGCTGGAGAAATCCACCAATATCCAAACAACGTACTAACAAAGATTTTACTAGCAGATAAAACGTAGCGAGATTATTATAGAAAGCGTTGTGATATAAAAAACTTTACGACTGGCTCCCCGTACATTCCCACATCTGGGTCCAGGAACGCCTATCTCGGGAATCGAACCGCGGACCAAACGACGTGATCAATCAGTTTGAGGGCCGATGCCGAGACGCTTCGCTTAACGCCGGTTATATGCTCTGAATAAATTATTATGACTGCTGTACACTCGTAGGCCCGTTACGGTGCTACGAGAGTGCTACGTCAGGGTCTGGCGTAGCGAGACGTCTTAAGGTACCTTAGTTATTTTGGTAAACACGAAACCTTTTTAAAAAGTTTATTTCACTCTGTGTGGATTTGAATCGCAAAAATTTTCTCGGATATCATTAAGTCTATTATTGCTACAATTTCGCCCCCCGACAATTACACGAAGCACATTTTATTAATTGTAATACTTTTATGATCGTCTTCTTTTCTTTACTTATTTATTGGTATACGGCCATTGTCCTATTGTACTCGCTCATTAGCATCATTAGCCAGGTGTTACAAGCTGATTCTAGGAAACTGTGGCGGCGTTGCCGGGCGAACATTTGTATTTGTGGAGCATAAAAGGACGACCTGATGGAGAGAGGAGGGCAGTTCAGCAAGAACTACGATCAAAGCGAGATGTGTGTACTACAATCGGGGATCTAATAGTGACGGACTTTGCGCGTTTTAACGAATTACGACCTTCTGCATTACGTTTGGACTTGTTGTGTTCGGTTATATTTGTACATACATACATACATACACTGTTTTAGATATAATTTTTACGAGCTATGATGAAGTTTTTTAATATTTAAACAAAATTTCTATTAGTCTGCTGAACTCACGCCAATTTTTTTTCTTATCCGTGCAGGAACGGAGAAAGAATACAATTTCTTGCGGCCGGGCGACCTGTACTAAGAGGCGAAAAAATAACCCACAGCCTGCCTGGATGGCTGCCACCCCTGGTCTAGAGTAAGCCGCCATAACAACCTTGAGTTGTGTTCCGGCATTAGTGGCCAGGTCCCAGTCTCCCTTAAGAGAGCAGCAGCGCATTTGTAGCACCTTTGGTGTTGCAAATGTCCATAGGCGATGGTAACCGCTTTCTATCAAGTGGGCCGTCTGCCTGTCTGTTGAACTCCTGCAATAAATAAAAAACTCAGATTATTATTCTAACCGGTGTTATACGTGTTTGTATAGTTCTAATAAACTCGCGACTCGTAACAATATCGATGAAATTTAGTGTAAACTAGCTGCGCCCCGCGATTTCACTCACGTGGTGATAGAAAATCGTTACATTTTGGATAATTCACATTATATCTTTATAAATTATAGCCTATGTGTTATTCTGGTGTGTAAGCTATATTATGGTAAAGTTTCATCAAAATCTATTCAGTAATTTTTGCGTGAAAGACTGTCAAACATACATCCATACATACAAATTTTCGCGTTTTTAATATTAGTAGGATTATAAAGTATGAAAAGTAGCATAAATTAAGTAACAATATACAGTACGCTTATGTTAACAGACAAGAAATTAAATTTTGGTTTATATTCAGTTTCATACAAGTGTAATGAAAATTAGGGCCTTTATCTGAATAATATTATGAAGAAATTATTCAAATCTCACGTGTTATTAACATATGAAATGTTAAGAGCTGCTTAATTAGCTTCCAATGTTAATTAACTCCAGATAAACTTATTTTTCAAACTAGCTGTTTTAATTTTATTGCATGAGTTCAGCAGACAAGTAGACGTCACCTGATGGAAATTCGTTACCATCGCCTATGGACAATGACAAAAATTCATTTACTTAGCAACTCGCTCCAACCTCTTATACTAAATTTTGTATAACGTTTTTATTTATTTTTTTATCTTGCCAAGCTTGTAAGGAATTTGTGGAGACATATTGCAGCATAACATTTTATCACGTCATGTCATTATTATAACTATAACATCATTTTTCTTTCCTTTTATTGTCTTGGTCTTATTGAGTATGCATTGTTTGCTACAACTCCATTAATTCTTCAAAAAGTAATTCTGTAACATACTTCGGTACAAAACTTATATAAAAAAAAAAACAATATTTAGCTAGACGTGTTGCTGGGGAGTTTCTTGTCGCTTCTTCTCCTTTAAAGTATCAACACGTTGCGAAGCGGTGTACATGGAATAGGAAATTAACTTACATGTATGACCTTCAAAAAGTGTTCTCCAGTGGAACTTATTTTGAATAAAAACTTTTGAATTTGAATTTGACATTTGCAACACCAAAGGTGCTACAAATGTGCTGCTGCTCTTTTAAGGGAGACTGGAACCTGGTCACTAATGCCGGAACACAACTCAAGGTTGTTATGGCCGCGTACTTTAGAATTCAAAAAAATAATATTTTCTATATCATCTTGAAATTGAAGAAGTACGCATTTTTTTTTCTTTTTAACAAGTCTACGGACTCGAGTTCCGTACCCTTTTTTACAACTTAATTTCTAGATTTAATTTTTTGAATTTAGCACGCTTATTAGTTATTTTGGTTCTGTATATATATTACGAATAACTTATTAAATTAATTTATTCTAGTTTTAATACTAAACTTATACTAATGTAGAGTGTATCTGTTACATGCTGGTGTTGTGAGGAAGTGCATGTGCAGTGTGGGCCTAATATCTATACTTATATATATTGTCCTATCTAGTGCCATGTGTGTTGTTTTTTCTTTTCTGTGCCTGGGTTATTAATTTTTAGGCTCTTTGTGTGTCTTGGTTTGTTTGTGAAGTGTGCGTGTAATGCAATGCGGCGGTAGTGCGCGTTGGTGTGGGTATGTGTGTAAGTTTTGTTGTTGGTTGTGTGCTTGTGACTTTGTGTGGTGTTATAATTTATTGTTTAATTTTTGTGACATTGTGTTGCCTGGGAATTACGCAAATATTAAATAGCTTTAGAAAAAAAGGATGTATGAAACATGTTGTATGTACTGTAACGGCCAGCGGTTTCTGAGCTGACCGGGATCTTCAACAAGAGACTGGTTCAGAACATAAGCTTATATTAGCAACGAAAACACTTTTACATTAATGTGTTCTGCTCGTGGCCAGATACAATTCTGTCTTCAGTTGTTTGAGGAGGCATTCTACGTTTCGTAATTAAAAATGCCGTTAGAATTACTATAGTGTTTATTAGAACTGTACAAACACGTCTTTTTAATTTTTTTATTGCAGGAGTTCAGCAGACAGGCAGACGGCCCACTTGATGGAAAGCGGTTACCATCGCCTATGGACATTTGCAACACCAAAGTTGCTACAAATGCGCTGCTGCTCTCTTAAGGGAGACTGGAACCTGGTCACTAATGCCGGAACACAATTCAAGGTTGTTATGGCGACATACTTTAGACCAGCGGTGGTAGCCATCCAGTCAGGCGAATGCTCTACCACCTGGAAAAACGTATAACACAGGTACAAATATAACCGAACACAACAAGTCCAAACGTAATGCAGAAGGTCGTAATTCAATAAAACGCGCAAAGTTCGTCACTATTAGATTCCCAATTGTAGTACACATGTCTCACTTTGATCGTGGTTCTCGCTCGACTGCACCCCCTTACTCAATCAGGCCGTCGTTTTATACTGCACAAATGCAATGTGTCCGCCCGGCAACGGGGACTGAATATCCTATAATCAGCTTGTACTTTAAAATCCGTAACACCTGGCTAACGATTACAATACAACAATAGGCTGTTCTCTAGAAATGTGTGCCAATAAATAAGTAAACAAAAGAAGACGATCGTACAAGAATTACAATGGTTGCACTGTTATTAGTTCAAATGCCGACAGGTAATTGGTGCTTCTACAATCTGTAAGAATTTGTCTTTGTCAGCGCCTAGGTTGTAACAATATATATGACGACTAAAGAGCTTAGTCATTACAGTACCTATAATGTTCGAGGGTTAGACTCGATTTCCCTGAGATCCAGTCATTAGAGACAGAGTCGAGATCCCGACTTGGTGACAATGGGACTAAAGAAAGAAATATGAAAATCGGCCGATAATTCGAGAAATCGTGTAACAAACATACAGTCAAATTAAGAACCTCCTCCTTTTCGAAGTCGGTTAAAAGCAACAACAAACACTGCAAGAGTCAGGAGATATTTCCACGAGAGAAATAAATGTACTTGGTGTTGTTGAACCGCTTCGTTAGGGTAAGAATATTCGCGGCGGCGGCGCGGCCTGATTTCGTTTCATGACCAATAAAACGCGGGCCCACGGGACTCCAGGGCCGGGGAAAGGAGCCCCGGGGTCCGCCACGCTGCCACGTTAATCTAGTTTGCACAACCTCGAGCGCAACACGCTGTGTTCTTAAGAGCTCTTTTTATATCTACTATTTGTATTCTACTCAAAATGTGTTTACACTACTACTAACATTATTAGATAGATAGCTATTCATTATTTAGATAGATAGATAACACTTTATTGTACACCATTACAGAAAACTTACATACATTACATACATAACTTCACGCCAGTTCCCTTGCGGGGTAGGCACGAACAACAGAGCGCCATTTAGGTCCATTCTTACACACCTCACTTGCTTCTTTGACATTCATAACTCTTGTCATGCAAGCTCGTCTGTTCTTAAGGCTCCTGACATCACCTTCTGCTAGTACACGATCAATTTGATCATGGAAGGTGTGTCGTGGCCTTCCACGACTTCTACATCCATCCACTTTTGCATTGTATATCTGTTTAGTCATTCTTTCATCATGCATTCTTTCCACA